>BSBK01007365.1:350000-667500 GCA_027943335.1 Chamaecyparis obtusa
CCAAAAGGCTTGATCAAGAGACTTGGCATGAATCATACAAGTGGCCATCTCCTTAAGGGTCCTATTCTTCCTTTCTGCAACACCATTCTGTTGTGGAGTGTAGGCAACTGAATGTTGAAGATCAATACCCTCAAGTGTGCAAAAGTCTATAAGCCTTGAGTTCACATATTCCCTTCCATTGTCTGTTCGAAGAATCTTGATGGCTTTACTTGATTGCTTCTCAACATGAGCCTTGATGGTGAGAAATTTATCAAACACTTCACTCTTGTGACCAAGAAAGTAGACCCAAGTGTAGCGTGAAAAGTCATCAATGAAGGTGAGTACATAACGAGCCTTGCCAAATGATGGCACTAGAAATGGGCCCATTACATCACTATGAACCAACTCAAGGACAAATGTTGCTCTCCAAGACTTCCCCTTATCAAACTTCTCTTCAGGATGTTTGCCCATTTCACAACCTGAACATACACCCTCTGAATACTTGATTTGAGTTAGACCTTTGACCATATCCTTGCTGCTAAGCTGTTGAAGATATCTATAGTTGAGATGTCCAAATCTTTCATGCCAAAGTTTACTTTGTGAATTTGAGTGTGTCAACAAGGCATGTGAAGGAGTCTTAGGTACAAAATTAGAAAATGAGTAAAGCCTTGTGTCATGATTCGCTTTGCCTATTGCCACCATAGAATCATCCTTAAGATTTTTGACTACAACTGAATCAGGTAGGAATTCAACTTTCTTTCCACCTCCATAGTGAGTGATTTGGTAAATTGAAAGGAGGTTTGTGCTAAGGTTTGGAACATAGAGAACATCTTTGAAAGCTCCATTTTCCATTGCAACTTCCCCTTTTCCTTCAACGTCCACTTGAGTATCATCTCCTACATAGATGTGAGGTACCATAGATGGTTTCAAGGAAGAAAATTGTTCCCTTGTGGCACCTAAATCAAAGATCCATTCCTCTGAATTAGTTGTACTTGCTACAAATGCTTTCCCTTTACCCTTTGATGTGGAAGGTGATGAATCCTTTCCCTTGTAGGCATTTGACAAATCAATGTGATGCTTCTTGAGTATGTTTGTCAACTCATCAATTTGTTTCTTGTGGCATTGATGCTCATCATGATTTGGCTTCTTGCAATATGCACAAATTTTCTTCTCCTTCTTAGAACTATCCCCCTTGTTTTTGTTGTTGTTGTTGGGAGAAGACTTTCCTTGTTGTGAGGAGGAAGATTGTTGAGTGTTTGATTTTGATTTGGCCTTCCACTTCTTTTGCTTCTTGTTGGAACCTTTACCATCTTGATTCCCTTGATTCCCATTATTAGCCACCAATGCCTTAGAATTTGAAGACTTGAGAATCCCCATACTCACCAATTTTGTTTGTTCTAAGACCAACATTTATGAAAATGACTCAAATGAAGGCTTAGTGAAGGCACTACCCATGGTTAACTTGTGAGTATTGTAACTTGAAACAAAAGCTGCATATTCAGGAGGAAGATGATTCAACAAGTGACTAACCAACTTCACATCCTTGATGGGATTACCACAATCATCAAGTTGTGCTCTATAGTCATTGACTTTGGTGAGATAATCTTGAATTGTGTCAAAGTTCCTGGGATCTAATTTGAGGAGATCAGTCTCAATTTTGAATCCCATTTCCTCATCCACTTTACCAAACAATTCTTCAAGTTTATCCCATGCTTCTTTAGCATCATTTATGTTTTTGATGTGATACATGACTGCTTGAGACATATTCTCTCTTAAGACTCCTAAAGCTTGATAATTTCTTCGTGACCATTTATCTATTGTAGTAGTATCATCAGCAGCGGGTTTTTTAATTGTACTATCCACATAAGGATTTAAACCTTGAACCATTAACTTGCTCCATACATTATCTTTCCATGTAGCATAGTTATGTGGAGTTAATTTTGCAATAGAACCCATGATGCAAAAATGAAAAGAGCACAAAGAGAAAGACACCAACACACAAGACACCCCCCCAATTCACTCAATCAAAGAACCCCCCCCAAAATGGTGATTTTGGCACTTTATATATAGTGCGTGTACAATTGCCACTTGACAAAATTGATCAAAGTGGACTTCTGATTTTGATGTTTATAACTGAAAATATGAAGCTACAACAGACTCAAGAAGATAGCACAGCAGATCACTTAAGGATCTAATCAATTACAAGTGTTACAATAGGCCAAAATAGACCACTTTTTGAAAGTATTATGTCTACCCAAAATTTCTCCAAACTGATACTAGATCTGGAAAGTAGACAAAAAATTATGCACTTTCAAAAAAAATTTCACTTGAAAATGTGTCCGTATGAGCCCGTACGAAGCCTCTGAAGTTGCAAAAATAGGGATCAGACAGGTACAGTCACCAAAAACTGCAATTTCTACAAAATCCGTGATCCAAAACTAGAAAAGAATAGCACCACTGAAAAGTTCAGAAAATTTTAGCCAAAATAAAAAAAAATTGCACTTAATTTGAACTCCATATGACAGAGTTATGGCCTTCCAAAGTCGGACTGCCAAATCCAAACTGCAAATGGTGAGGGCTGGAAATTTTGAAGGCTGTTGACGTCACCTGTATCACGGCCTTAAATTTGACGATTAAATGATCGTCACGGTAGTGCAGAAACACCCAATTTTGACGGTGAAATGGCCGTCAAAATTAACTTCATGAAATGATGACGCATACAGTATGTTAAATTTGACGTCCTATAGACCGTCACATCAAAGTGAAAATTCACCCCTTTGACGGCCAAACGGGCGTCAAATTTAATTACAGGAAAAGTGTCGAAAGTTTGAATTTTTTTTTTAAAATACCATTTTGTGGGCTTGCCACTTGTCGACAGGTGATTGGATCACAGGGCTGTCGTCAGTGGCGTCGTTGACCGAGCCGAATGGCGGAGGGGGCGGTTTCACAGCGGCTGTGGCGGGGGTTTGAAACCTGCATAGGGTGTTTGACCTGCTGGTGGAGACGTCGGCGCTGGGGAGCGGGAGGCGGGTTTTGCAACCCGAGGGCGGAGCGGTCTGCAGAGGGTCGCTCGGGTGCTGCAGGCCCGCGGTGACAGCGACGGCGTGGTTGAGTGGACTGCAGCTCTTCGATAGTGGCACCACTTGAATTCTGCAGAGAAGACGTCGAGCGGAGCTTTGGACGTCGAGTGGAGGGTAGACGCCGGGTGGAGGGTAGACGCCAAGCAGAGCTTTGGTGTGGCCCGCGTACGTGAGCGGCAGTGGGCGGAGGGAGTGGTGCCCGCAGCTTGGAAGGAGCTGCCGCTGGTGGTGCTAGGACTTAGTCCCACATTGCTGCGGTACAGGGGTTTCGAGCCCTTTAATAATGCGAAGCCCCCTTTCTTAAGACAAATAAGCGAGCCAAGCTTCCTTCGGTGGTTGACTTGGGTGACCACTGTGCTGCCTTGTTTAGAGCGCGCTTTGTGGTATGTGTTGCGTTGAAGCCTGATTATTGACTTGTTTAGTCTGTGCGATACAAAGCCAAATATCGCAAATTTTTTCCCATAATATATACATCCGAAAAAGGAAAATTTTCCAGATCCGAAAATTTACCAAAAAGGGAAAAAAAATTCAGATCTAAAAATAGAAATAATTGCCCATTCGCGAAAATTGACAGAAATAGAATAAATTTTAGATCTGAACATAAAAATGGAAGATAATTACCCAATTTTGCAGATCGGGCCTTAAAAGGTCCGATTTGCAAAAAATTGTTTGCCTCAGATTTGACTTTTGCCTAATATAAGCAAATTTATAGTCAAAATTTATGGAAACAGCCACTCGGATGCAATGGTGAGGTCCGATCTTGCTCAAAATGCTCCCACAAAATGCCGATCCCAGATTTGGTTCGTGGCCCTCCAAATGTTGAAGCAATCAATCGCTCTCTAATGGCTATGCAATGAAGACTCCTTTGGCTCTGATACCATGTAAGAATTTGCTTAAGGCAAAGAATACAAGCCAAGATCTAGAAGCTCAAGAGATAGCACAAATAAGAGAGACAAGATAATATGATCAAATGAAGAATTCAATAATGATCAAATGATGGGTAATAGAATGAATACATACAATGTAGAAATGCCTCAATATAAAGGCAATGCATGATAACTAGAAGATATGCAAGTGATAAGCTATCAACTAGACATGGTGGAATCACATGTCCACCAAAGGTGGATCATCCTCCAATATGCAATAAAGTATGTGCATTGGATTGGGATGATAATGTGATAAGAGCACTAAAGGTGGATCTCACACACAAAGAGGTATGAGAAGACAACTATGACCACCTAAAGTGGAGATTCTCCTAACCATGTGCTAAAAAGAAATGCAAACTCCTAGGTGTCTCAAAGACAAACTACTATGCAATGCATTATCCTAAGTAAACTTAAGTAAAGTGTAATTAGTAAATACTTAATTACACCAACAGAAACAATACAACGAACATTAGTTGAAGTCTATAAATTTGTAAGGATGTGAATTAATATGCAAGAGTTTAAGGGTTCCATTTCACATAAGGGTTTGTACATCTCATGAACTCTTCAAATGCATGCAAAGGAAATTATAAATTTTAATGCTTATGTTTGATTATTAAATATAAAGATGCAGAGCGGAGGAAGTAAACACAAAACAATGGCATCAATGAGAGCTAAAAAAGTAGTGAATGTAGTTCAAAAACCAGTGATAGAAAGGAATGAAACATGGCTTGAACTACAAGAAGTCTAGCTTATTTAATGGATTTTTGCTTGAATAACATGAGTCTTAAGATGCAAGAAAGGAGAGGCGACACAGACGATAAATGCCACTACATGTTGCAGTGTAAGTTGTTAGTGAGAAGTAATGTCGATGAGGGTGGTGGAAGTAATGGTGATGTGTCATAATTATAAATTGAGATCAATACGAGAGTTGACTTCTTGTCATCCTAGCAAGGGATGAGAAAATGACTCTATGAGGGTAATTGTTCTCTTAATTTAGCTTGTACCACTCACCTTGAGGTGATAAATAGCATTGTAAAACCTATGTTCTACTTTTATATTAGCTGAAGAGTTTAGACTTATAGTATAGACACTGTTATTATAAATTGTCAATCCATAAACAATTATTATAGGCAATTTTTATGAAATTATGATCCCTTAAAAAGTGAAATTGAAATAGTCCAACAATGAATTGGAAACCCTTAAATCCTATAGTTACATTGATGTTCAACTCTTTTCCACTTATCTATTACTTTTACTAAAACCTTGATGTAACACTAAAATAATAAAACTGAATTCCTAAAATAGATAAATTGAAAATGTTGTATATTGAATTGGAAACTATTAAAAAGTGAAATGGAATCCTTTAAATGTGAAATTGATGCCCTTAAATCGTTATACATTTTTAGTGAAATTGTGAACCCTAAAATAGTGAATTGAATCACTCCCACATCAAACTAAAAAATCTTAAACCATACAGTAATAGTAAAATGGAAACCCTTTGAAATTGACAAAAATAGTGACATTGTAAACCCATCTACAATGAAATTGGAACCCTTAATCCCTAACATTGGAAAAGAATTTGGAAACTCTTAACTATGAAATTGAATCCCTAAAATAGATTAATTGAAAATATTGTGCATTGAAATGAAAACCATTAAAAAGTAAAATTGAATCCCTTAAATTGTGAAATTGAATCCCCAAATCAGCTATATTGAAACTCTAGGACATTGAAATTGAAACCCTTAAACCGAATTGAAACATACAAATTGATGTCATTAAACCCTTATATATTTTTAGTGAATTTGTGGACCACTCCCACATTAAACTCGAAACCCTTAAATCCTATAGCAATAGTAAAATGGAAACCCTTTGACAGTATTAGTGAAATTGGAACCCTTAATCCCTAACATTTGAAAAGAATTTGGAAACCCTTTATAGTAAAATTGAATTCCTAAACCAAATTAATTGAAAATGTTGTACATTGAATTAAAAACTCCTAAAAAGTGAAATTGAATCCCTTAAAATTTAAAATTGAACCCCCAAATCAATTAATTAAAACCCTAGGAAATTGAAATTAAAACCCTTAAAGTGAATTGAAACATACAAATTGATTCCCTTAAATCCTTACACCATAAACATTAATGAAATTGAACCACTTACATAGTGAAATCAAAACCCTCAAACTGATTTGAAACTCAAGAATTGATGCTCTTAAACCCTTCATACTTTTTTAGTGAAATTGTGAACCCTTAAATAGTGAAATTGAACCACTCCCACAGTAAAATCAAAACCCTTAACCCCTATAGTAATAGTAAAATGAAAACCCTTTAAAATTGAAAATCCTATACTAAAAAAAATAGTGAAATTGGAAACCCATTAACAATGAAAATGGAAACCCATTAGTAGTGAAATTGAAACCATTAAATAGTGAAATTGGATACCTCAAACCCAATAATAACAATTGACTTTAAAGCGTTAAAAAAATGAAAATTAGACCAATAAGTCGAATACCAACAACGATGCATGAAAATACCAAATTATTGAATTTATAGAACTACGAACATGCTAGTGAAGCTAGAACACAAGAGCAAGATTCCATTATTAACTTATAAGTGTTTATGAACATAGCAAGGTGTGTTCATAAACATATACTGTCTAAAAACACCACAAGAAGCACCAAACACAACAATATTCCACATTAGAGTTAGAAGACAAAAAAAGAAGTGGAAAAAAAAGGAAAGATTTGAAAGCCTTGAAAGGTCTTCGATCACCTTAGTGAGGATACAATCCTCACTTGTATCGAAGATGAGTTGAGAGAACACCACATACAACTCCTCCCATTGGTCGCTATGAAGGCGTGACATGCAATGTTCAAATGCCTCATTTTCGTTGCATTTGAAATCCATACCTGCAAAACAAAATGAAAATGAAGTAAATGTGATACTAAACAATGCTTTACAATCCATACCGGTGAATGGGAAACAATGCGAACAAAAACCCAACTAATACCTACAGTTATGATGGTGTTGTTGGTGAAGAAAAGAGCATGTTCTCATCGGGTGTGGAAGTTGCAGAGTCCTTGGTTGAACACGTTCTGGTCACAAAATAAATGAAGACTCATAATGGATGTGATAGAAAGGAATGAAACATGGCTCGATTTGCAAGGAGTCAAGGGAATTGAATAGAGTTTTGATTGAATAACGAGCCCCCTAAGGTGATTTGTAAGGAGAGGTGGTGCGTAGTGAATGCCACTGCATGTTGCAGTGCAATGTGTCACCAGGAAGTAATGAGAGTGAGGGTGGTGGATCGGGTGGCCATGTGGTGGAATGCCACGCTGCCACCTTGTCCAGTTTAGACAATATGGGGGTGGGTTTGGGGTGTGGGCCTCCACACGTCTTGGGCGACACACTGAAATGACAGTAAGTAGACACGTTGGATGAATGGGGCCAAAACACATAGCAAATCACTAAGCCATGAAAATAAATTTTGATTTTGAGTTGCCAACTCAACGATTTAGATGGCAAATTAAACAAATTAGATCTTAGATCCACATGGTGACACATATAGACCCCTAAAATTAGAGTGTGCACATCCTAGCTCTTCTCCTCTAGCTTCCCCTATTCTACCAAATTAGCATCACGAAAATATAATTATACGACAAGAGCAACCAGATCTCGCCAAGTACTAAATTGGTTTTTCCCTTATGTACAAAGTTTGATCTCATGTTTTATTATTCGACCTCTCCTGTCCTCGATTTCAATGCACCACATGTTATTTTTCTTTACATTCTTCTGATTTTCTTCATAACTGCTGCTCCTCAGGCGGATTGAAAGAAACAATAATGGCTCCTCCTGTTCAATCTCAACGTCTCCCACCTCCCTCCCAGCCATCTGGGTATATGAATTTTCAGATTTCTTAGGATGTTTTTGTTTCCTTTTTCCTGGTGTTTTCTCGATCAAATCTTAAATACTCACTTCGTAAATAAGAAATAAAACATCGATTCAGTTCTTCATTATTTGTCTCTTATTTGATTTCATGGTTATTTTCCCAATCGAATATCAAATTTTCCAACTTCAAATTTTTATTTTTATTTCTGGCAGCAAAGGTGAAGTAGGAGAATTGAAAACCCAACTGAGGCAACTAGCTGGGAGCAGAGCACCGGGAGCCGAAGACTTGAAACGAGAACTATACAAGAAGGTCATATCCTACATGACCATAGGGATCGATGTCTCTTCCCTCTTCAGTGAAATGGTCATGTGCTCTGCAACATCAGACATTGTGTTGAAGAAGATGTGTTATCTCTATGTGGGCAATTATGCAAAGGTTCATCCAGATTTGGCTCTTCTGACCATCAATTTTCTCCAAAAGGATTGTCAGGATGAAGATCCCATGATCAGGGGGCTTGCTCTAAGGAGCCTTTGTTCTCTCAGAGTGAAAAACCTGGTGGAATATCTTGTGGGTCCTTTGAGAACAGGGCTTCAGGACAGCAATAGCTATGTTAGGACAGTGGCAGCCATTGGGGCATTAAAGCTCTATCACATCTCTCCATCTACTTGCATTGATTCTGATTTCCCTGTGGCCCTAAAGGCACTTATGATGCACGATCCTGATGCCAAGGTAAGTTTGTTGCTTTTTTTATTTATAATTAAAGTGTGATCAGTTTAGTAGAGGTAAGCTTGAGCTGGTTAATGTTCTTGTTTCTCTTGGTATTGGAAAGTATTGACTATTATGTGGATCAAATACATTTTGTTTTGTTATTTGTGTTTTTTGCATTTTTTAAAGGTCTTAATAACGAGTTCGATACTTTTGGTCTGTCTGGGAATCTGGGGGATTTGGTTCAGTAACAATTTTCAGCTTTTTACCCAAGAACTACAAAGTTAAAACTGACATCAATCTAGGGCGAGTGTCTGCAGAGGATGTTCATCCTATGCCTGTTACCACATCAATTTCACAATGGCCCAAAAACAAAAACAGTAAAAGTCAACAAAAATCAGAATGCAAACGTCTAGAGAAATATCTATTACCAACTCCACTAAGGTGCTAGTAAGAAGAATATATCGTTGATGTCAACAAATGACCAGTGTAGGTTAAATTGAAAAGTACAGAAGCGGTGAAAATAGTTAATAAAGAGTTCTAAAGTGACTCTATCAACCAAACAATCTAAATTCACTTCTAGATTCAAATCTTGGAGGCAATTCAAATAAGATTCTGAAATATGTAGCTGTGGAGGCTGAAGACTGAATCCAGGATTTTGAATTTTTTTAGCTATTTTGGGCACTTTGATATCTCGATCAAGATCGTAATCCCATGGACTGGTATTATTGAACAGTAATCTCGAGGAACTTGTAGAGGTTCAAGGACATCTATATTTGTGTTTATTTGCTTTCTCAATGTCTTTGAACTCTGAACCGGCAAGGCTTGGATGGACTGAGATAGTTGGATTCTTTCTGGACTGGGACTTAGTTAGTGATGAAATTGCTCTGCCAGGGGAAACGTATTTGTCTTTTTCATTAAAACATCCTGTTTTGTTTTACATCACAGAATGAACTCCTTCTGTTCAATTTTTTTGAGACATGTTTTGTTGTCTCTTGAATAAGCTTATCATAACTGATGTCAGTCATAAAGCATCCAAATGGTACGGCCTGTGAAACATAGTAATAGCAACAAAATAGAAGTATAGAACCAATATTTTTGCTTTAACCGGAGTCTGGCATAGTAGTGCTAGAATCGAGTGAATAGAATAAGCTACACACTATTTTGTTTGTCAAGGTGAGTTCCCTTTTTGTTCAGTGAGTATACCTCCTAGGTTTTCGCTTTCAAAATGTGCATGAATTTACCACTACACCAAGTCTCAGTAAACAATTTTCCAATTTCTTGAAGACACCAATCAATGTCTCTTTGTGTGTATACATTGGTTCCTCTAATATCTTGATCAGAGCTACATGATTTAGTTTTTAAATGAAAAAGATGATGTAATGTCCCCTTCCTAATTTGCCCTAAAATTACAATTGCAACAAATTAGGGTTAGGGTTACATCTTACCAATTAAATATCTCTGTAATTATGCTCCCCGAGGCTTGAACCCTGCAATCATAAACAATATATATATACAAATACACACATATACATATATATTTAATTAGGGTTAAGCAAACCACATCATATTCATAGATTATCAATAATGCTATACAAATGTGTTAGGGTTTGGAGGAAGAGACATGATGAGTCTGCCTGAAACCATTTCTACGCCAAGTTCAAGAGGGATGTCTACCAAAGTCCTCTCACTTGGCAGCTTGTACAGACCTGTTATTGTTAAGATTGGCTGCTACTAGAGCCTGTGGATTTGTACTTTTCTCATTTGCACTTGTTGGGTTCGAGGATAACATCTTCTTTAGCAAGTGATTCTGCTAAATGATTAAACCTTATAGGAATCTGCTTGAGCTGGGATTTGATTAACATTTAATCCTTATCTGTGTACTCAACTGTTGTCTCCGGTAGTTTCCACCCAGAAATATTTCTGACATTTTTTATAATATGAACAGTAGCAGATGAGAAACTTTCAACTGGGAGGCTTATCAAATCTTTTGAGAAAGCTGGTTACAGACCTTGAAGCCCAAATGTTAGAATTCATTCCTTAGCCCTTATTCTGTAAGTACAGTGCAACTCTATCATCTGCTCATTTTGTGTTTTGAGGCTTTGTGATAACGATGAGCCTTGATTTTTGCATATCCGTTTTATTTTCCCTCATTTCTGTTCTTAAGCAGGAAATGATGTCACCAACCTCAATGACTCAATTTCCATGTTTTAGTGCTAGTGGTAATACTATATATCTGGAAATTGCCATTCTTGTTCTTCTATTACTTTATGAATTTATGTAAACTGGGTTTTGACTCTGAGTTGTTAATGCATTGTTTTTAAACAAGGATCTGAGATTTTGCTATTCCCTCATTAAATCAACCAAGTTTTTCTTTGTGTTCTGATTATATATTGTTGGTTCACCATCACAATCTCAATTAGGTCTTAGATGAAATTCATATCAATTTATTATCTGTAAGATAATACTTAGATAATGATTTCTCACATGGGCTTTTGTTTGTATTGGAATTGAAATGCTTTATCTGGATCTGATGCATATGACAGGTTGTTGCAAGCTGCTTGTCTTCCCTTCAAGAAATCTTAACATTGGAAGGGAATGCTTCAGAAGAAGCATCCAAAGAGAAGGAGCTACTTCTTAGTAAGCCAGTTATCTATTTCCTTCTGAACAGGTATAATTCATGCATTCAGTTTTTAGGAGTTATTTTGTATGTGATTGGATTTACATGTCCTTTTTGTAAGAAGAAAAGTAAGATGGAGTTGAGGTGTGCCCTTTGGACGGGGTATTACCTATGTTTTCAAGATTGAAGACTTGAGGAAATATGCAAAATTTTCCTGGTATTGAACTTTTAAGTGATACTATGCGTAGAGGAACACATTAGAACAATGTTGTGAAGTACATTTAAACTTGACAATACAACATGAATATTTGGTGTGTTAAGGATAAATAAAAAAGAATATAACATGAATATTTGGTGTGTTAACGATAAATACAAAAAGAAAGGTATTGAACAAAACAAATATATAAAAAATAACAATACAAAAGATCCAAACATAGCAATTGACTATCACACACCAGAGGCTTAATTTTTTTTGTACTTGAAGTTTTGCTACTCGTGATGCTCTTTTGTTTTTTATTGATGTTGCAGTTGATGCTGTTGTGTTTGACTCAACCTAAATGTTTGTAATCATTTAGAGGGAAGAAAAATATTTAGATGATGCATATCCCTTGATATTCAGATTTATGTGAGAGAGAAGGATAGGATAATGAGTTGGTAAGTTGAATTTTTCTGAAAAAAATGCATCTTTCTTTTATGTTGAAATATGAATATAAATATTAAATTCAAAGGATAACAGTACTATAGGATATTTTGGGAAAAAGTGTTTCCTTTGGTGCAAGCTCGTCATTCAATGAATTATTATGCTGCACAGTATTGGTATCAATCCTATTATTTGTATACTGATTTGATACTAGTATGTTTGTTGGCTTTGAGTGCTGACCTGCATTTTAGTTCATTGGCTGGCTGTTATCTTCACTGCATCCAGCTTAGCTTCCTAAATCCAAACACTGTTATAAAATTCAAGCCACTAGTTGACAAGACTGTGGCTACCAATCAGGAACCATTGATATTAATAGCTGTTAAAAAACTTCCATCTGTTATGAGAATACCATTGCTGGCTCAACAAAACATTGTTTCACACACTTACCTAACCAAAAGTACATGCAAACAATGCATATGGGTCTACTTTAGAGCAGTGTATTTCACTGACATAAGTCTTTCACCAACATCTGGCTATGGCTAGTCTATACAAGTGTTTGCATTTCTTAAAACTGGTGTGCAATTTTAGTGTTGCACTGGCCAAAGTTTGTCATAAACACTAGTTCCAAGATTGTCATAGAACACCTAATCCATATGAGACTGAAGATTTCAGCTGATTGATGCATCAGTGCAAGAGGAATTCTTTTTATTGTACACATTGCCACTTTAACCGGATGATCTTACCTACCACCTACTCCATCTCAATGGAAAACAAGGAGCAGTGGCCTCCTCCGAACTCTGAGGAGAGGAAGAGTTTAACATTTTTCATGCCTATATTGTTGTACTAGCTGCCATCAATGATATTAATGACAAGTTGAGGCCATTTTTTTCAGGTATAAATCTAGCAAGGATTTTGACAGCCTACAGTTTTGCTGGGAAAAGAGATTTATTTGATTTTATTTGAAAAGTGCAGCAGATTCAATAGGAGTGACAAATTTGATGTTTCAAGTTTACAAGGAAAAATTATTTCTCACATGGATTATGGAAGACTACATTTCTTGAGTCGACTATCGATACTGCTCTTCTTTTTTATCATCTCAATTGTTTACATTCAAGCATCAAACCTTAAGGACTTACAACTGGAAAAGTAAAAATCAATATTTCACTTCTTTTTCTTTAATGAGTTCTGCTGATATAAACACCCAATAGTCTGAGAATGACAGGAATATGCCATTCCTCTCTGCATGATTGTTACCGTTATATGGTGAACAACAATGATGATGCTATGCGTATGGGTAAACTTCCATAGGATGCCCGTTCTACGTTCACTTAGATATCTAAGAAGATTAGCTCATTGATTGTCCATCTTCTTAGTTTAACAAACACTGTTGATTTGATAACTAAATCAGCCTTCTACTCTATCTCTCATTTGTCCATGCACCTTTCCAAGATTTCCAGCTCTCTCATTCAAGAATCTGCTCCACTTTTTTCCATCCTAATATGTGGAGATTAGCCCTAAATTGAAGCTTTGTTTGTGATTTGCCATCCCACAGTGAGTGCCCCTCCCAATCCCAAGAAAGAGTCAACACCCAAAAGCCCCGAAGAGCAACCTGCAAACCAGTGTTCCTATTCAAAAAACACCATAGATCTGGCTTTAGCTAGCCAATAACAAGGACACCTTTAATGTGCTGATGTGCATCATTGAACTCCAGCACAAGCATCATGCTCTTAATCAGGAAAACCACAGGTGCTGTTACAGGATCTGCAAGAGATCAAAGACAATCAGAGAGGCAGCATATCTGCTTTTATAAACAAGAATAGTAAACAATACTCAGACATTGCCACCAAAGTTAGAATTATAATGAAGTAGCAAGCTATGTGAGCTTGATTGTGGGGAACTCCCTGGTTAAGCACCCTTAAGCTGGAGTAGTACCAGGATGGGTGACCTCCAGGAAAATCCCGGTGTTTTGCCTGTATGAACACCACCTAGATGCAATGAGTGCTACGTGGACCATTCATGGTCATGTAGGATGCATTGTTTTCAACCTCTGTTCATTAAATATGGGTCTATGAAGATTTACTTGAAACTATGAGGTGAATTCCAATAAATCATCACAATATTTGATAAACTGAGAAAACACCTCTTATATGATTTCTACCCAACTGTTCTTAATAGAGCTGATGTAATCCAGCGAATCTTGAATGCCAATGGAATAACAAGAGAAAATGATTTGCTACAACAACAACAATAGTAGTATATTCATGTAGCAAAACAAGCTCCCAATTAGCAACCGATTTCATTGAGTGAACTTGTTGCCTCTGAGTGCTGGAACATGCATCAAGGAAACCAAGGACATGTGCAGTTTAGATGGATTTGGAACGAAGGGCCCATATGCCCTTGTCAAGATACCAGAGATACACTGCACTAATCCCCAAGCTACCAGCTAATTCCTTTTTGATCTCTATTTTGATCTTTTTGTTATATCAAATTGTATCTTCCATTCTGTAGTTCTCAATTATGTACTTTATTTTGAATGGCTTTAGACTCTCTGTTGTCTGTATACGGGCTTGATAATCTGCCAGCACAAGCATGCTCTTGGAAGGTTTCTTGCAACTCTTTTTACTATTGATATTGTATTCTCTTTTAATTATAAAAAATAGGTTCATCAGCTTGCTAAGCTTCACACATATAACATTTTTTTTTTTCATTTATATATTGATGTCTACTAAAATTGAAGAGACATGACAGGCTACGAGGAGATTATAGCATTGCGCCCCGGAATGAGAGCTTGCATTCTTGACTTCATTCAGCCTACCTTTGAATACAAAACATGTTATAATGCTGGCCTTATAATTGTACTAACTTTGGCCTCAACATAACCTTACAATAGGGACATGCATATGTTCGTGTATATGTGATTTATCATGTTAGTATATATCATTATTTGAGACTTTCATTATTCTTTAAAGAAACTAGTACTTTCACTTTTCCATTAATTAGTGATTACTACATCATTTTCTTACCAGTGAAAACTCCCCACGGATGTGTACCCTGCCAAGTATGATCCTGTCCCTCATAGAGGATGTTTTAGAGGGTGGTGGATGATAGTATTTGTCATTGATGTCAAATGAGATGATCACAGACTAAACAAACAAATAAAGATTACAGATCACACCACTGTTAATTTGGAGAATGTCTGAAGACTTTCATAATATAATATCATTATTCTGGAGCGTTTATGACTTGCAGAGCATTTTGTCAAGGCATGCCATCTCAACCTGCAAATTATCAGGTTCTCAGCATAATAATCTGGCAAGTCATTAGGTGTTATAATTGTAATGTGCAATATCTAATAGGTAAGAATTCTCAGACTTACGTCTGTGAGGAAAAGAATGAATATGGTTGAACATTTTATTGAGCTACCTGATTCTCGACTTATGTCTGTGAAATGGTGTTTAGTTTCTATTGGATACAGCAAACCATATGGATTGTTGGCAATCACCATCACCTTGGATATAACACCTGGCTCAAAACTCGTGAAGATGTGGTTGGTTCAAAACTTACAAAATCTGATGTTAAATCAAGTTGATTGAGTTGGTCCAAAACTTAAATCACTTGTGGACCTTTTCTATCTCGGTCCACAAGTAAAAAATGATAAGTTGATTGAGTTGGTCCTTCAATATTAATAATTATGAGATACAAATGGCTTGTAAGGCATTACATGCACTAAAAGTTTTGCCAATTGGGGTGAGAATCACAAATGGTAACATTTTTCTTAATCACTGTTCCTCTTACATATTAGCAAATCCTTAGAATTTTTTTATGGGCTTTGTTGCTTCCTCTGATGTCTGTTCATTATCAGCATCATGAAGGAAAAGGTCTCTAAAGAAACAATTATTCATGGAAACTGGTCATCATATATATGAATTCAATACACATGGGCCAACCGTTGTATGGATGAGTTGAATGACTATTCAAGTGGTTTGGTTGTCATCTCAGTCCTTTGTCCCCTTCTCGATTGCCAGGTTTCCCTTTTATTTTAGTCATATTGGGGCACCTTGTCTTGCTTGGCTTGTTGTTTTATCTGTCTTTGAGGAATATGTATATTTTCTTGTGCTCTCTCTCTCTCTCTCTCTCTCACACACACACACACACTCATTTGCTTTCTCTCTAGTGCCCTTTTTCATCTTAGTGGTTAGTGTAGTTTCCTATTTTTTTTGGTTTCTTTGTAGTGTTTGCTCTTTCCTAGCTCTTTTTCTCTGGCAGTTTTTGTTATTTGTAGGCTCGTATTGGGTAGATATGTGTATGTATGTATAAACAATTTATTTTCATGTCGTATGTATACCTTTTCATATATTTATAAATATATATATATACATACACTCACACAATTGGCAGGCTCTTTGTCATGCTTATTTTCTCTTATTTTGTCTCTTCATTATATATATTGATTATTTATTTATTTATATGTATTTATGCAGATAGGACACCTATATTTTATAGCATACTAATTTTTTCCACTATTGTCTTCATATTATTAATTGATTCATTTGCTCTCCCTTTTTGGTTTCTCTTCATTCCTTTTATTTTTGTTCTAGTAATGTGTATATATCTATGCATGTATGTATTTAATGGGAAGTGCTACTAGTGGGGGTAGCTCCCTTTGTATTAATTGAAATGTTTTTTAATTACAATACTTTGTGCATGATGTAAGTTTTCTGCAAATTCTGAAGATATAATACTGATGGAGTATTAATACCTTGCTGCAAATCGATCTACTACAATTCTGGGCTGAATGTTATTGTTCTGGAAGTCTGCAATAAATTCTGGAAATTATATTTTATTTCTGCACTAAATCGCCAAGGAGCAGATTGCTAGAAGAGCAGACTTAAGATTGTATCGTGTATCCTCTATCCACAATCTTGCTCCTACTTATATATTAACCAAGGGTCTTGTCTTTTCATAAGACACACCCCTTCTAGGTCGGCCCTCCATGAAACAACCTATTCCTCTACAAATCGGTGCCCTTGTCCATTAACTAATAGTTAATTATTAATTAACTACAATAGTCAAATACAAGGCATATAAATATGCCTAGCAAATCTCCAATCTATTCTAGGGAGATGTATTTATCATGAGGCCATATATAAAGGAAATTACATGCATTTTAGATCTGTCTAATCTGAAGAATTAGAACATTAATATGATCAAGTTATCAGGATTTAACACTCCCTCTTAACTTGATAATATAAATGAGAGAAACATATCTAGCAACATCGTTATGATGACTAAGCATAGATTTGTACTCTATATCTATTTGATTCTTCCAAGCATGTAGTATCATAGTACACACAATACTTGTCATATTACTAAACCTGTAATATGAATTATCACTAATACTTGTGATAATAGTATTACATGTGATGCAATACACAGGATAAAATCCAGAGAATGATTAAATTCTTCCTTTATCCAAATTGTGACTCATAGGCATTGACAAGCCTATATCACAATATGATCCTAAATTAAGATCTGCCAGTACACAGGATAAAATCTGGAGAATGATTAAATTCTTCCTTTATCCAAATGTGACTCATAGGCATAGAAATGTTTATATCACAATATGATCTTTAATTCATCCAGACCTGCCAGTAGTTCCCTACTGTTTTAGAACATTATCTCAGAGATCGTCATCTCATATAATGTCTCTTCATTATCACAGAGATCATCACCTCTTTAGATAATAAACACAAATGGTGAAGCCCATAATAGTCAATAGCCTGACAATAATAATTTAACACAAAATTATTTTATTAATAATTAAAGAATACAAATGAGTTATAATTCAACCATACCAAGTCTTTTTCTGAGGTGATCTATCTTCACTCGAGAGAGAGGTTTGGTAAGAATATCTACTATCTGATATGCAGTACAAATGTATCTTAACTTGAAAGTATTCTTGTCTACCATATCTCTTATATAATGGTAAGGAATTTCAATATGCTTGGATCTGTCATGAAAAACTGGATTCACAGAAAGCTTGATGCAACTCTGATTATCACAATGAATGATAGTGGGATTCATGGGTTGACCAAATAATCCCACAAGTAACTTTCTAAGCCAAACTGCTTCCCGAGAAGCCATTGCAGCTGCAATGTATTCAGCTTCTGTGGAACTCAGTGCTATTGATGTTTGCTTTTTGCATATCCATGATATCATCGCTGATCCTAAACTGAAACAACATCCTAAAGTGCTTTTCCTATCAATAACACTTCCAGCCCAATCTGAGTCTGTGAATCCATGTAAGTCCAAGTCAACTTTCTCATACTTGAGCCCAAGGTTAAGAGTGCCTTGTAAGTATCTCATAATGTGTTTGACTGCAACCAGGTGAATCTCTTTTGGTTCACACATAAACTGACTTAAGGCATTAACTGCATAGCAAATATCAGGTCTTGTATTTACCAAGTACATGAGAGACCCAATCATTTGGTTATAAAGAGTAGAATCTATGGAGGGTGATTCTGCTGCTGCTTCCTTAAGTTTGTGTAGGTTAGTCTCCATTGGAGAAGACATAGGTTTGCAGTTCCACATTCCAAATCTCTTCAAGATGTCTAATGTATACTTTCCTTGATTAAGTATGATGCTGCTTCCTTAAGTTTGTGTAGGTTAGTCTCCATTGGAGAAGACATAGGTTTGCAGTTCCACATTCCAAATCTCTTCAAGATGTCTAATGTATACTTTCCTTGATTAAGTATGATGCTGTTAGAGTTTTGCCATACTTCCAATCCTAGGAAGTAATGAAGGAGTCCTAAATCTTTCATATCAAATTCTCTGATTAGATCTTTCTTGCATTGATCTATAAGATGATCATCACCTGTTATTAGTAAATCATCAACATATAGTATCAAAATTATCATATCATCTTTATCCTTTTTATAATAGAGATTTGGATCAGCTTCGTTCTTGGAGAATCCTAAACTAGAGCAAAGGTTTCTTCATAATCAATTCCCTCCTTTTGAGAGAATCCTCTGGCTATGAATTTGGCCTTATATTTTTCAATGCTACCATCAACAACATGCTTGATTTTAAATATCCACTTAGAAGAAACAACAAATTTTTCCTTAGGCCTTGGAACAATTTCCCAAACATCATTCTTAATAATGGATTGGTATTCTTTTGTCATAGCATCCTTCCAAGGTGTATGTTTAATAGCATCTGAAACATTGGTTGGTTCTGATTTAGATAAATCACTCATGTTTGCAGCATAGCTAGAGAATCTTTTGGGTCTTTTGCTTTCTCTGAAGGTTCCTTCTGGTGCAGAGAAGTCTTGTGCTTCTTCTATAGTCTTAGAGGCCCAAAGTGGTCTTTTCTTAGGATTTTGAGTTTCCTCAAGATTAAGATTTTGAATTTCACCTTCAATTTCTTCAATGTTCTCCCTCTGAAACTCAGGTTCATGATTTTCTTCAGAACTAGGTATATGTGAAGGATCTTCAAAACTTAGGGCTCTTTTGAATGCTAAATCTTCTTCAAATATTACATCCCTACTAAGTTCAATGTTTTTCTGACCAGGCATGTAAACTCTATATGCTTTGGATGTTTCACTGTATCCAACAAAAATACCTCTTCTGCCTGAAGGTTCAAGTTTAGTTCTTTTCTCTTTAGGAATATGAATGTAAACAGGACACCCAAATATTCTAAGATGACTGATATTTGGTTTAGAATTAGAGAAGACTTCCTCAGAAGTTTTATCTCCAAGGTGGGAGTGAGGGCATCTGTTTTGAATATAGACAGCAGTACATGTGGCTTCTGCCCAAAGATAGAATCTTAAATTTTGGTCAAGTAGCATAGCTCTTGCAGCTTCCACAATTGTCCTATTCTTTCTTTTTGCTATCCCATTTTGCTGAGGATTGTAAGGAATAGTACACTCCATCTTAATCCCCGCTTC
Source organism: Chamaecyparis obtusa (assembly GCA_027943335.1). Lineage (NCBI taxonomy): Eukaryota > Viridiplantae > Streptophyta > Pinopsida > Cupressales > Cupressaceae > Chamaecyparis > Chamaecyparis obtusa. Next base: position 369,784 of record BSBK01007365.1, read on the forward strand.
TTTACAAAAATCCTTAAACAAATCTGAAGTATATTCCCCTCCATTATCAGTCCTAAGAGTTTTAATTTTGTGTCCTGATAGATTTTTAGTTAAGGATTTGAATACTTTAAATCTTTTAAGGATTTCTTTTGATTCTTTACATTTCAAGAAGTAAATCCATGTCTTCCTAGAGAAGTCATCCATAAAGAGTACATAGTACAAAATAAATCTGAGTGGACTAATTCTAAAACATTGTTAGTTTTTCTAGTGCTATTTTGAAATGGACTTTTGGTGTTCTTACCTAGTGCACATCCTTTGCATATGCTTGAATGATCTTTGTTCAACTTAGGTAAACCAGTAACCATCTTCTCCATAGTTGACAAGGCTTTGAAGTTTAGGTGACCTAACCTTCTATGCCATACTTCGTTTATATCTGCAGCTTCATGAACTAAGGCTTGAATAGGTTCCGAACATAGTTCATACAGGTATCCCTTCCTTTGACCGATCAATTTTGATTTCTTAATAGAAGAGTTTTTAGGCCAGGTCATTACCTTTCCATCCATAAATGCTACCTTATATCCATCATCCTCAAGTGTTGTGACAGAAATTAGGTTCCTCTTGATTCCGGGTACATATAGTACTCTTTTGAGGTGTAAGGAGATGCCTGATTTTAGTTTTAAGGTGCAGCTTCCAACTCCTTTGACTGGATGTGCAGAACCGTCACCTATGGTAACTTCTTCATTGGTTTCCTTTGTCATTGAATCCAATACTTCGTTATACCCTGTAATGTGTCTGGATGATCCACTATCAATTACCCAAGAGTTGAGTTTGCTAGATACATCATTTGATAGTGCTGAATATAGTACATAATTTTCAGGATCAAAGTCTTCTTTTGTCTTAGTTACCTCTGTGAAATTTATTTGCTGTTTTGTATTCTCAGGGCAGTCTGACTTATAATGTCCAAGTTTCTCACATTTGAAGCATTTGACTTTAGATATGTCCCTCTTGAATTTGTTATTGCCTTGAGGGGCCTTCTTCTCCTTAAAGTGTTTCTTCTTTCCTTTGTAGGAATTTGTGTTGAGAACATGAAGTTCTTCATCTCCAGTTTTCGATTTCAGTCCTTTCTTAAGTTGCCTAGATTCTTCTTGAAGGTAGTCTCCTTTAAGTCTGTTGAAGTCTGGGAGTTTGTCTCTAGCACTTACTCCTTGTGAGAATGTTTCCCATGAATCCGGTAACCCATCTATAGCCATAAGTGACAGCTCTTTGTCTTCAATTATGGTCCCTATACTTGCAAGTTCATCTCTTAGACTAGCCACCCTTAGGAAGTATGAATTCATAGATTCTCCCTTCGTTATTTTTATATGATTTAGTTGCCTTTTTAGTGCAAGGGTTCTAGTTGCATTGTTAACCTCATATGCATTTATTAATGCACTCATCATATTAAATGCTGTCTGATATTTCATTAGCATAGGTACTATTTCATTTTTAACTCCATCTAATATGATTTTCATGGCTTTCCTGTTTCCTTTAATCTAGTTAGTTTTATGAGGATCAGCATCAGGTTGCTTGGATTCCTTATCAACAAACTGTATTACATCATTGTCTTCAAGAGCCATCATAATTCTGAATTTCCATGCAACGAAGTGTTCTTTTCCGTCAAACCTGTCTTCGGGTCTGATTGCGTTGGCCATTGAAGGTAGAAGGATGTTGCTTAGATATTTTCAAATCTGATTGTCAATTTGCAGAGCCTAGGTTCGACAACTTGGCTCTGATACCATGTAAGTTTTCTGCAAATTCTGAAGATATAATACTGATGGAGTATTAATACCTTGCTGCAATTCGATCTACTACAATTCTGGGTTGAATGTTATTGTTTTGGAAGTCTGCAATAAATTCTGGAAATTATATTTTATTTCTGCACTAAATCGCCAAGGAGCAGATTGCTAGAAGAGCAGACTTAAGATTGTATTGTGTGTCCTCTATCCACAATCTTGCTCCTACTTATATATTAACCAAGGGTCTTGTGTTTTCATAAGACACACCCCTTCTAGGTTGGCCCTCCATGAAACAACCTATTCCTCTACAAATCGGTGCCCTTGTCCATTAACTAATTGTTAATTATTAATTAACTACAATAGTCAAATACAAGGCATATAAATATGCCTAGCAAATCGCCGATCTGTTCTAGGGAGATGTATTTATCATGAGGCCATATATAAAGGAAATTACATGCATTTTAGATCTGTCTAATCTGAAGAATCAGAACATTAATATGATCAAGTTATTAGGATTTAACACATGATGTACATCAACCCATCGGCACACACATACATCCTATCTATCTGGGATGGGGAAAACAAATTCCCGTTGTTGCTTAGGTTAGCTGCAAAATCCTCAAGATTCCTGCTTTTCCCCCCTTCCCTGAACAGTTTCAGTGCTTGCTCTGTTCCTTTCCCTCTGTTAACAGCACTAACATCGAATATCCTGACGATAGAGTCTACAACTGGATGCATGGCTGTGGAGTAGATGGCATCCATGACATTATCATGGTTTTCTCTTGTGATGATGAACCTCCCAAATCTGATCCCCCAAAGGGATTCACCTAAGATCTGAATGACATTGGAGAAGTATAGTTTGTATACTCTCCTGTTGTGCACATGTCATCTAGCCCAGGCAGCTATCCCCACCGTGTTAGTAATTCCCTCCCTCTTGGCTTTGCAGGATAGCCCAAAAAAGTCTCCCCACTTGCTGCTTGATTCTTTCTTTCTTCCAAACAGCTGCACCTAACACCCATGGTGGTGTCCTTTGCCATCATTTCTTGCTCTATTTGTTGTGAACTCGCTTGTCAGTTCTGCCCAAAGAAATAGATGTCCAAACCCAACTTCGTAGCATATAACCCCAATAATTATCCCAGCTATTGCTTCATCTCCTTCCTTGTGTTGATATATAGTTTTCCTATTTGTTCTTATTTATTGTGTAATATATGTAGTTACTTGTTCAATGTATTTGTCATAATTCTGTGTGTGTGTGTGTGTGTGTGTACACACTCACACATATATAATTGTTAACTACCGTTTCAATAAATATTTGTTATCTCAGTTGCAGGTCACCTATATATTCATATTTTATTGAGTAATACTTTAGTTAGCAAATTGTTCTTCACATAAAGCTTTTTATCTATATAGTTAAATTATATATATTCCTTATGTGTGTAAATACTCATATGTATTATTACATTTTTAGGCTACCTATATATTATTCTATATAGCTACACATATAGCAGCATTCCATGGGGACACGTCCTAAAAAAACCTGCGCCCCCTATAGGGGGACATTTCCAAGACTTGGGGACTTGGGGGAAACGTTCCCCCACATAACCACCACCTCTCCCACCTCCACTGGGGATGCCCCTAGGTTGCTTGCTATATGACACATGCCATTACATACTAAATGCAACATTTAACTTCAGAAATTTAGTCTGTCTTTCATTGAACACTTGCAGAGATGTTATATGGCAGATTTTGCCTTGAAGATTTCAATTCACTTCAATTTGTATATCAGCGTCACCACCTCCACCACTACTTTGCCGCCGTCCCCCTGCCATCCCCAAATTTAGGCCCTTGCCCCCCCATCTCCGAAACCCGCCCCCGCGTCCCTGCATCCCCCTGTCAGGAAACTCCGTGGAAGTATGATATATAGTTAATTTATACTTGTATTTAATCGTTTATATATTATCATTTCTTTAGGATTTATAGGTCCCTATATAATCACTTTTCTTTTGTGTAATAGATATATACATAGAGTTTTTTTGGTTCGATATATTGAGCTACTTATTTTCATAATTTCATTATATTTTTTGTCTTCATTGAGCCATCTTTCTCGCCTTGATCTCTGTATCACCTCTTGCTGCCCCCTCTCTCTTTCTTGGTCTGCAACTAAGCATTTTTATGTCTTTGGTAGCGCTCTATCATCTTAATGATGGATCACAAGCATGACACAAAATGTGACTCAAATCTCTTACACAGTTTAATCCAGAAACAACAGTGATCAATTGTTCAAAGATAAAAAATGTCCAGTGAAGCTCGAATCACTGCTTGAAAACTTTGAACTACTTTAAAATTTTAAGAATATAAGTATTAAAGTCTACAATCTAGAACCAGTTATGAAGGAAAATGTGTCTTGAGTGTTCAAATTCAATGCTTTATAAATTTTAGGGGAATGGATCTTTCTAGTATTTAGGAAACAATGCACTAAATGTCTACTGATCTAGATTTGAATAACAAACTGGTAAATTTGAAGGCTGATGTTCTATTGATACATACTTTGAAATAATGCATTATGTATTTAACATAACACAAGAATTCTTCAACATGTCCATGAAAAAATATAATGTATGCATTCAATACAGATTTATATCAATCTTTAAATACAAGGAATAGTGGCTTAGTGGTAGGTTAGATTAGTGAAGTACATTAAGGTTTTTTGTTGTTGTTCATTTTTGGGTTTTGTAAATATTTTATTTCTTTTCAAGTGTCATTGGGTTTTGTAGCTGTATCTGGACACGATAGTGCTGTATTTTGATGATGTATCTGGGGTCTCCGATGGGTACCTAAACTATTCATGCTCACATGATATTGGGATTGCCGGATATATGAGGTTACACCCTTCCTCGATATATCTGGCAAGTTTTTTTATAGACGAGTGAAACCAAGGCAATTATTGCAGGGTTTCTTGGATGATATTAAGCATTTTTGTTGTTTGATGTTTCAATACTTTTTGTTCTTCTGTCCTTGTAGAAGCTATTCGTTAGCTGATTATGCTTGTCAAGCTCATTCAATAGATTGGTTTCATTGGAACCAAAGCAAGAAAGGTATTATTATCTGTCAATTACTATTGGAGATAACACTCATCAAATTAGAGAGTCAACTGGGTGAAATAGAGGCAGTGCTTCCTGTCATTTAATGGAAATACATCTTAACTTGTTTGTTATGCATTATATTTTATCTTGACATGTTGTTTTTCTGGGACAATGCATTTATATTTGTACTAAATAACATTTAAAGAGCATGCTGTGAAATGTGAAAGACGATGCTCCATTTAGATCTTCAAATGTTTTTAATATTGTTGAGTATCAGCCATATCAGGGTATGACCCGATTTGATATGACCTGTCCAATTGTGCTCTGGATTAGGCAATTTCTTATCAGGATACAGCATGACATATCTGCATATATCCAAAATATATTTAAATTTTATATTGATGCTTGTATTTGATGGATATATTTGACATGCATATCTGGTAGCTTAGTTGCTTGATAAACAAAAATCTAGATAAAAGTGGACTTAAGAAGACACCAATCAATGTGCCAGTTCACGTGCGTTGAAATAAGAGACAATAATGAACACTCTTATTTTATAGCATGGGTTGATTTTTATTTCTATTAATTGTTGTTCATGTTAAGCAGTTTTCCTTATGAGCTACTTTGATTAAGAACAATGTACCGTGAGAACTTTGTATTTTAACATATGCCCTGTTTGTAGAATCTTGTAGGGTGCATACATCTTCTAATGTGAAAATCTCATGTTAAAATTTCTTAACTTATTTTGAAAAAATATTGCAGGATCAGGGAATTTAGCGAGTGGGCTCAATGTCTTGTTCTTGATTTAGTTTCTAAGTACATTCCTTCTGAAAACAGTGAGATTTTTGACATAATGAATCTTCTCGAGGATAGGCTACAGCATGCAAACAGTGCTGTTGTCTTGGCTACAATTAATGTATTTCTTCATTTGACAATTTCCATGGCTGATGTTCACCAGCAGGTAAGTTTTGAAAAGGAGTTCAATGTTTGTTAGATATTCTGATTTTTATTGACTTTTCTCTCATTTTATTGAAAATTTTAGAAAGATATAGGGACACAATTTGACAAGCATTTTATGTTTTGTAATAGATGGTATCTTCCTTCTTTGTGTTCCATTGCTTTTAAATATATTAATATAATGAATTTGATGAGATATAGTCTTGTTTAATTGTGTTAATGATCTAGGCTCACAAAGGTAATTTAGTAATGTTTTTCAATTACTGAGGGCAGGTCCAGAAATGTTTTTTGAACCCAGGATTAGGGATTTCAAAATCAAGATATTAGTTATATTTTTTACCAATAAGTCATTAGGCAATTTTGTTGGGGAATATTGATCATTATAAGATTGGACTGCCTTTGACGAGAACCTCTTGTTTATAGAAGATTAGACTGTTGAATTTTAGAGACAAGTAGAGGAAGGTGCAATAGAAGCAAAAGAGGGAGGCACTGGATTGGCGGAGATCGAGAAATGTATAATGATGTAATTTTTATGAAATTGTATTGTTTGATGATTATTTTTTATCATTATGGGATTCATATCATATAATTGGCTGTTGCATTCACATGTTGATGCAATATTAGACTTTTTAATTCAAATCTAAAAGAAAACACTTCTCCAATGTTTTACATACTCGTTTCTTATGTTTTGTATTTATATTTTGCATGACATAATGTTTTTAATGATTTTTTTATTTTTAAAAATTTTGCTGACTTTTTGTCAAACCACCAAGTCAAAATCTTTAAGTTGCAAGTCTTGAACTATCTAAATACCCATGCCTCCAAATTCTTCAGGCCATAATACAAAGGAGATTTGGCTATTGTTTCCCCAACATACATTATCATTCACGAGTTCAAGACGTCATTCGATTTATGTACAAGGAATGACAAGGACTAATCAAACTAGTCAGCTGGTATCGCAAAATAAAGTGAGAGAAGTGCAGAAGCAATAAAATTGTTATTGAATGTACTGACACCACTTTACAGCAATCCACCAGGCTTCAGTGCAGTTGTAATCAGTTTGGCCCTTCAAATGAACGAAAATTAGTCTGTCATACAATGTTGACATGAACTGAATTTTCAACTGAAGAAACTTGATACAATCTAATCTGTCACAAAAAAGAGCCTGAAATTCACCTGTTTGGGCTTCCAAAGCATGAAAAATAGTTTCATGCTTGAAGATATCTTTCTAATCCATTTTGGTATGATACTTTCTTTATGAAGCCTGCATGGGTTTTGATCTCACAACAAAGCTTAGAGGTAAACCAAACCTAGATAATCCATCTACGTCATGAAGAGTAACCAATCTCCAGCATTACTGCGGAAAGAAAAATTAAAATTATATTAATATAGTAAACATGGCTATTCATTATGTTTGAGATTTCTATGTCATAATTTTGGTTTTGTTTACTTCTAAATAAAATGCCATAACAGTGCAAGATACTTCTGTACAAATATGGAGTGAAACCCTTTAATTAACTCCTCAACTTAAACTGTTTTTGATAATAGAAGTAAAGTTTTCTTACCAAGTGTTTAAGCAATGATAAAATTTCTGTGCATTTATTTTATTCTTTCTGCCACCAAACCATACGGTATGCAAGATGTATTTACTATAGTGTTTTGTTTTCACTTCCTTTTACATCTCTTTCTGAAATTCATTACAATTGGAGATCTTATCCTGTTTTAAAATTTTATATGAAAGTTATTTCTATGAAGGAGATAGAAAAAACACATTGGCTAGTTAAATTTGGGCATTGTTTATTTGATGCATCTTTCTTTTTAACAGGTATATGAACGAATCAAAGCTCCTTTGCTTACTTTGGTGGGTTCAGGTAGTTCAGAACAGTCATATGCTGTGTTAAGCCATCTACATCTACTTGTGATGCGTGCTCCAATACTGTTTTCATCAGATTATAAGCATTTCTATTGCCGCTACAGTGATCCATCATATGTGAAGAAATTGAAACTTGAGATGCTTACAGCTGTAGCAAATGAGAGTAATACTTATGAGATTGGTAAGGGGCTGACTGTATGTATCTAGAATTTGGTTTCAAATTCAGTTTAGATCAATGTCTGCATTGTTTTGTTATTTGCTTTTGGACTTGTACTGAACTATTTGTTTGAATGTCAGTAACGGAGCTCAGTGAGTATGCTGCAAATGTTGATGTGCTCATTGCAAGAGAGTCTATCCGTGCAGTTGGAAAAATTGCATTGCAGCAGTATGATGTCAATGCTATTGTTGATCGTCTGCTCCAGTTCCTAGAGATGGAAAAGGATTATGTAACTGCAGAAACTCTGGTCAGTGGGTGTAGGATTATGGTTTTTTTGTCCAGTATTATCCCACAGAGCTGTGAACAACAGTCATTGGTGAAATTCAATTTGGACTGCTGATATTATTTTAATCTTAGAATAGCTTTTGATTTTATTCAATTGGGTTGTCTCCTATGTCATTTGTCCCCTTTTTGAATTGTTCAATGCAGGTACTTGTGAAGGACCTGCTAAGGAAGTATCCACAGTGGAGTCAGGATTGTATTGCAGTTGTTGGCAATGTTAGCAGCAAAAATGTTGAAGAGCCCAAGGCTAAAGCTGCACTTGTATGGATGCTAGGAGAGTATTCTCAGGATATGCTTGATGCCCCTTATATTCTTGAAAGCCTGATTGACAGCTGGGATGAAGAAGACTCTGCAGAGGTATGAAGACAGGTCATTCTGATATCCATTTTTGGACAAATTCTGTCCAGCCGCGAGGTTATATTATATACTGTTTTCTTGCTTCTGTTATTTTGTTCTGATTTTGTATATTGCACTATGTAATGGATTATGAATTTTAGCCAAACTCTCTACACCTGTTTCAACATCATGTTATTTTTCTCAGATTGTCTTCTGCTATGATTTATTTTTTGTAGCAGTTAACCAAATATTATATATTCTTGGTTTCATTTTCATATTGTAAGTTGTCAACCAAGTCTTTAGATTTTTCTGGCATAGTGGAAACTGGAAACTGAAATTAAGATAGTTTTGAGGATTTATAATAATTTGTCTGTTCATCATACTTGCAGTTATGATGCTGAATTGGTTCTTTAAATTTTTTACAGCTAGTTTTGTTCAGCTCAATATACTCTTTTTTTTAATCGTAATTTTGAAAGAGCCAATAGTTTGACCTAGGCTTTGCAGACAGCTTAATACTTTGCTGACTAATTAAACAGCTTTCCTTGATCGTTAAAGATTATTCCCTTTTATACTATGTTGCAATTCATCCTTTATGATTGTCTGCTATTCTTCCTCCATCATTTGCTGATTTCTTTTTTTTTTGCAATTTTATTTCGTTCAGGTCATCTAGATTAACTAAATTTATTTTGCATGCCTTGTTCTAGGGCACTGTGCATGTGCTTAACCTTATTGAGCTAGTGGCCCAGCACATCCTTAACCTTAATTTTTTTGAACCATGCTGATAAAGATTGTAAAACATCAGTTGTTCAGAAGCAATTTATTGTTCTATCATACTATGCTGTTCTTCTTTCAATTGTGTACTTTCTACTTATTCTTTGCTGTACATTTCATTAGGTTTGTATCAGTTGACTCTATTTTTATTCTATCATGCTGTTCTGCGCTCTGTATCTATTTTGTACTTTCTACTTTCTGGAAGCGCTCCACCCTCTTTGTTTCAAAGAATAGATTTTCATTTGTCGGCTCCATCGTTGTCAGGCATATGCACACTTATTTCTATAGTATATTGATAAATTCAATTGCTTCTCATCACGTTGGAGGTACAATGCATTGATAAGGTCCTCACAGAATGCTTGTCTTTGGAGATCATTCTCATATTCAAAAGGAGTTAGAAAGAGAAAACATTCAGAGCCTTAAGCATCAATTCCATTGAGTAGGGTTGCCAGTTTGCAAAAAGGTGGAGGCCAAGAAGCAAAGGGGGCCTTCAAATCCCAATTATTCTTTTGCATCCGAAAAGGAACAAATATTTTGCTCTTGCTTGCTTCCTTAGCCCTGCTTACTCATCATTAAAGAATGAGATTTCTTGACAAAGTGGATCTGTTAATGGTTAAGCTCTTTCATTTAGGATTGTGACTGTTTATCAGAAGCGTCCACTCCGATGCCACTTGGGATGCTTCAAGGAGGGATCAGTCCTATGTTGTAATTGATTGATATCATTTTCCATTGAGTCATTCTGAGACAAAATTGCTTTGCATTATAAGTCCAATTAATTAATTGTTGCAATGTGAAACATGAAGCATCTTGTTAGTATGAACACATGGCTTTCTTGGATGGTTTCCACAAGATCATCAGCCTAGAGAAGATACTAAAGTGTACAAATGATGTTTTCTGCTAGTCCTTTGCTCTCTGGTAGGACTACAGTTAAACAAGTCAATTTGTATAAATTCTTAACTTTGTGTCATTTGGGAAGCTAAGATAGATGATATTGACAAGCTGCCCTTAATGCAATCAGATCTGATGTTGGTGTTTGTTCTGATATTTTTGAAGAGCCAAGGGGACTTTCTTCTTTGAGGTTTATTCATCAGTGTATCGAGCTTGTGCCAGGTTTTTAATGGCCCAATCAACCATCCTGTGCTCTACTACCATTGAGAGTGTTTGGATAAAGAGCCAGATTAAGTAATGACTCAAAATTAGCAAGATCTAACCAACTGGTCATTTGTTAGGGTACAAGGGGAAAATCTAGTTCATTGCATTATGATGTATATGAGGTTATGGAGTATGCAATTAATGTCACACTTAACCCTTGGTTAATTGTATGTGGTGAATTGTTTCTTTTCAGTTTAAGGCTTAAGCTACATGGCAGGTAAAGTGCAACATTTGGGTAAAGGGTCTCTCATGATTATTTGATAAATGGATATAAATGGGCATCACTTATCATAATTGTAAAGCTATCACTGGTTATGATTTGTTTCTATTGAATGGTAAAGTTTGAATAGTTTAGCAGGTTTGATATCAAAGCAAGAGATCACTTGGAGTAGGTTTTTCTTGAAGGAATATTCTATGGTGTAATCCTACCTCAAGTGTATTTCTATTTCTAAATATATTGAACATTTTGGTATGTTTTTCTGTATGCTATATATTTGGTTCCTAACAAGTGGTATGAAAGCAACATCTAGGCTAAGTAGTAGTTCCTTTTTGGTGGGGAGTGGGGGAGGCGGAGTGGAGCTGTTTGAGTTGTTTTTCTGATATGTACTAGAAAATCATTCAAATATTGATCCATTTGGATATTCCTAGTGGCTCAAACAATTCACCGACATGGATTAACATCTATTTAAGTTCTAAGTGAAATGTTCTATGCTTTTGGAATCATCACACATAACTCTGCAAATTGATGTTTGCTGCAACTATTGGCTACCATGACATATAATATTCAAAATGCAATTGTGTAGATACCACATACTTCACACTCCTTTTATGCTACAACTAACATATGACATTTGCAATCTACAAGACAATGTTTTTGTAATAAAGTGTGCTGATTGTGTATTTGTGTTATACTTAAAGTTCACTCAAGTTGCATAAAAAGGCATGCCCACAACTTATGAATAGAGCAGAATACAAGCCAAAGGCCCCAAACTTACCCAATAATGCTCTATATCATCTTCCTCTTGGGCAATCCAAGGAAAGGACAGCCAATGCACTGTTAAGCCAATCCATGAACAATCATTTTAGTTATGATCATGTAAAATGACTTCACAATGAAATGGACTTATATTGCTCTGACATCTGAGGCATATTATCTAGGAAACCATCCAATCTTTTGTCCTTGACACCTTGACAACTCCACTAAAACAGAGGTTTCTTTATTTTGGCTAGTTACTTTATCTAGATGTATAAACATATGATTTGTTAGAATAGTATTGTTTTGGCAGATGTTCAAACATGTAGGACTGGAGTGGCCTCTGTTATAAATTTGTGTACTGGTGTACCAGAACCTCATTCTTGTACCCCCATACCAGAATCGACAACTTAGATCCTGCTTCATTTGAAAGTAATCACAGGAAATAGAGAACATAAAAAGACAAGGAAATTAATTTATCTTCCTAGAAGTTTAGAACCAATAAAGTTTCCATTTTAAATGTCAGTCACTGCATCCACAACATCCATACACGCTTTCCCCCTTGTTTTACTTAGCTATCTTCATAAACATATTATTGTGGATGGCATTATTGCTTTTCTATGCCATTTTAGTTGTACAACAATTGTTAAATTATGGGTTTTATTCTAAACTTATAACTGATTATAAAGGATATTATATAGCTTTCTCTTCCGCATTGTTCGTTTTTGTCCATATTATTGATGCAATCTGATTTTTCATGTCTTGAGTCTCCTGTGGTTCAATAGGCTTCAAGGACTTAAACAAATTCTATTTGTATGCCCAACTCCATTAATTTTTTTTTCTATATTTTTGTGATTATTTTGTCTTATGGAAACCACTTCTTTCTTTGCTTATGCGAAATGATATAATATGAACTTGAACCGTACATTTTTCATTTCTCCTTTCTTGTATCCTACTTTTTATGCTTAAAATTTATGCTAAAATAATTTATTAAATTGATACTTCTCAGGTTAGGCTGCATTTGCTGACTGCAGTTACAAAGTGCTTTTTCAAGAGGCCTCCAGAGACCCAGAAGGCTTTAGGTGCTGCACTGGCTGCTGGCTTGGCTGACGCGCATCAGGTATTGCACCTCTCAGTTTATTTCAATGTTATATGTTACCTGTGGCCAGTATTATCTCAGTGACAATACCAAATATCACGAATAAGATTAGTATGGTTTCAGAGAATGGACAAGATACATGAATAAAGTGGACAATTTATGAAAAGAGACTTTAAATATTTGCAACTAGAAATGAACAGTTTTTAGTAATTGAAAAGATGTCGATACTAATGCTATAATCATTCTTGCATCTTTTTATTATCATACATTAAGATTGTTATATCGACACACTAAAGGGATTTTTGACTTTCTTAGTGAATGATAAGCGCTTAAATCTTGAATATTAATATCCATGTACCTATTTCAATTTGTATAATGCAAAATTATAAAGGAGTATAAATAGTAAATACAGGAAAAATAATCTTTGATTTGCTCAAAGAAAACTACTAATTTCAATTTGCCTTGAATAGCTGTTTAACTCTTTAGCACTTCCACTATGATGATTTTTTAACATGACATTCTCTTCTGTGTTTGAACGGAATTGCCTAGATTTTTAAGTAATTATTATTTATTTAAATGATAGATTGGATAATAAGAAACAATATTATTCTGTGAGAGAGTGGTAGGGGGCAGGATGGGTTTGGACTACTCGTTTTAATACTATGTACCTTAATGTGTATCCCTATCTGTGAACTCTGGGAACCTTGCTTAAGAGATTTTGCACTGATCAAGTTCCATAACATTCTGTTATAACCAAACACGCTTTGTTTTTCTTATTTTTAAAAATATTGCATAATAGTTGACAAAAAAGTGCAATATAACAGCTACAGCCTACATCAAATTATAAATGATACATATCCCTGGCCCCATTATCAGCCGCCTGTACCGTACAAAATCAGGGGCTTCCATCTGGAGCAGCAGTTACGATATCAGATTAATGAGTACTTTACCAAAAAAAAATTACAGAAGTAAAGCAAAAAGAACAGACCAATCTGAAAGAAACTTTATTTGAAATCAGAACCTGCACTGAAGCTGAATTCTGCCACAAAAAATACAGGCTTACTTGGAATTTCTAGGGAACAATATGTCATCTATATATTTTGACTTTCATGTTATCTATGCTTGTGGTTTGATTACTTTAATGCATCTGACTGAATGTCTCCAGCATGCTGCATTGTGGTTTTAACTTTTTATTAATACTCATATTTTTTGCAGGATGTGCATGATAGGGCATTATTTTACTACAGGCTTTTGCAACATGATGTGAGTGTTGCAGAACGTGTAATAAATCCTCCTAAACAAGCTGTCTCAGTCTTTGCTGATACCCAGAGCAGTGAAGTCAAGGACCGCATTTTTGATGAATTTAATAGCCTTTCTGTCATATATCAAGAGGTGATCTTTTGAATATCTAACTTTTCTATTTTCTCTGTCCTTCATGTTTTCTGGTGGATGCGTAGCGTTTTTTCTTCCCAGCATGCACTTATTTCCTTTATGCATGTCTTGTATGTTTTGACTAACAGTTGTTCAATCTTCATGTTAACGTTTCCCCATGATAATGCAGAAGGCCATGTTTTGTACCTGTTGGAAAAAGTTAAAAACCCATCCCTAGAAATACAGAACTCAGATTGAATGTTATCAAGTTTTAATCCCAGCTTTGTTTCTTGGAAATACTTAGTTTGTAGCTTTTGTATGGAAATTATTTCTTTGTATTTTAATGAATATGGGCACAGGTAAAAGTAGCGTTTTAAGTCTCTACCCAGCAAGATACGAGTTTGGTGTATAAGCCCACAAAGGGATTGCAAAGAGATTGTTTCCGTCTGCTTTGTGTATTGTTCGATGAAGTAAAGTTATTAACCCTTCCAGCCACCAGATTAAATTTGTGTCTCCTTTATCCTTCAAGCACACATGCATTTCCCATCAATGTTTGCTTAGGCTGTACAGAGAATGCTCCTTGTAAGTCCTTTTGTACCATCCTATTTATTTTTTGTTATAATTTTGCAAGTGTGCTGCTTAATTGTTTTGTCCGAATAGGACTAAATGGTTTACCTGAAATACTCAGATAAAATAATGATGTAAAGAAACTAAGGTGAAGTAATGTCAGTGCAATTGTGGAAGCTAATCAGTAGGCATAAGAAAGAGAAGAATACACATAGTATAAAAGCTACTCGTTGAGGGGAAGAGGGAAAGTTTGTATTGATGTGAACCTAATTCACATTTGGAGAACATGGCAAGGTTTCCCATATGCACATTCTAAACATATTGAGAAGCCTGACCTGACTTTGCTGTTATATGTATATCCTGTTATTGGGTGCATACTCACTCAGATATATGCCTACAATTTCCTATTTCTGACAATAACAAATGTTTTTAAGAAAAAACAATGATGCAAAGTTCCCATTCATGGGTATGGAAATTTGTAAAGTTGAATGAGTTGGCTTCCTTAGCATATCAGTTCCTTACATAATCTGTCACTTTCTATATTGTCATAACTTACACTTACAGCTTAATAATTAGATTTTGTATTGGTCATTGATTTTGGATCAAGTGTTAATATTGGAGACTTTAGTGCTCCTGTATATATCCAAATTATAGACAGGAGCACTACAAGTCTCCAATTTTACACATGTTTTGAAATATTTCTGTTATGAGTTACTAACATTTGGTGTCGTACTCAACGCACATGGTAACAGGGCAATCATATGCAATTTGTCTACCTATTGAGAGAAAACTGTATGGATTCTATACCATGTGGCACTGACATTCTCTGGGGTCTACTCATAGTTTGTTTGGCCAACCATATGTTTTTTTCTTAAATGTTTCTGCGCCATCATATGCTCATGCAATATTACGCATTACCACTACATGCTCATAGCAATTGAGCAGACTAGATTCACACTAAATGTCTCATTCATGACTCTTTTCACGTATCATTTCAGATCAAGTGGCCTAGTGAGTCTGTGAATATTAAGGCATTCTGCCTGCACATTTGCAAGATGAGTTTTGAATTTTTTTGGGGGGAACATCTAAACAATAAGTATTAAAAATTTAATCTTAGGGAAGTGTTATTCCTTTATACTATAGTTCAAATAAATGAAGGCCTTCTCATGAGTATGATTATCATGCTCATTTTGTCCTGAACAAATCCTGAAGTTATGAGTATCTTTCTGTTTAGCATATTATCCATCTTTGCACACCGTGAGTGGATTTGGAATCACTTGATCATATAAAATTGCAAGAGAAATTGGTATATGGATTTTATTGGTAGGCATTCATAAATTAATCATATCCTGCAAGAGTTACTGAGTGAGGACTGGGTCACTTGCAAACATGAGAGATAAAAGGGTGATCGAAGTTACTGCAGAAATAGTTATAGAACCTATCTTTCTATGCAATGGATGAATTTATAACCATTCAATGTTAGGAAATGAGAAAATGGTATGCAGAGTTTATTGATAGCCATAGTATTTATTCATATTCTGCAATTATTTCTGAGTAAGATCAGGAGAGATGTGTTTGGAACTTTGGATCTCACTTGTAAAATATTATTAAATAGAAGCAACACATGTGAAAATGAACACAATGCTTGAAAGAACGGCCACAAATATGTTTTTATTCAAATATCAGAAAGAAGTACTGTCGACTACTTTGAGGGGGCAACCTCCTTAAGATCAATGCCCCAATAGAATATGAAATCTGAGGTGATCTCTTTTATTTCCCCTGAATATAAAGGCCTTGCAAAGAGTGACTTAGGAGTTACAACCAATGCAGGATGAATCCCCACATCTACTACGAACTTATGACACCAAATGACCAACTATAGTTATGAAAATCAATGCTTTCAACAAGAGGTTAGGACATAGGGGTCCTAACTCTATAATAATAAACAGTTATGGTTTTAGGGTCCTAGCAAGAGGATAGTGCTTTAAATTATGGGACAAATTGTTAGAGACTATCTTTTCGCACATGAAAAACATGATGAAAAGAGACATGAACGAGACATTTAGTGTGAATGTAGCCTACTCAATTGCTATGAGGATGTAGTGGTCATGCATAATATTGCATGAGCATATGATGGTGCAAACACATTTAAGAAAAAAACATATGGCTGGCCAAACATCCTATGAGTAGACACCCCTGAGAATGTCAGTGCCACATGGCATAGAATCCATATAGTTTTCTCTCAATAGGTAGACAAATTTAATATGATTGCCCTGTTACCATGTGGCTTGAGTATGACACTTAATGTTAGTAACTCATAACAAAAAAAAGTCAAAACATGTGTAATATTGGAGATTTAGACTGCTTCTATCTATAATATTGCTCTTATGTAATATTGGAGACTTATAGTGCTCCTGTCTATATCCAAATTCATCATATAGGTAATCCAATTATAAAGAAGAGTATTAGGCGTCATTCATCACAGCTCCACGGGGAAATGTCTGTTTTGAAAGAGGTTGTGATTCCGAAACAGTGACAACTCGAGACAGGGAAAATCTAGGAGAACATCTTCTCGTTGTCCCTCCACCACTGCCACACACCCCCAATGTTTTTGTGACATTTCCCTTTGATAGGTGACATCTCTGAGATTTTTTTTTAGGAAATGCAAACAGGGGATGATTGTTAAGTTTTCAAACCAGAATACAGGAATGCAATAAACAGAAATACAATAACAGATGACACAAACATAAATACATTTCTGTTTATTGCTCCATACCATCTTCACAACTGAAATTGGTAATATGGTTTTAAAGTCTCAATATTCTCATCGATCGTCCTTTTTGTGTAGTGCTCCTCGTTAACCAAAATCTTTACCTTATCAATGCGAATGTCATATGAAGACATGTGTGCTTGCATTGCTAAAGAAAATGACTTCAATTGTCCTATCTTATGGATATCCAAGCTATGTTCCTTGAACCTCACTTGAAAGGGGTCACCAATATAGGGGGTGGATCGTACACATGGATTGACTATGTGTGGTGGCCCACTACATTGAAAATAATATCCTTTCAAGTGAGTTTTAAGCCTTAAGAAACATGGCTCAAATACCCGTCAAGATCAAATCAAGCTCTTTGCTTTAATAAAGCACACACAAGTCTTCAAATGATGTTGACTTTGCATTGACAAAGAAATGATTCTGACCAAGGGCTATGTTGTAATATTTCCAACAAATTTTAATATAAAATATTTACAACTTTCTCATCACCAAGATCTCACGAGGGTGAGGTGAGATCATACTGTGAGTAATTATTATTCTTTGCCACTTTTGATCACCTAGATCTTGTGAGTGCAAGGTAAGCGCAGCTTGAATGAATGCCTAGAAAGTTGTAACAATGGATTGCACAAATAATAGAAATATTCTGAAGCTAATAACACTCAAATATGAGTAAAGCTTCATCCACAGTCTAATGTTTCTTTATTGATTACAAAAGATATGCTTCCACAATATGGTGAAGCTTTACAAATAAAAACTTGCTGTAAATACCAAAATATATGTTGAAAATTGAAATCCAAACAAAGTTTTGGAGTACAAATATAACCTTTGTGTAAGATTGCCCTCAGGAAATCAAATGGTTTACATCCTTAAATCTCTAGGAAGCCAAAGGGATTTTATTTTCTAATCTCTGATGTTCAAGGGTTTTTGGTCCTCAATTCTATAGCGGAACACAAGGCTCAAACTATGATGGAAAAGACTAAATGAATTGGCAGATGTCACAAAGGCAACCAAGCATCTCAATATGTAGTGTTAGCAAAGCATGACTTCCAACACCCACTTTCTGTCTCAAAAATAGCAACTAAAATTACTAATGAAATTATTTCCTCACAATAGTGCCTACTTTGCCATGAATACCAACTTGTAACTCCTCATTAATAAGCTGCCATAGAAATTTGTCACGAGGCAGCTGCAAGCGTCCTGGGGGTTACGATCACCCACTTCTAGCAGCCCACACCTCACTAAGTCATTATTTATTTCTGCTACAAATATCCGATGTTAAAGGCTTCATCATTGGAATATTTTCCTATCCTTATTGGGTAAATAAGGATTGGGCCTGCATAAGTTTTACTTTTAATTATTTGTCAAGGGGATATTACATCTGCAAAAATATAAACTAGGGATGCTATCGAGATTTGTAAACATCCTAACAATCTCAATTAAGATCAGGACATAAAGCTCAACGGATATCCTTTAATCATATGCTTAAAAGTTAAAACACATAGAGGTGGAAATTGATTAATTGCTCTATTAATTAATAATAATATTATTCTTACTCCAATTAAAAAATTTGAAAGGATGAGAGAAAAATAGTTAAAGGAAAAAAGAAGTTTGGTTTTGACCTCTAATGAAGTTCTTTAAGTTGAATTTTGGAGTGTCTAGAGGCAATCTCAGTTCAATAGGAGCTAGTGCGGTGATTGGATTGAAGAGGGTGAGTTTGGTCATGTGGTTTCCTTTTCTTTGTTGCCAAATTGTCGTTTGTAGGATGGCTCTAGCCTCTTCTTTTGGATGCAAATGACCCATAGTGGAAGCTAATTTTCTGTTGGTCATTAATAGCCTTTGGATCAGAGTTTTTTAGAAGTTTGTAAGTTTAATCTCTTTTTTTTGTTCAGATATGCATTTGCAATGCTATAAAAGTTACTTTAGCAAAGGATCTTTCAACCAATAAGGGGGTTGATCAAGATCCTCTCATGGCACTGTGTAGTGAGCAAATTGATTCTTGGTTGGGATTAAAGAATCTCTTGGCTTTTAAGCCTTAAACTCTTCAAGCCGCCTTCTTGTTTGGGCCACATGTTGTCCCCTTGTTGGCAGCTTTTTGGTCAATACCTTGTGCTGATTATTGTATCTCCAGTTTTGTGTCCAAAGGTTGTACTTGGACAGTTTTTTAATTATTGTGTTATGTGAATTCTAGGACATACCTACTAGTGCAGCATGGGAATGTGGCTATTTCTGATGAAATATTTCTTGTTGCCATTATTCCTTCCTTTGAGTTTTTGTGGCACAGTGTGGGTTTACAGCATTTACTGGTGGGCGTGATAGTTGGAATTGATGGTTTCTTGCTGTTGTGGGGTGTTTTAATGATGGCTAGGCAGCAGTGCACTTTGAAACCTTATGACCCTTTTCACAAGGCAAGGTTTCTGCCAAACATTTGGCTTTGCTTTTCGATTGCTCTAATTTGGTGGTGTGGGTTTTTTAAAGACTATTTTGGGTTACTTTGAAAGTTGCTTTGGTGGTATTGGCAACGAAACAAAGGTTTTGGTTGCACATGATGTTTCTACTTTCTACCCTTGTAGTTTGGGGTGGATGTTTTTGTTAAAGGAATCGCTAGCTGAGTGGCCATGGAGCCAAAATCTCCTTCCTCTTTCAAAGATGTTAGCTTGGTCTATAAGGAAATACTTATGATTTACTGAGCTCATCATGGGCTGAACCATTATTGCACAATTGGGCTTGTTTGTAGAGAACATAATGGCCACCCATTCTCATGGGTCTTTGGAAGTTTTGAGTGCCTATCCCATGCCATCTTTGGACTCAGGTTGCCTGGTGCACATGAAGCAATGGATGGATGTTTTCCTTGGTGTCAAATCATTGGTTTGGATGTGGTGTGCGCTGGTTTGACTTGGGAGGCAGCTTGGGTGAAGGGGAGGAAGCGGCAGCGAGTTAGTGATTTGACTGGTTGGGGTACTTGTGTTTAATGTTTCTTGTTGGCTGTTTTCTAAGTGTTTGTGGTGGTGACCTGGTAGTTTTTTTTGGATAGCTTTTGTTTCATAGTCTGACCATTCACTCTTGCTTATGTATTCTTTTGTCATTATGTGGGCAATGGCCCCTATAGATCTCACTATATAATAAAATAATAATATAAGTCTAATCAATGCCTTTGTATGCTTTTATTTAATATTGTAATTAGCCTTAATTATTGGAGAATAGTAAATTTGATTGGAAGATCTAATTAATGATCTCTGCTCTTCATTGTAGTTGGTTTATTTCCATAAAGGATCCATATCCTTCTTATCATTCATTCTTACGATAAACCACAATATGTGGTTTGAAACATCAAAATTTCCATCATTTTAATGCATTTTTTCCAAAAGCTTGGAGTCTTAAATTTTTTTCTTAGACTTGTCTATGTTGATCAGAGGCTGGATTGCTTGAAGTGGAATGATATTGATGAAGCTTGACTATTTTGGATATGGGATATGATTTTTGAAGGACTGTTGAGAAAACAATTCTGAGGATTGAGGAATCTGGTTGACTAATAATGATTGTAAGATGCATTGCAACGGATGGCTTAGGTTGTATAATGTATTCACTATTCAACACTAACTAGCTGATGCAGAAAGTTGCTTCAAGTTGTGACTCTGGGAATACATCAATGCATAATGTGGTAGAATAGGCCAAGTAGATAGCTTCCATACCACAAAGATGACCAGAGATGTCATAGGACGTAACATGCTCTGTTTGCTAACTTGAACGAGTGACTATAATACACTACGATTACTTATTTTCATTAATCTTTTGGTATACTGTTTCCAAGGATGGGTTACGTGATGCCAGTTGCCACTAGTACCATAATTACAAAGTTCAGTTCGACGACATTGCTTGCAATCGTACCAGTTTAGTTGGCAGATTTTTTCATTCCATGCTTGTCCATGCATTTATTATTTCTGGTAGAAAACATATGCAGCACTGTAATATGGATGCTGTTCTTTCCCTGTCTGCTGCAATTTGAATTATTTTTGAAAATTCAACAGCTAACTTCAAGGAGTGCAACAACTTGGGAATACCTTTCCATGTTTTCACTGGCCAGATGGTTGACATATTGTATTCATTTTTATCCTTGATTGACATATCTTTAACAAAGCCTTAAATTGTTACATTCCCTTCAATGTTTAATTTTCATCATTTCTGAAATGCAGTTTTGAAAGGTTTTTCTCCTCTTGTTATAATTATTTTAAATTTGGTGTAGTGTGATATTATGCAAGTCATTTGTTCGTGGTAATGTTATTGGTCACTAACTTGGAGTTCTTGGACACTTTGCAGCCTTCATACATGTTTATTGATAAGGAACATCGTGGACCATTTGAGTTTTCTGAAGATATTGGAGCTCTAGCAACCGGAGCATCATCTGACAACAGTGTCCTCCCAAGTCAAAGAGTTGAAGCATCTGACAATGATCTATTGCTAAGTGCTTCAGAGAAGGAGGAAAATAGAGGCATTGCAACAAATGGTTCCCTTTCTTATAGTGCTCCTGACTACAATGGCAGTTCCACTGCACTTGTGTCGCATTCTCCATCTCCTACAGCCAATACTTCTGCAGCATCAGGTGCACCATCCACAGCATCTATTTCACAACCAAGTATAGAGATTGATGATTTACTTGGCTTGGGCCCTGTTATGACCCCAACACCAATTCCTGCTTTAAAGCTTAACTCCAAAACAGTACTTGATCCTGCCACATTTCAGCGGAAGTGGGGTCAACTTCCAATTGCTTTAACACAGGTTTGTTGTTTTTACCCTTTTATTGAGCTTCTGTTTACCCTCAGCTATACTTACATGTTTTGATTTTTCACAGTTCTATTATTTCTTTATGATAGTTTTAGAAGTTTTAACTTTTTACATGATTATGTTCTTTGAATAATTATTTTTACCAAAAAATTCATACCAAATACCAATATCCATATTACAATGCACATGTTTCCAAGGAATTGCTTTTGCTGTATAATGTCGATTGAGATGAAGCCACAGGAATATGCGCTGTTGCAAATTGAATAATCTATGAGTAATCATCTAGACGAATGAGATCTTTTGTATTTCTAGATGGCTAATTCTTGAATTTTGTGATTTCCCCTGTTATGGGACCCTTTTTCCAAATTGAAAAGAAATTTATATTTTCAATGAATTACCCTTTAGAATTAAAATGTAGATAGAATAATAGAGGCTATTATGACCCTTTCTTTAAAAGGGTGGATAATAATATATATATATACTAAAGAAACCCTTTGTCAAACGGTGTGATGGTTTGAAAACTACCTCGTAAGGGATTATATAAAGCATTTAGCGAGACTTGGAAAGAGAATGGAGATCACCCAAGGAAGAAGGTGGTTTCGGTGTGATGGATGTTGGAGAAGGGGCACAAGAAGCATGTCCAACTCAGGGTACAACATACACTCAGGATTGTTCTAGCCAGGGCTTGTTGTGCATTTTTTACATGCCGTGTTCATGACTTTTCCATTGGCTCTGATTCAAATAAGTACCAAACTTATTATCAAAGATATTCTGAATTATGAATAAATGGGATGGAGTTAATTTAATGAAATTCTCAAAAGATGTTTACTTTCAACAATGTTCATATTGTTGGATATAATTTTATATAGATTGATGATGGTGATAATAATGTGCTAAATTCTTAAACTGGTTAATTTTGAGAAAACTTAATAATCTTTAAACTTAGATAATGACATTAGAAAATCTGCTGTCATACAAAGTTAACTCGATATATTAAATCTATCTAATTCAATACTCTAGAGAAAAGTAGGGATACATTCCATATTTTAATATAATTGCTTTTTTGCAAGTCATAACTGCATCCCATACACTGAAAATTTTATTATGTATTATGCCATCTACAGCGCACATTGTATGCATGTAAGCCTAGGAATAGTTGTTGTAGAGACTCTACTTTCGCATGCAGTCATCTGTCAATGTATGCATCAACTCTGGCAGTTGTCTGCACTTTTTTGTACAACATTTTTTATGCAATACCCATTTGCATACCTATCTATTTTTCTACTACAATTTTTGAAGCAAGTAAAACTTCTTGGCTCTGTGAACCTCCTGTATCAGACAAGGTAGGCAACTTTTTAGCAATCCCTTGAGTCTATGGCATGTTTGTAATTACTATTTTCTAGTTCAGTTGACTTCTCTTCTATCATATGCTGATACCATCATAATTTGCTTTTTCTACTTTTAATTCCATTTTAGGATTTGTTTTAACACTTACAAGCTAAAATCCAGGTATTGCACTTCTTAATTATTTTGAGGCTGGTTACTTGCAATTTGGATTGATTTTCATTTATATCCTGCGACATTGCCTTCTAGTCAGAACACATCATGATTTGATCCTTAATTGCTTGAACCATAATTTATAGATTTTCTGAGCTATAATCTGTACAAGATGGCAATTAAAATATAACCAAACTCTAAGGCTGTTTGTGGAGGCTGATCTAATTCTGTATGATAGCAAGATAGCACTAATTGATGGTTCAGTGATTTTATTTTTCTTTTCTTTCTACAATGATACTGTATATTAGGGTTGGTCAAAAGCAGCCAATCACAGAACTTTACTGCACTATTCCAGTGTCTTGTACTTAAGCCATTATGTTCTTTTTAACTTGATTGAATATAGTTTGTAATTTAAAAAAAGTTAATTAGACATTACAATAGAATATACAGATTTTTTTTCCCGCACAAAAAAGATTGATATCATTTTCTAGATTTTTTTGTTCAAAAAAAATCTTTGGAAAAGGGCTGGATCCTAAATATGTATCAGTAGCAGGTAAACTTCCTATGTTTACAATTACACTTGTCACTATATAAACTTGGAAGAGATAGTGACTAAATGAGATTTTAATCTCTGGTGGAGAGTTACTTGGTAAAATCAGTCACTAAAAACTGCAGAACATTTTCTTGGAGATACTGTCAGATCCTGCACTCAATGGTCTTTTGTTGTAGGTCCTGTCTTGGCATTGGATTTGTTTTACTTCCCCTTTATTACGTACATGACCTTTGGTATTGATGTCTTCCTTATCTGTTGGTCTAACTATCTATGATTAGGTTTTTGTTGCTAGTTCTTTTTTCATTGTAACAAACAGAATCTAGATGGTAATCCCCATGCCTAATCCTTGGAAGCAGCCTAAGAAATCATTCAAAATGTTTTCTTGTACTCTGGTTGGCACGTTGTACACAAGCTTAGTTTCCTATTTGAAAGCTGTAAGGTCAACCTGTAACGCATTCAAAAATTAAGAGAAGAAAGAATGTAAAACTAGGACACTATCCCTCCACCCCCTTCCCAGAGCCATTGTTTGTCCCTGCACATTTCCAGTACCGTCACATTGGAAACCCCTGGTAATAGTTGAAAAATAGTGGCAAACCTTAAGTGGGTGAGATAGATTACAATAAAGCTAGCATTCATAGTTTCATAGGAATCATCACTCAATCCCTTCTGAATGCAGTGTCTTCCATGCTTCATCATTACTTCTTTCCTTTTGGAATCTTCAATCTATGTTTATGTCCTAGGAGATTCTTATTGTGCTCATTCCAATCAAAGGGCTTTGCTATCCTGTTAATTTTTCCCCAATAAAGTATAAAAACATTGAAATTTAACTTCAGTGGCAGTGCAACTCCATCCATTTCTTGATTATGATATTTTTCTTCTGTTTCAATTTACTACAATTATAGCTATCCAATATCATACATTTTTTATTTGCTTTATTCAGAGAAAATAGTATGAATATAATTTTGAAAAAAATATACCTTTTACCCTTTGTCAAGCCATATTATTGAACTGTGGGCACAGCAACCCTTACTAGAACCTTGTTGAGGATGTAGCATGATGAGAAATCCTAGTTGCCCTTAACATTTAAAACATAGTTCTCTTGGGGTTTGATTTACTTTTTGTACAGGCCATAGGCCATTGAAATCTTTTCCAACCTAAACAAAATCTATTAAGAACCTATAAAGAGTCTTATTGTTATTGGTTATACTCATGTGCATTCTTGTACTCTCATTTTGTGTGATTAGCCTTGTTCTTCTCCTAGTTGGAACTATTATCCAATTTCAATTGTCCTTTGCATGGTTACGGGAGACCCGTCTCCCCCACCCCCTGAGACACGTCTCAGAGATGGAGATGCATCTCCAGTATTAGAGACATCTCCAGAAACTTCCTGACGCATAGGGTTCTTTTGGCTTCCATCTCCGGCGGTCTTCCAAGTCTCCCGACCAGAAATTGATGTCTCTTGCCAGAAAACTTAGGGCAAAATTTGTTAAAAGGTAAAAAAGAAAGTCAAATAAATAAAATAAGCCTGCATAAGTTTCATGCTTATATTTTGGATGATACAAAAATGCATGCAAAGTTATAATTATAACGATTAGATTGACAGATAATGTAGACTTTTTGAGAGGGACATAAACAGTTGTAGATTTCCTGTCATTGTAATGGTCTAAAGAGAAATTGCCTTTACTATTCACTATTCTTGTATGACTGACTTACTATTCTTGTTTTCAAAGTTATATGTCATATTTCTTGGAAATTATTAAATTATATTTTAAAAATGATGTCTCCAAGTATCCCCATCTCCTATTTTCCAAAATTAGCCGTACTGGTACTAGTACCAGTCTCCAACATCTTCAATTACCCCCATCTCCTGGTGACTATGGTTCTTTGTGTGAAGAACTTGCTCTATTGGACTTTGAACTCCATAAATCTGTCAAATCCTGTATATATGCAATTTTTGCTACACATTTTTAGTCTCCATAAGCAAGTTGATGCAATATGAATACACCATAACCCTTATTGAGAAGGCCTTATATAAAGTGCCCATATATCCTATAGCTTATTGCTTTCCATCTTGAAATGGAAATATATTCACAATAAACTCAAATCTTAATTGTTGATCTTCCATATTTCTTGCACCCCCCCACTCTCTTTCCTCCCTCCTTTGCCATACCTGTATGGGTCGGTTGAGGACCTTGTCTGGGTCTGAGATGGCCTGAGGCTCATCTAAATACACTCTAGGCATTAGGCACCTTGGGTTCCCTGTGGAAGGACCCACAGAGGACTCAGGGTGGATCTGGTTGAACCCAAGTGGAACCAAGTGTGCTAAAAAAACAAATCAAAAAAATCATTTAAACTTGGTTAGAATGAAGGGGCGATGAGGAATAAGGTTCCAACTCTTGACTGTGCTGGCTTAGGTGTTATTGTTGCACAATTTGCCAAAGCCTTCTTAGATGAGGAAGCTTCTGCATTTGACATGGCTACTGGAAGTGGCCTTGTAACTCATTGTGGTTCAAATCAATTCAACAAAATATTTACTTTGATGCTCGTGAGGAAGAGCAACATGAAGGTTATTGAATATTGATTGTAATTTTCATCATGTATTTAACATTTGAGAAATCATTGAATTATGCATTTATGTCTGTTTTTTTACAAATTATGACCTATTTAAATATTTATGTGTGTGTGAACTTGTACTCGGGAAAATAATAATGCCATAATGCCGCACCCATAACTCCAACCTGTACCTGTCCCCATACCAGGACTGGCAACTTAGTTTTACAGATTATTTTGACGGCTAATGCCATGAAAATAAGTAAAGAAATTAAAATTCACTGAGTCCTTGGATTCCTTTTATTTCGGTGTGACATGTTTATGTATCATATGCATGTAGATGCTTCTCAGTTTGAACTTATTTGCAAAATATTAAGCCCTTTAAGCATCATGTACAGGACTATTCTTTGACAGCTCAAGGGGTTGCTTCATTAACTTCGCCTCAGGTCCTCCTGCGCCATATGCAGGGGCATTTAATACAATGTATTGCTTCTGGAGGTCAGCCTCCAAACTTCAAATTCTTTTTCTTTGCACAGAAATCTGAGGCACCTTCTGGAGCAGGTTTCTTTCTTGTTGAGTGCCTTGTAAATACTTCATCTTCAAAGGCCCATGTAAAAGTAAAAGCAGATGAAGCTAGCTTGTCACAAGACTTTGCTTCATTGTTCCAATCGGCATTGCTAAAGTTCGGCGTTTCATAGTTTTTTGGCTAGATTTGATGCAGCATTTTTCACGGAAACTGTTCTATTGAGTTTGAACTATATCAGAAATCGGCTTGGACACTGAAATATTTCAATCTATCTGCGCCACAGAAGTTTTTGTTTATGAGAAAATGGTGAATCTGGTCATAGTCAACAAGCACAATGGTTAGTTTTTTAAATACTGTAAAATTTCCTTTTATTGCTTTTGTTTGTGGAATAGTTTTTTAAATATTGTAAAATTTCCTTTTATTGCTTTTTGTTTATGTGGAGTAAACAAACAAAAAAAATTGATTATGTCTAACCTGGGATTTGTTTGAAGTTTTTATATATACATATGGTGGACTGTTTTTCTTTCCACAGTTGTTATCTGTAGCTTCTTTTGGCAATATGGATACCTTGCAATAGTCCAAAATCCAACAATAAAAGTGAATTAGATGGGCCAAATTTTATTTGCATCATTTTATTATGTTAATTTGGTGAATTATGCTTTTTTGAATGTTGAAATGTCTCTTGATTGTTAGTTTTGCACTTATTCAAAAGTAGAAATCAAATAACCCTTGTTGAGGGTTTAGGGTTATGACTGAGCAGGGGTTGATCGAATGCATTCAATACTTTTATGATAGTAAATAATTTAGGTTTATTAGAAATTTACAAAAGTTGTTATGTTTTCAACTAAAAAATCTGGGCCATTGTTGAGTCTGTTACAAATTCCATCGACTTATCCAGAATGTTGTGCCGCTTTCATACCAATGATGAATACAGAACAGAAAATAGAAGGAAAATATACATATACAACATAAAAGAGGTCCATTTTATATCTAAATATCCAATACCTTCAAACAATACCTCTGAGGTCAGAAAACAATACAACTATCTCTAGGGAAGTAAAGTGCTCCTTAACTCTGACATGGAATCCAAATTCAAATGCTTAAATAAAATAATTTGTATTTCTTCATTATGAATAAAAATGACTTTATTCCTCATGAAGTTATAATATCTAATCCAGTCCAGAGGACATGATTAAGTGGTAGAGTATGGGACATTAAAATAATGAAGGTCAAGGTTCGATTCTATGAAGTCAGGCAAGCTCTTGTTGTGTAATGCAGACTGCATGAGGAGCCCATAATCCTTTATTGACCAATAATAAATATATAAAATCTTATTACAACTGCCTTAAAATTGATTAATTTTTTCCCAAATAATATGAAATCATCTTTTGATGCAGAACAGAGTACTCCTCTGACTGCAAACACAATACTCAAAAACAAACAATAATTGCAGAGTCTCTCTGCTATTTAAACAATGTTCAGATTGCAACCAAAAACTCAGTACATCAAAACAAAACATATCCAAACAAATTACAAATTAAGCCCTTAACATGGCCTTCCTCTTCTCCATAGCATATAAATCATCTAATGTTTCAGGTCTACATTTCACTCATCCTACAACAAAAGCTTTTCTGACCTTCATGCAGCCCTTATCTTCCTTCTGATAACACAATGCTATGCATTTTTCTATTTTCCTTCTACCTTGCTCAGGCTGCAACCCACACACACCCCTCTCCGGTTACTTCTCCACACCTCACAGACACCTAATTCTTGGGACGGCTTTTTACTTGGCTGATACCAATTCTTTTTGTACGCTGCCTGTGTATCTGTTAGTGTATTAGTCTTTCTCCTTCCATAGTTTCTTTTTTGCTTTCCACCACCTGTTGTCCCTTTAACATTCAGCACTTTATTATATCCTTTCAAAGAAATGCTAATAACACCCTTTCTTGGCACTACGTCTGCCTATCCATTGCTGCATATCCTGCAATTGTTTTTTCAAACAGTCCACATGGCATGTATTTGCTGTCATTTATGCCTACGGGGACAGTTGCAACTAAAACTCCTCTTTTATGCTTTGATAGATGTCTATAGCCTGTTTCAAAGCTCCCATTTTGGCACGGGTAGGAAAGATATTGGCAGGGGTTATGGAATTTGGTACTACACCTGCCATTGCTTTGCTTAAAAGTTTTAAAAATGCATTTTCAACAATTTCATCTTGCACATATTCTGCAAATTTCGCATAGCATGGGACGACATCTCTTTGAGGAATTCTGTCAAACGGCTTACGTGCCTGTCCATGCCTCAGTGTCATTTGTCAATGGCAGCTCATTGTCCATTTGTGTGTATCCTTACTCCTTCCCTCTCTGAAATTTGATGAACACATGGAGATTGCATCCTTCAATAGATATCCATAGGACGATGCTGGTAAAGGTTGCCAAATTTGGCTCTGTGCCTGCTGATTGCACTTGCTTGGAAGTGCAGACAAATCAGGGACACAATGTGTCTCTGAGGCATTTTGTCGAACAGTTCATGGGTGCTGCCTGTGTTTCCATTATGTTGTATACATGCCTACAAGAGCATTTCCAAAACACATCCAGCTGAAGCCCACGGTTAACAATCTCTTCATGAAACTTCTGCAAAGCTGAATGGATAGAAACAAGCCAACCAAGCCAAAATCCAAGATTCCAAACACACCAAAACTGACAAAATAAAGGGAAAATGTTTTTTGTTGATGCAGATTGCCATATGCCTGGGATGCTCCTTCATAATCTTTGCATGCCTTACTAATACAACTAGCCTATATATTAGTACATCATGGTTGTGTAGTACAACTAACCTTAAATTTAAATCTATCATAATATGATGTTCATGTATCCTACTTTTTAAAGGCAAAACACATAGAGCATATAATATATTAGAATAATAAACAATACATATGGAAATACAAAAAGAGCAGCCCCACATAAGAGGGGGGATTACAAACAACAGGTGGATGCAATATCCAAGGAGGGGGAATCCACCCAACCACAAAGAACACAGCTAGAGAGATGATATCAGAGATGTCTACACTGAAACATAGCAAACAACATAAAGCATAAGAGCACACAACAGAATAGAGGAAGGATTTAGAAAGAGGAGCATCTCCATCAAGATAAATCTAGAGATCATCTAGTTTAGTGACAAAAAGGGCAAGCCCGAGGAAGTGGTCCCATAAAGCAAAATTTATCCTCATATGCGAATAAATATTCATTATTAGCATGGAATATACTCATAGAAGCATAGTTATTGTTAGCCACCGATAGTTTGAAGAGCTACCATGCCTACACCATCTTCTCATGACAACCATCTCTACTGAAATAAAAAATTCTGCCAAGTCTACTAGAGATAATGTTAGGATTGATCATTCCAATCTCCTTAACAACCTTTCCCCAGTTGCGTAAAGCCACCACATGGTTTCCCACCACCAACACCCATTCTGTTGATTTTATAGCAGAAATGGAGTACTCAACACAAAAAAAAAAGATAGTACAATACACCTAAGATACCCTGGGAAAATCCTCCAACTTGAGGGGAAAAACCCAACCACACAAAAAAATCACTTTATTGAAGAATAATAGTAGTCTGAATTTACAAATTATGAAAAACTGACTCTATAGTTATAATGTTATAACAACACACTATTCAATGATCATGACTGAAGTCTGAGACAATAAAACCATAACATATATGAACTCCACAAACAAAAAAATAATCCTCTCTTCATGCAAATCATTTGAGTAGAAAAAAACAACTCTAGAAAACGTGAAATGTCGTTAATAAGCCTGAACCCATTTGTGAACATGAAGAGGTGGACTCTTCATTGTCTTTGACAATGAAGAGTGTCGTTACCAATCAAGGGACGACAACCAAGCATGCCAAAACAAAAGACTCTTCATAGTTTTCAAGTGATTGTCCATATGAATTTAGTTGCTTGATGTTAAAGAACAAAAACATTTGGGCACGATGAAATACTTAGGGACGATATTCCTACAGCTTCGAAGATGATTATTTTTGCATTTTTGAGAACAAAAGATAACTCCTGCAACTACAATCTTGATGAAGGGTGCTCCCCTTAATACCACAAACGCATAACAGAAATAGAGAAACAACAACAATATGCAAGAACAGAAAATTGGCTTCTTATTATCTCCACAAATGTGGAATTACAAACTTTTAGAATTACAATATGCAAAGCCCCATGGGCATTCCCTTACAATATTCTGTAGGACAAAGCCTCGAATTATTGCCCAGATCTACTACCCAGAACTATTCTGAACTGCCTAAGACAATAATACAGCCTTCCTTATATAGGCAATTTTTTCCACCGCCTGGGAAGGTTCCAGAATTTTAGCCAATAAGGCTGACCAAACTTAGAATTATTTTATTTTACATTTTATTACATCATAGTCGGCTTAAGATAACCTTTGAAACCCGAACAGAAATTTTGAAGAAAATTATTTTTCGCCATTTCAGGTGGCCCAACTTCCGAAAACCATAAGTCATCACCCGTTGACCCGCTCGGCTATTATAACCCCATTTCGGAAACGCCACGAAGCGCTCTACAGGCTTGACCCGCGCAAGCGCCCGTCACCCAAATTTTTGACCTCATCCGGGGCCTCTAAAGCCTTCAAAACGGAGTTCAAAGTTTTTGTACCCTGCTGCCAATACCGAAAATCTTCAATATCTTCCAACATACACTTGATCTGGCAATGAAACTTTACTGGGAGACTTATATGACCAAAATGAACCTCCAAGAAAGAAATCAGATCATTCTGAGCACATACGAAAATTACCAAAAATAGTAACTTTCCATAAATAGTAGCTCTGCACAAAATAGCCCTTATTGAATATAAAAACATAAATATTTTTTTGGGTGATGCAAGATTGCTCTTACACCCAGGATGCTCCTGCATCAGACACCCGGGGTAATTTGAGAAGTGACCCTGTCACGACTCAGGTGTACAGAGGAAAACCAAGACGGCTAACCTCCTCCTTTGTCAGCCATGATGAATCTTCAACAGGTCGTCCTTTCCACTTGACCAGATATTCTTCATATGTCCTGTTCCTTGTGCTTCTGCCAACACGACTGTCTAGTATATCTTCGATCTCCTTAGTGTCTGAACTAGTTGCTGGAATACTCCACTGTGCTGCTGTGATCTCATCTTCAACACCTCCTTCATGATACTCTGTCAGATCTGAAATGTTAAACACTGGTGAAATATTTAGCTCAGTAGGCAATTCTACCTCATATGCGTTTCCTGAATCATGTTTTTTTAGTATCCTACATGGTCCAAACTTCTTCATTTTCAGCTTGTTATATGCACCAATTGAAAACCGCTCCTTCCGCAAATGAACCATGACTTCATCTCCAAGTTGAAATTCCTTATACCTCCTTTTCTCATCTGCCTTAGCCTTATACTGTGCGTTCATCTTGGTAATATGCTTCCTCACCTCCCCATGGATGTTCTTCAAGTGTTCTGCAAAATCCTCAGCTTCAGCACTACTTATTTTTCCTTTATCTATCTTCCTCAATTCAGATGCATTTCTTGGACTACTTCCATATACAATCTGGAATGGTGATTTACCAGTGCTCCTGTTGATAGAATTATTGTATGCAAATTCTGCCTGTGGTAAAATCAAATCCCATCCTGTTGGCTTATCTCCAACCAAACATCTCAGCAAATTTCCCAAACTTCTATTCACCACCTCTGTCTGTCCATCAGTCTGTGGATGATGTGATGAACTGAACTTCAAATCTGTCTTCAACTTCTTCCACAATGTACGCCAGAAATATCCAACAAACTTAGTGTCCCGATCTGAAACTATGGTCTTTGGCAAACCATGAAGTCTCACTACTTCTCTGAAAAACAATTCTGCTATATGAACAACATCATTAGTCTTCTTGCAGGGAATGAAATGTGCCATCTTCGAGAATCTGTCAACTACCACAAAAATTGAATCGTGTCCCCGCCGAGTCTTCAGTAAACCAAGAACAAAGTCCATACTGATATCCTCCCAAGGCTTCTCTGGTATAGGTAATGGCTGATATAACCCTGTATTCTCCTTCACTCCTTTCGCCATCTGACATACTCTGCAACTTTGTACAAACTTCTTCACATCTTGCTGCAACTGTGGCCAATAATAATTCTCACTAACCAAACCAAGGGTTTTATCACGACCAAAATGTCCAGCCAATCCTCCGCTATGCTTCTCCTTGATGAGATTCTCCCTCATAGAACTTTGTGGAATGCACAACTGACTCCCTTTGAATAGTATATCATCTTGGATGATAAAATCCAGCCATTTCGTCCTATCTAGAGTAACAGGTTCTGTACAAGCTTTCCAAGCTTCACCAAAATCAGGATCCTCTGGATACAAATTCTTGAGTTCCTTGAACCCAATCACTTCAATCTGCATTTCTGTCAGCAATAGTTGCCTTCTGCTAAGAGCATCTGCAACCCTATTAGACTTTCCACTCCTGTGTTTCAAAATAAATGTATAACTCTGCAAAAACTCAACCCATTTCAAATGCCTTTGATTCAATTTTTCTTGACTATTCAAATATTGCAAAGCTTGATGATCAGTATATAAAACAAACTCCTTAGGAAGCAGATAGTGCCTCCACTTTTTCAATGCCTGAACTATAGCATAAAATTCCTGATCATAAACAGAATATTTTCTCTTGGCATCATTTAATTTCTCACTAAAATAAGCAACAGGTTTACCTTCTTGGCTCATAACAGCTCCTATTGCAGTACCACTAGCATCACAATCTACTTGAAACACCTTATTAAAATCTGGAAGTGCTAAAACTGGTTGTTCTGTAACTTTTTGTTTTAACAATTGAAAACTTTTTTCTGCCCCATTAGTCCACTTAAACTCTTTTCTATCCCCTCTCATTGTTTCAGTCAAGGGTCCACAAATACTGCTAAAATTTCTGATAAACTTTCTGTAAAAGCTAGCTAGACCATGAAAAGATCTTACCTCGGTAGCACTCCTTGGAGTAGGCCATTCAAGGATAGCCTGTACCTTCTCTGGGTCCATTTTTAGACCTTCTGCTGAAACTACAAATCCCAAATACACTAACTCTTTCTTCACAAAACTGCACTTCTTTAAATTAATCAACAATTTCTCTTCTCTCAGCTTCTCAAATACCATACGAATATGCATCATATGCTCATCCAATGTCTTACTAAAGATCAAAATATCATTTAGGTAAATAATGACAAACTTACCCAGAAATTCTTTCAGAACCTCGTTCATGAGCCGCATGAAAGTGCTCGGTGCATTGGTTAGCCCAAAAGGCATGACTAACCACTCATACAGTCCTTCCTTTGTCTTGAAGGCAGTCTTCCATTCATCTCCCTCCCTGATCCGAATATGATGATATCCACTTTTCAGATCTATCTTTGAAAAATACACAGCTCCACTCAAACAGTCCATAATATCATCCATTCGTGGCAATGGAAATCTGTACTTGATTGTGATCTTGCTTATTGCTCTGGAATCTGTACACATTCTCCACTCTCCATTCTTCTTTGGTGCTAATACCGTAGGTACAACACAGGGACTCAGACTCTCTCGAATCAACCCCTTCTGCAATAACTCGTGTACTTGTCTGTTCAACTCTTCACTTTCTGCTGGTGTCATTCTATGTGCTGCCTTGTTTGGCAAATTGGCTCCTGGAATCAAATCCATCTGATGACTGATCTTCCTTACCGGTGGTAATCCATCAGGTACATTATCAGATACAATATCCTGAAACTCATTCAACAAATCTGCAACCTCTACAGGTACATCCTCTACTTCTTCTTTACCAACTTTTAGAATTAAAGCAAAACACACATGCTCATGCCTCATACCATCTAGGAATTTTCTTTCATCAACAAATGTTATTTTTGCATTACCACATACCTTTTCTTCGGTCTCTTTCAATGGCTTTAGCTTATGTCGCACTCCATCCTTTGTCAGGAAATAGGTATTCGCACGACCATCGTGTACAGCACATCTGTCAAACTGCCACGGTCTACCCAACAACATATGACATGCATCCATAGATATGATATCACACAATACCTCATCTTGGTATCCGCCAATCTTGAACTTCACCAGGCATTGTTCATTGACCATGACCTTGTGGTCATCCTGTACCCAGGCAATCCGATATGGATGTGGGTGTTTCTGTCTCTTGAGCTTCAACTTTGTCACCATCTCTTTTGACACCAAATTGTCAGTGCTTCCACTATCAATAATCACATCACAACATTTACCTTCACACTTGCACCTGGTGCGAAACAGGCTCCTCCTTTGGTCAGGTTCATTCTCACCACTCAACAGGACTCTTCTGTTAATCAACGTTTCTCCTCTTTCAGCATCTTCAGAATTTGATGATCTGACATCTTCATCTACATGTGCAACTCTGGCCTGGCCTTCATTTCTCCTATCTGTTCTGCCTTGGCGCTGAGGACATTCAAATGCCCTATGACCTTCTTCTCCACAGTGAAAACATGTTCCACGGAAACCACCTCTTCCAGATCCTTGTCCTCTTCCTCTTCCTCTTTGATCTCTATTATTCTGATCCTGGAAGCGATTGGAATTATTTCCTCGCTGATTCTGACTGCTACTGGCCTCATCCTTCTTTTTCGGATTTTCATTCCGACCACCATATGATCATCCACCAGATCGTCCACCGCGACTTCTTCCATTTTGTCTGCTCTCAAACTTCTTGTTCAACTTTTCCTCTACTTTTAGGGCAAACTGGTATGCCTCTTCAATACTGTTCATTCGAACCAGATTCAGCTCCTCCTGAATGCTCGGCCTTAACCCATTAAGGTATCGGACAACTTTCTCCTTATCAGCTTCTGCATGGCCTGTTCTGATGAGAAGTCGGTAGAACTCCTCTGTATACTCCTGAACAGATCTTCCTACTTGCTTCAAACTCTGCATTTTCTTCAGTAGGTCAAGCTCATAATCAACAGGAATGAACTGTCGCTTCAATTTATCCACCATCCGATCCCATCTTGTGATTTTATCTTTCCCTCTTCTATTTCGCTCTAATTGAATTTCTTGCCACCAGATCTTCGCATGACCTTTCAATCTGGCTTTCGCAAATTTGACCCTATCAGGATCCTCAACATCTTCATACTCAAAATATTGCTCACATTCATTGATCCAGTCGATCAATTCCTCTGGGTTAAGATTTTTAGAAAATGTAGGAACCTCAATCTTAGGTCTTTTCCCAATCTTGGAAATCGCCCGAAAAAGTCTTTCTTCCTCCTGGTTCACAATTTCAGCTTCTCCTTCTTGATATTCTTCTTCGGCTTCATCCTCGCTTTCGTCTCTGACATTAAGATTCATTCCTCTGCGAATCTCTTCTTGCAATGCTCGCACTTGTCTCTGCAGCTCTCTAACCTCAGGTGTCACAGCACCAGCTCTTCCACCACGTTCTCTTCGTGGAGGTATTTTCGCGATGCGCGCTGAAACCCTAACCACGGTCCTGGTGCAAACTGCCTCACAGTCGGCGATCTGTTTACACACTCAAGAAAACCTGCTCTGATACCACTTGATGAAGGGTGCTCCCCTTAATACCACAAACGTATAACAGAAATAGAGAAACAACAACAATATGCAAGAACAGAAAATTGGCTTCTTATTATCTCCACAAATGTGGAATTACAAACTTTCAGAATTACAATATGCAAAGCCCCATGGGCATTCCCTTACAATATTCTGTAGGACAAAGCCTCGAATTATTGCCTAGATCTACTATCCAGAACTATTCTGAACTGCCTAAGACAATAATACAGCTTTCCTTATATAGGCAATTTTTTTCCACCTCCTGGGAAGGTTCCAGAATTTTTGCCAATAAGGCCGACCAAACTTAGAATTATTTTATTTTACATTTTATTACATCATAGTCGGCTCAAGATAACCTTTGAAACCCGAACAGAAATTTTGAAGAAAATTATTTTTCGCCATTTCAGGTGGTCCAACTTCCGAAGACCATAAGTCATCACCCGTTGACCCGCTCGGCTATTATAACCCCATTTCGGAAACGCCACGAAGCGCTCTACAGGCTTGACCCATGCAAACGCCCGTCACCCAAATTTTTGACCTCATCCGGGGCCTCTAAAGCCTTCAAAACTGAGTTTAAAGTTTCTGTACCCTGCTGCCAATACCGAAAATCTTCAATATCTTCCAACATACACTTGATCTGGCAATGAAACTTTACTGGCAGACTTATATGACCAAAATGAACCTCCAAGAAAGAAATCAGATCATTTTGAGCACATACGAAAATTACCAAAAATAGTAACTTTCCATAAATAGTAGCTCTGCACAAAATAGCCCTTATTGAATATAAAAACAGAAATATTTTTTTGGGTGATGCAAGATTGCTCTTACACCCAGGATGCTCCTGCATCAAATCCTCAACACACCCTCTTAGCTAAGGAGGTATCTTTTCAAATACTCATGTCATGGAGTCTCTCAACATGACACTCACATGATGTCCACCATGGCTACTCCCATGTGTGGAAAGATGCATATACACAAGTGCCCATCACAAAATCACTCAACATGATGTCATCATGGAGTCTCTCAACATGACGTTGATCATGGCTACTCCCATGGGTGGAAAGAGCAACATCTCACAAGTGCTTTCACCTCATATTTCTTCGCCTTAGAGAAATATGCATTTTTAGCATATACATGGGCTCTCACTTCATATTTCTCAATCTTAGAGAAATATGCATTTTAGCATATACAAGGGTTTTCACCTCATATTTTTTTGTCTTAGAGAAATATACATTTTAGTACATAGAAAGAATCACAGATGCTGAGACTCTCTCTCAACAAGAGCAACATTCTCCACAGCCCCAAGCTTGTTTTGAAAATACACAAATTTCACCCAAGAGAGGGGCTTGGTGAGAATGTCAGCTATATGTTCATTAGAGCAAATATACTTGAGTTGAACAACTTTTCTCACCACCATATCTCTAATGTAATGATATTTGATCTCCACATGTTTTGTTCTATCATGAAACAATGGATTCATAGAAAGCTTCATACAACTTTGATTATCACAATATCACAGTTGGCTCTAATGCTTGATCAAACAAACCTGCAAGAAGCTTTTGAAGCCACATTGCTTCTCGAGTAGCTACACATGCTGCAATATACTAAGCTTTTGTCGTGCTTTGAACCACATAAGTTTTCTTCCTACCACACCAGGAAATCATGGCAGACCCCAAACAGAAGCGACATCCAGAAGTGCTTTTCATATCAGTTACACTTCTAGCCCAATCAGAATTAGAATAACCCTGTAAATTCAGATCTACATCTGAAGCATATTTGAAGCCATATCCAATTGTGCTACAGAAGTATCTCAAGATATGCTTGGCTACAACTAAATAAATTTGCCTTGGTTCACACATGAATTGACTAAGGGCACTCACTGTATAACAAATATTTGGTCTAGTATTCACTAGATACATCAAAGATCCAATCAGTTGTTTGCACATGGTGGAATTTACCAAATCAGAGCTAGTTGTAACAACTCTCAACTTGTTCAAATTTGTCTCTATGGGAGTAGACACGGACTTGCAATCCAACAACCCAAACCTCTTTAAGATATCTATGGTGTATTTCCCTTGACTAAGAATAATCTCATTGGGTCTTTGCTACACTTCCAGTCCTAGAAAGTAATGCATGAGACCAAGATCCTACATCTCAAACTCGAAGGTTAAATCTTTCTTGCATTTAATAATGAGACTATTTTCTCTAGTAAGAAATAAATCATCAACATAAAGAACCAAAATTTAAGACGTTACCATTAACTATCTTGAAGTAAAGATTTGAGTCTGCATCATTCTTGGAGAATTCCAAGCTAATCAAGTATTGATCAATCATTTTATACCATGCACGAGGTGTTTTCTTAAGGCCATACAACACCTTCTTCAATCTGCATACATGAGACTCCTTCCCATGAATCACAAAACCATCTAGTTGTTCAATAAACACTTATTCAATTACATCATTAAGAAATGTAGTCTTTACATCCATTTGATGTAGCTTTTAGCCTTTAGCTAATGCAATAGCAATAATAGTCCCGATAGATGTATAACGAGCTACAGGAGCAAACATCTCCTCATAATCTATTCCCTCTTTTTGAGAGAAACCTTTTGCCACAAATCTTGCTTTGTACTTCTCAATACTTCTATTAGCTGCATGCTTAATCTTGAAAATCCACTTGGAAGACACAATTGATTTTTTTCACGCCTTGGTACAACATCCCAAACATTATTTTTGATGATAGATTGATATTCTTCTAATATAGCATCTCTCCAATCTTGTTGATTGAATGCTTCCTCAATGCTAGAATGCTCAGACTCAATGACATTAATGCCACATTCTAAAAATTGCTACGGTCTCTTGCTTTCTCTAAAAGTGCCATGAGGAGTTGCATGATTTTCTGCCTCTTGCATAGTTTGTCTAGCCCATAGAGGTCTCTTTCTATCTATAGAAATGTTACTTGGCCCATCAATAGGTTTTATGGGATCAACTGAATCAAAAGTCTCTTTTGGTTCAGTGGACTCTCTCTGAATCTTAGGAGTATGATCAGGATAAACTTTCATATGCTGAGGTGATTCTTGTTCTTCGTTGTCTAACTCTAATGAAGACCCTTTTGATCTTTTGAAGGCAACGTCCTCTTCAAAAGATACATCCCCATTGATCTCAATTTGTTTTCTGCCCTAGAATGTAGATCTTGTAGGCCTTAGAAGACTCACTGTAACCGACAAATATACCTTTCTTGCTTGATGGTTCTAGTTTACATCTTTTGTCTTTAGGCACATGAATATAAACATGACTACCAAAGATTCTTAAGTGACCAACTTCAGGTTTGACACCTGTGAAGGCTTCTTCAGGAGTCATATTTTCTAATATTTTATGAGGACTTCAATTCTGAATATAGACAACAGTTTTGGAAGCTTTTGCCCAAAGAAAAGTTTGTAAATTTTGATTATGAATCATGGCTTTGGCTACCTCAACTATGGATATGTTTTTCCTTTCAGCAACTCCATTTTGCTGAAAGTTGTAGGGGACACAAAACTCCCTCTTGCTCCGTGCCTCAATGCAGAAATTTTGAAAGCCTCCAAAAGTGTATTCCATTGTTAGATCTCAAAACCTTCATCCTTTTTTCGGAGATGTTCTCATCCTGAGCTTTGAATTCCTTGAATCTATAAAGTACTTTTTTTAGATTCTTTAGATTTTAAAAAATAAATCCAAGTCTTTCGAGAATAGTCATCAATGAAAATTACATAATACCAAAATCCACTCAAAGAAGCCACAAACATTGGGCTACATAAATCAGAATGAATCAGATCTAAAATTCATTTTGATCTACTTTCACTACTTAGAAAAAGAACTTATAACCTGCTTATCTAGTGCACATCCTTTGCAAATGTCATCATGCTCCTAACTGAGCTTTAGTAATCCAGTAACCATTTTTTCCATGAATGGAAGAGCTTTTAAGTGTAAGTGACCAAGTCTCCTATGCCATAGCTCACTTTAGTTGGAGTCATGCACTAATGCTTGAATTGGACGAAGAGAAAGTTTGTATAGACTCTCTTGACGAATACCAATCACACAGACATATTTGATGTTAGAGTTCTTTGCCCAAGCAATAAATTTGCCTTTAGAAAATGCAACTTGATACCCTTTGTCTTCCAATGCTTAAATTAAGACTAGATTTTTTTTAATTCTTGGAACAAACAAGACCTCACACAAATGAAGAGGGATGCTAGAATCTAGTTGAAGAGAAGTGGCCCCGACACCTTTTATTGAATGACTTGCATCATCTCCAATTATTATTTGTAAATTGGTTTATCTTTCTACCAAATCAGAAAGATGCTCTTGATATCCTGTAATGTGACGTGAAACACCACTATCAACCAACCAAGTGTTGTTGTCAGTTGGAACATTACTAGACAGAGTTGAGATGAAGAGAAATCCTTCTGAGTTATCACTAGATTCCTTTTTAGTTGACTTCACATTAACATTTGCAACAATAGTAAGATGTTTAGATCTTTTTACACAATCTTGAGCAAAGTGACCATACTTGTCACATCTAAAACATTTAATGTGAGATAAATCTTTCTTTTTCGTTGGTTCAAAAGTTGAATTAGAATTTATATCTCTATTCCTTTTGAAATTGCCTTTTCTCCCTTCACTTCCTTTCCTTTTGAATGTTTGAGTAGCAAGAACATGATTTTCTTCATTAAGATGACTTCTTCCATTTCCTCTTGATGCCAACCTAGATTCCTCTTGAATGCAACCAGCTTTAAGACAATCAAACTTGAGAATTTCAGATTTTTCACAAATGCCTTGGATAAAGGACTCCCAAGATTGAGGAAGACCATTCATTGCGAACATAACTAGGTGTCTATCTTCAATGGCATATAGCTAAATTTTCAACTTAGAAATCTTCATGAAGTAGGAAATGACTGAAGTCATTTTATTATGATGGAGTTGTCTTAAGGAAAGAGCTCTACTTGTATTGTTGATCTCATGCAGGTCTTGAAGAGTCTTGAACATGACTCTAGCTGTCTTCATCTTGGATATGATAGACACAAGATGATCCTTACAAAATCTATTAAAAACTTCCTAGCCTTAATGTCATTCTTCTTCCATTGAGTTTTCTCAGCCTCATCGGATGGCTTAGACACATCCTTCTCCAAGAAGTTTAGAAGATCATTTTCTTCCAATGAGATAAGAACTATGAATTTCGAAGAGGTGAAATTTGATGCACCATAGAGCCTATCTCCCACCTTTAGACTATTAACCATCTTGGATGATTAAAAAGAATTATTCAGATTAGAAGAAAATAAGAAGGCTTTGTTGACTTTGAATAAATTTGATCCTATCTTTTCTTAAACCTGCTCTGATACCATGTTGATTTTATAGTAGAAATGGAGTACACAACACAAAAAAGATAATACAATACACAAAAGATACCTTGGGAAAACCCTCCAACTTGAGGGAAAAAACCCAACCACACGAAAAAATCACTTTATCAAAGAATAATAGTTTGAATTTACAAAATTTGAAAAATCGAATCTATAAATATAATGCTATAACAACACACTATTTGATGATCATGCTTGAAGGCTGAGACAATAAAACCATAACATATATGAACTCCGTAAATAAGAAGATAATCCTCTCTTCATGCAAAATGTTCCAACATAAAAAATGCAACCTCGAGAAAATGTGAAATGTCATTAATAAGCTAGAACCCATCTCCAAACATGAAGAGGTGGACTCTTCATTGTCTTTGACAATGAAGAGTCTATCGTTACCAATCAAGGGACACCAACCAAGCGGTGCCAAAACAAAAGACTCTCCGTAGTCTTCAAGTGACTATCCATATGAAGTTAGTCGCTTGATGTTAAAGAACAAAAACATCTGGGCATGATGAAACACATAGGGACAATATTCCTACAGCTTTGAAGATGATTATTTCTGCAGTTCTGAGAACAAAAGATATCTCCTGTAGCTACAATCCTCAACACATTCAAGCTGACCTAAAACTTGAAGAAGAGCAGAAAAGACTAGTTTATATATCACCCCATCATGGAGATGAAAGCCACCAACATTATGTTGCACAAGATACATAATAGTTGTTTCATAACCTCATCATCCACATTAAGTAATTTGGAGCACTAGTCTTCCAATGACTCCTCCAAATATTCACATTCAATACCAAATGTTTGATCCATTAACAATGCCTAAGACAAAGGAACACTTGCAAAGCAAATCTCAACACCAATCAAACCACTACCAAAGTAACAACTGCAAGCAGATTTCAGCACCAAGAAAACCACTACATGCACCCTGTGGTAAGGTAGAAGAGATCTAGCAATCGTTTGAATCTCCCATACTTTGACCAAATAAATTGCTGATGACAAACAAAGATGACATTTACAATACATTCCAGTGCATTAGCCCTATCCTTGATAGCAAAAGCATATGCCATATAATACTAACATTGCAAATAGAAAGATATTGGAGAGACACCATGAAAAGCACCGCAGGCACTTGCTCAAACCAAGTACCAAGTGCATACAAGAATCTAATCAGAAGAGTACTAATAAAGGGATGAGCTGGCATAAAAAGAGAAGTCTGCAAACACAATGAAATACAAAAACCTGTAGCCCAGTCTTGACTAAATATTGCTTACTACAGACCTACCATCATGCAAATGAAGAACTCTGGTGGACTACTTGGCTACCAACTAGCACAACAAGCATAGAATTATGCCAAATCCATCACAAACATGCGAGCTGAAATCATTAATGACAGTGACAAAAATACTAACTCCACCAGCTGAAAGTAAATGACAATAGGAATATGAAAGTGTACTTCCCACCCTCAGCAAAAGCAATAACCCAGAAGATTACAAGAAAAGAACACATGTCGATGAAAAGTTCAAAGAGAGCAAGCACTTTTTATTTTCCAAACACCATAACCAAACAAGAGAAAGGACTATGAATAGCTTGCAAGTGCATCCCAAGGAAACATAAATAGAGGCCCCCTTAGCACAGATTTGATGATTCAAGTTGGTGTGTTAAAAAGACACATTTGACGAAGTAGTGGATCCTCTAAAGCTTCCATACCCCAGGAAACTAATTCTCCTAACTCAAGAAGACAAGCTTTATTGGCCAAGGTATCTGCCACCCCATTTGCTTCCATGTAGTAGTGCTGGATTTGGAAATGGTAAAAAAGGGGGAGGATTTCCCAAACATCATTAAGAATATAGTTTATTTTTCAGCTTGGGTACTCAAATTTCTTGACAACTGCAATGATGTGCTGGGAGTCACCTTTAATAACCAAGTTTGACGCCTAGTGAGAAACGAGTTCGACTCCCGCAAGGAGAGCCCTTGCCTCATCAATGTTGTTTGTATCATTTGGAATCTTGAGGCTGCCAACATGTCACCTTTGAAGTTTCTAAGGACAACACCAATGCCCAAGGTGCCTAGGTTGCCTTTGGAGGCACCATCAAAGTTCAGCTTTATAAAATTTAAAGGTGGGGGTTTCCATCTAATCTCCTTTCAATTAATTTTCCTTGCTTTGTTTAGTAAGAGTTTTTCTTTGAAAGACAACGAGATATGGGCCCATTCAGTCACAATAACCGAGTCTTGAGAAGTGAAACATGAATTTGCACTTTTAGACTTGATGCAATAAGCATTAACCGATTCAGAAATAGAAGCTTCAATTTTTTGAATGACCACCTCAAGAGAGTTGGCCTCATTTTAGAACTTTATCCTATTTCATTCCCACCATATGTCCCAAAGTAAAATGGAGGGGGCCACTACCCAAATTGCAGCAAATAATGACTCCTGATAAAGAAGAGGCCAAGAGTCACATACCTTAGGAAGCGCTTGTCCAAGTGGAGTAGACAAATGGAGTTTGCATTTAAGCAAATCCTAGCACTCAAAGGCAAACAAACAATGGAGAAAGATGCGATTAACTGTTTCAGATTGAGTTCCACACAAGATGCAATTGAAAGCTGGAGCTATGCCAAGGTGGACAAGCTTGTCACTAGTAAGTTTTCTTCCTCTTAGAGCTAACCAAGTGAATGAATCCGCCTTAGGAAGAACTTCGGGAGCCCAACAAATAGTAAATTTTCTTGACCTTGGAATGTGATTGTTTTTGGAAATGATTTGGTAACCTTGCTTAATTGAATATTTACTCGAGGGTGAGAAGGACCAAATAAGCTGATCTTGG
The DNA here is from genome assembly GCA_027943335.1 of Chamaecyparis obtusa. Taxonomy (NCBI): domain Eukaryota; kingdom Viridiplantae; phylum Streptophyta; class Pinopsida; order Cupressales; family Cupressaceae; genus Chamaecyparis; species Chamaecyparis obtusa. The sequence goes on from BSBK01007365.1 coordinate 414,726, forward strand.
GAGTCTTTGTAGTGGATGATTCTTTGTTGAAGGATCTCTAGAAGTCTAATTTTTTTTTATCACCCAAGATGGGAGTGACTAATAAATCCCTTCGGGAAGATTTGACCAGCCCATTACACCTTGTAATAACAACTTTTGTCCCCCACAAAGCTATCAATATCGCCTTGGCCTAAGAGAGGGTTTCAATTGTATTTAATGGAGGAAAATTATTCCAAGAGTCACCCCAGAAATCTGCCTTAGCCCCATCATAATAATTCATATAAGATGGGGAAAAATACCTCTCTACCTTTGACTATGAAATTCCACATGTGAGATCCTGAGGGAGGATTTCAAATAGTAAAGATTTTTTCGTGATTATCATCATCCAAATATTTACTTTTTAGAATGGCTGCCTACTAGGATTGTGTATTTGTAAACATTTTCCAAATCAGCTTAGCCCCCCAAGCTATATTTGTGCATTTCAACTTATGAATGCCCGAGCCCTCAAGGGATTAGGAGTGCAAACTTTATCCCAAGCAAGGAGATGATTTTTTTCCTTCGAGTCCTTGTTCCCTTTCCAAAGAAAGCCTTTCTACTTTGATTCTATGGATGAAAGAGTCCCTTTAGGCACTGAAAGGATTGACATTATGTAGTTTGAGATTGATTTGATAGTAAGGATTCTACCTGCGAGAGATATCCATTTGTTTTTCCAAGAAGCAATTCTGTTGTGAATAAATTTCATGACGGGTTCCCAAAAAGAGCCTTTATTCCTACTTGCGAAGAAAGGGATGCCAAGATATATGCTTGGAAAAAGCCCATAAGTTTAGAAATTGTTGTTGCAACCAACATTGGACAATTTAGGAAGAAAATCTTTGATTTCTCAAAATTAATTTTCCGTCTTGAAATGAGACAATAGCTATCCAAAGTTTTTTTTAATGCCATGAGCTTCCCTTAAAGAGGCTTCCCCAAACAAAATAGTATCATTGGCAAAGAGAGTATGAGTAACACTGATATTTGAGTTTGGAAACTTTATACCTCTCCAAATATTTTCATTATCAATACTAGCAATGAAACAACTTAAATAGACCACCAAGTTCCCCATACATTGGAATACAAAACTCACAACAAAGTGAATCTTATTAGCACAACCAAGAGAGTAAGGGTGCAAATTCATGATCTACACAATGAGGGGTTTTTGTGATTCCTTATGTAAAGAGATGACAATGATATGGAAATCTGATAAATGACTAAGAAAAGCAAATGCAATAAACTCGCCTTGAAATTAGGAGAAGGGGAGTGTAACTTCAGATCTAGTTTTGACTGTTGCAATGTTGGAATTAGAAATGGTTCTGGTTCTGACACTTTGACACTTGTAACTTCCAACTGTGAAAATTCCAGATCCTAAAAACAATGTCAAAGAAAGTTAACCTTGTTCAGAAAAGTTGACTTTGTCCTAGAGACTCTGAATCTGATGAAATCTATAAAGGATCTATAATTGGTCCTGTAACACCCAAAATTTGGATCTGAAACTTCAAAAACTTGTTCCTACACATAAGAAGGGGAAAAAGGTTGTGGAAAGGGGCTTGACCAAGTCAAGCCCTTGTATAGGAATCAATCTTGAATTGAAATAAATGTAATTGAAAGAATGCTGACATGTAGCAAAGATTAGATCTAAACAATGGAGTATACCATACCATTTAGGTGCAATGTCTCTAAGTATGTGATCAAGTATGTTGATACAATAGCTTTGAATCAACACAAAAACCAAAAGGAAATTATGTAAGACAACGCCTCATGTAGTAGATGTTGTAATTCACCTCAATGAAGAGGAGAGAAAAGAGGAAGACTTGATGGATGATTGTAGATCTCATTCCTTGATGGAAAACTCCTTTGTTTAGCCTCCAATGGGGGAAAAGAGCTAGATCTAGAGAAGGAAATGTCTTGCATGCATGTGTGGGCTTGAATGATTGATGATGAATGCTTTCTTGCACAATAACTTACTTGAGGATATAAATAACTTGTACAACAATGGAGATGATTATGATGTGAAAATGAGAGGAAGAGGTCTCCTTTTATACACATTTCGGGGCTCATATTTTGCAATGCTGATCTCAATTAAGTGCCTAGGAGAAACACCCCTGCATTGGGCCCAGAGCCCACTAAAATGAAAAGCCCTAGAACATGCTCGACTTGAGTCGACCTTGTCCAGGCATAACTTTCCAAAGTTTGCCTGAGACCTAGGGTTGCATGCTAAGAAGGGGATTTGAAGACCACAGTTTGTTGAGAAATTAGGGCAAATCTTGAAATTCAAAAATGCATGTAAAGGACCTAGGTGGAGGATGAGTTATGTGAATGGATGGAAAAATGAAAAAATATGCATAGAAATTAGAGCCAACCTCGAGTTTGAAGGAGGAGGTCCTATATTTGAATTAAATATGCATTAGGGTATAATATGAGGTGTTACCATAAGAAACACGCTAAAGGGGGCTAAAAATGGTCCCAAAATGTACAAATTAAGGACTTACTTTTTAGGATGGTACAAATCGATAGGGAGATAATGGGTCCCCCTGCCTAATATCTTGAAATGAATCAAAGAATCCACACACATGACCATTAACAATGATAGAGAACTTAACCCCAGTTATAAATTCTAGAATCCATTTACACCACCTAGAAGAAAAGCCAAACTGTAATAATACTTGGTGTAGAAAATTCCAATTAACTCGGTCATATGCTTTGAGCATATCCAACTTAATAATCATAGCTTGAAGCTTATTTTGTTTGTTGTATGAAGAGTTTCATGAACCACTAGCACCCCTTCCAAAGGCTCCTTGCCTAGTACAAATCCCTATTGTTCGTCAAAGATGATTTTTGGAATAACCAGTGCTAACCTTCTAGCTACTACCTTTGAAATAAATTTTTAGATAGAGTTGCAAACAAAAATGGACCTGAAATCAACAAATGAAATCAAATACTTAATTTTAGTAATGAGTGCAATCACAATATTATTACATTGTTTCAACATACCCCTACTTTTCCTAGACTCTTCCAATGTAGCCCAAACTTCTAAGCCAATAAAATCCCAACAATTTTGGAAAAATAGAGGTGTGAAACCATCATGGCCATGCACCTTGTTTGGTCCCATTGAGAAGATCACAACTTTGATTTCTTCAACTAAGAAAGGTCTCAAAAGAGCAACGTTATCCTGGTCTAATACAAACAAAGGGATATTCCTAAACAAGCTTGCCCTAGTAGCAGCCTCCAAAACCTCATCATGCTATTCTGCAACAAATAAAGAGGAAAAATAACGCACAACCTCCTCTTGGATCTCATTTGGATATGTTGAGATTGTGCTAGAGGGGTCTGAAATTTTACAAATTGCATTTTGAACAGCGCTAACTTTATTGAAAAATAAAAAAAATGATGTGTTTCTATCTCCATCTTTCAACCATAGATCCCTAGATTTTTGCCTCTAGTAAATTTCTTCCCTAGCTAAAACTTCTTCATATTCTTTTTGAAGTCTTTTTTGCTTATGGTAAGAATGAGGGTTAATGCCCAAGCTCAAAATTTCCTCATTAATATGATCCAACTAAAGTGCAATATTAGCCTTGGAGGCAAAAATATTTTGTAACACATTCCTATTCCAATCCTTGATTTTCACTTTGAGGAAGAAAAGTTTCCTATTAAGCTAAAACATCCTAGAACCCGAAATAAAAGGTAGACCAAACCACCAAGTCTTTAAGAACGAGAGAAAAGAGGGGTCTCTAAATCACATCTTTTCAAACTTTAAAGACGTGTCCTATGATTATTTGTAGGGGTTGCCGCAACAAGTGATAGTTGAAGAGGAAAGTGGTCTGAAACCGAGAATGTTAAAATATGAGAAATGCATTGACCATATTTTGAGTTCCATTACGAATTGAGAAAATATATATCAATCCTCTCAACAATATGCATGGACTAGGTTCTCTTGTTAGTCCAAGTAAATTGACCATTGGCCTGAATACAATCCACCAGGCCATTGTTTAAAACAAATTCATTGAAGTCTACCACTGTTTTCATAGGAGGAATTATACCACCAATTTTATCTTACATATCCAAGAGGGCATTTAAGTACCCCCACCCCCCAACAAGATTGGGACATCTGAAATAGGAGCCCAAGCTGTAGATAAAGAGTCCCAAAGTAGTTTTTTCCCGGTGGAAGAATGTGGACCATAAACATTAAAAATGTGAAAAAGGACATTAAAAATTTCCACTTGGACTTGTTACCAATTTACTTTGGCTACCACCTTTTTTACTTTAATGAATTTCTTTATCCACAAAATAGCCAACCCACTGGAAGTGCCAATAGAAAGGGAAGCAATATATATCCAAGCCTTCCATCTAGCAAATAGCTGAAGGGCTTGTGATTCAACAAACTTAGTTTCTTGCAACAAAATAATATATGCTCCACTTGCCTCAATCTGTGATTTAATGAGGTGAGCTTTGTTAGGGCATTGATACCCCTAACATTCCATGTGACTTTCTTGCAGCAGAATAATATATGCTTCACTTGCCTCAATATGTGATTTGATGAGCGAGCTTTGTTAGGGGCATTAATACCCCTAACATTCCATGTGATGATCCTCATACCTTCTACAAGGAGCGCCTTGCTTGCCATGGGCTAATTTTATCAAGAGTAGTCGGGATATTGAAATTTATATCACTTTTGGTCATCTTATTTTTAGGCAGTCTACCAGCTTTCCCTCTACTCTTTGGAGGGGGAAGAAGGAGCTAAACAGTTCAACGAGGTCTGCATAATGAACAAGTGATAGGTTGATCATCAACTTCTTGAATGAGAGGGAGAGATTCTTCTTGATAGGCATGGCCCATATAATTCTAAATTAGTACACTCTAGTGACCTTGAAAGGGGGAAAGATTAACTGCTAGAGATGGTTAAAGTAGACCTACTGCATAAGAGTTTGAACAAGGAGCTCGAGATGCTAGTAATGCATTATCCACTAGAACATTTAGTGTAGAAATCAGTTCTAAAAGCCCCACAACATCCCTTTTCTTCAAGTGAAAATACATGTTTGGCTTGGAGAGACCATAAAGTGAAATAGTTTTCTCACCCTCCTTAGTTTCAAACACTTTCTCTACGCCCACGTCTACAATTGGTGGGTGAAACTTCTTACTAAACCTCATTTGAGTAGTCTGGGGGGGTGAGAGGCATAATGACAAATGAGTAAGAGGCAACCTCATTTTATTGGGACCTTGATGATACTAATAGATTACCCAAAACAACTTGAGGCACCTCCAACCATTTAAGAGAAGATTTGCAGATCCATGAAGGCATATCATACCAAAAGTTTGCAAGCAAATAACATAACTTATGGATGTTTCCATTGAAAACCATTGTAATACCCCTCCCATAGTTTGCTTTCAGTTTATATGACCCGACTCTTTTAGACCACTTTTCATGTGTGTATTAGATTTTCAAATAGATTTGATGTTATGTATATATTTTTTTATTGACCTCATACTTGCATGTCTATGGTTAGCGTATATGTTTTACTTTTCCATTTGACGTGCTTGATGTGGTTGAGGGACGAAGTTGTTGTTGCTTGCAAGATCTACATGATCGACCGATCCCCGCCATTATCTGTTATATATTTATACATGTATGTACATGCTCATCTTTTATGCAGGATTTCGGGTACCAGACATCAACTTCCCTAAATTGCCAGGATAACCATGCCCTATCACAATGTATCAATGGTAATAGAAGAGAGATAACATACAGGTCCAATCCCAACCTAAGCCATTTATTGTTCTGAAATAGTGGAGAAGTATCTTATTGTTATTCTCTGAATTTGTAAAGGTGACCTCATCCGTGAACCCTTCCTTTGATCTTTGATTGTTGCATTTTGATTTAGTCAGTTTCTATCTTATTTGCATGTCATGTGGTTAAAATAATTTTTGTGTTAAAATGATTTGAGAAATTAATTAAGATTAATTAAATGAGATTAAATAGTTACACCTTATAATACATTAAAATATTAAATATAAGGTTAATTAATTAATGAGAATTAATTAATTACCTATGTTTAATAAATAATTTAATTGCAAAGTCAAAATTAATTAATTAAGAAATTTAAAATAAAATTTAAATTTAAATATGTAATTTGAGTTAAGTGGTTATTAGTTGAGTTATATATTCTAAATTAATTAAAATTAAATAATGCAACTAAAAAATCACTTTCTTATAAAAGTAGAACTTAACCTTTTAAAATTAAGTTGAGTTAAAGTGACTTAAAGTTGAAAAAATTAAATAAATAATTCTTTGATTAAATTAAAGTTGATAAAAATGAGGTCGTAGTTGAGTTCTTATTTCTATGATTTGGAGTTAACAACTTTATTATTTTTAACAGTTGAGTTCTATTTTGTTATTTTGAAGTTGCATTCTTTCAACTCGAGGTTCTGAATTTCTATACTAGAGAGCTTGGAGGTCATTTGAGAATTATCCAATCAAGTTTTGAAGAATTCTCTCTTGGCAAATTTTTGGAGGATTAAAGTTTTGGTGTTTTTGAAAGTTTTGAGTTTTCAAGATTTGAAATTGATTTTTGATTCAACTTTATGTATTAAGGTGGGGTTTTTAAATCCTTAAAAGTTGTCTATTGAAATCATTGTCTTCTTTGTGTTTTATTAGATCTTGTGTGTAAATGACAAGTGTTTGTTAAAAAGATATGTTTGTTTGATAATCATGAATGCTAGTGAACCTTTTGGAAGAAAAAATTGATTAGGATTTTCTTTAAAAATTTTGCTTTGATTTGTTTTCAATTATGGTCTTCCATGGTTTTGATGGTTTTGAAAGAGTTTGTTTTTAGAGAAAATGCATGTTTTTGAAATAGAAATATAGATATGTGCATGTAAATAATATAGATCTACATGTGTGAAAGATAGATATATTCAGTTGCATGTTACTTAAGTAAGATATATTCAGTTACATGCTATTTAGGAATGATATATTCAATTGTATATTATTTAAGGAAGATATATTTAGTTGTATGTTATTTAAGAAATAAATATTCAGTTGCATGTTATTTAGGAAAGATATATTCAGTTGCATGTTATTTAAGGAAGATATATTCAGTTGCATGTTATTTAGGGAAGATATATTCAGTTTCATGTTATTTAGGGAAGATATATTCAGTTGCATGTTATTTAAGAAAAATATATTCAGTTATATGTTATTTAAGGAAAGTATATTCAGCTGCATGTTATTTAATGAAAGTATATTCACTTGCATATTATTTAAGGAAGATACATTCAATTGCATGTTATTTATGAAAGATATATTCACTTGCATGTTATTTAAGAAAAAATATATTTATTTGCATACATTGGTATTCTATTTTTAGAAAAATAAAATAAAAAATAAAATAAAATTTGCATGTACCAATGATAATCTATATTTAGAAATTATTTACAAAAAAATTTAAACAATTTTTTTTTAAAAATTTGCATGTAGGGGTATTTTATATTTAGAAATTCTATTTTTAATATTTTTAAAAAAATTAATTAAAAAATTTCCATATATGAGAATTCTTTTAGAATAAAATAAAAATAAATAAAAATATATAATTAAATATTATTTGATGAGAATTTAATTGTTGATGTGTTTATTATTAGAGTTTTAATTGTTGTGTTTGATTGTTGGTATAAATAACATTAAGTTGGCTTTTAGGAATTGTTATCAAGGACTTGGGGTTTTACCTTTTTATTGTGGCATAAGTATTTACAGTGTTTGTAATGTGATAATTGTTTTGATATTTCTACCCAACCTTTGTTCATTGTAAGCTCATGTTTTATGAACACCTTGAAGGTGTGTGTTTAATGTTATGGTTTTGAGAACTATTTTTGTTCCTTATGGTTTTGTGGGAACTGAATTTTGATCATTATGCTTCATTTGGTTTTATGAGCTTAATGTAGGTTATATAGGTGTTAGAGGGGAAGTGGCTTGCTTTAGAGGTGTCGGAGCCCATGAGTGGTTATTTGGGTATCCTTTATAAGTTACTTAATAAAGTGACAACTTAAATGCATTGAGAGTTTAGAATGAATTAATAAGATATTTGTGTTCCTCGCCCATGTCTTAAGCGCTAGTACAAGTTAGGATGATTTATGCGAAGATGTTGGTCGCACGTGTGGATTGAATGAGGCTGTTAGAACTACAATTGATAGATTACTTGGAAAACAAAATGGGAGCATGTGATGATGATCACCAAGCTACTAAGGTATATGTGAGACATTAGATCAGTTGTTATATTGTCATTGATGTCAACTAGCTTTCACTTTACTTATCATGATAGTTGCAAACATCTAAAAGAGGTGACGTTGGTGAAGGAAAGAAGATATTAGCATGAATATGAGATGTATGAGTAAATTATGATCAAGGTATTCATTGAGCAATTTATTGATGAGTCTATGACAATATGATAGTGATTTGATTGTATTACATGATTATGCTAAGTGTTGAAGATCAAGAATGTATAAGTTACTTTAGTCGGTATATGAAGAACTTAGTGTACACTGAGCATATGTTGTGTATATCGGGTGTGGTATTAACTGAGCAAGAAGAAACTGACATATCATGGTATTGACCGAGCAGGAGAAATAAAGTGGAACATGTGATTGTCGACATGTGATGATGAACTGGATGAATCTGGAAGATTCTAAGGATAAAGATAAAATTTGTTATGAAGATCTATGGCTGAAAAAATTCAAGAATGATCAGATGATGAAGATTGAAAATATTTTAAGACACAAGTTTTGAGGAAGGTTAAAGAGGCAAAATCAACGATGGAGATTAAGAAGCAAAATCTATGGTTGAAATGAAAACAATTTATCATGTCTATATAAGGAGACAAGAAATTCAAAGAAAATATATAGGAGAAAGAGAGAATCACATGCAAATTGCTAGTGCATACATGCGAAACTGATCACATAGGTTGAAGTAAGAACTGAGTGATTCTACAGACCTAACCGAGTGACAGAAGGAGATAACCGAATAGAATAGTTAGAGGAAAAAGGAGATTGAAGAGATTATGATGACCATAGTAATATTGAGATTAGCATAGATATGAAAATGAGCAAAGACATTTGCATTTGAATCAGGTCATATATTGTAGCTTTCTAACCATTGCTACAGTCAAAATCTCTTAACCGAGTGAGACTTAACTGTCTTTTATTTTTTCTATTGACATTCTATGAATGTTACTTATTTTCTTGTTGACCCAATTGAATGTATGGTTACGGAGAACTGTTAATGATAAATCCTCTAACAAGGTCACACCTTATAGTATATTTGTAACCTTTAACAGGGTAGGCTCTTAACCGAGCTCACTTCATAAGAGTGAACAAGTGGTTTTTCCCTTAATAGGGTTTGCACGTTAAAAATCAAGTGTTAAATGTTTATAGTTGTGATGTTTTGATATTTTACTTTACACATTATAGTAATTGGTTAGATCGGTATGTACTAGATGATTTATCTAACAGTTGGTTAATTAATTAGTAAGGCACAATCAAGTTTTTACCGAGTTGTTTAGTTTGTTTGTTTAAGTTGATATTATACATCAGAGAGGAATTTGAGACTGTAGGATAACTGAACATAAATGATTCACCCCTCCTCAGTTATCTAACAGAGACATAGTTGGTAGCCTTTTCTATATGAGAGGTTATTGATACCGCATAGAGTCACTAGGGGGTCGGTGTCCAGAGAGACTACCAGGGTAATTCTAGAGTTGACTCATGTGATGATGCTTCCCTTTATGCATCTTAGGTTTCCTACATGAGTTGGTTTCCTTTGGGATTAATATGTTTACCTTTGCATTTTGAGTTGTACATTTTTTGGGATAGAGAGTTTTTAGGATCCCTTAGTTTGTACTGTGGTTGATTTTGGTATTTGATATTCGAGTGGGGTTTGTTGTTATCTCCCCAGCCCAGTGGGAGTGGACTTTTTAGCTCCACGTGGTCGGGTGGTAGTGATTCTATTACCATTGAGATTTCGACATTCGTGGTGGTGTTGGACAATCCTTGTTGTTGTTACCTTCTTGTTCTTGTTGAACACTTTCTCTTATCTTTCATATATTCTACTTGTACTTATATCTTGGTTTATTATTACATACCCTGTGACTTGTGCAGTGGATGTTGGTTATTATGTTTACCTTGTGGTATCAATTTTATCTATGTTTTCATTTATGAGATGATGTACTTGTTTTCAATTAAATACAAAAGTAAGATTTGAAGGGGCCCTAAAACCCTTTACAACCAGATGATAAAAAGATAAAGATAAAACTTTAAGAGTCCCCTAAACAAAAGACATGCCATCCAAAACAAAATGCCAACCACCTACAAAAAAATTGAGAGTCGCTGCCAAAGATGAGACATTGAGAACTAGCAGCCCAGAAATACAATCTACCAATAAGATTATCCTTTAGTCCCCTTCTTATGGGACCGAAGAGTCATGTCAAAAGAAGGGTTAGATTGTTTAGAATGTTTACCTTTTATTGTTATTCAACCTTCTTCCACTTTGGCAGCCTCATCCTGCCAACTCAAAGAGTCAAGAACCGGAGATCCATCACCTAGCAAAGGTGCAACACATAGCTCAAATCTAGCCAAATGAGTTTGAGCCAAACAAACTCCCAGAGCCAAGACCAATGAGCGGGGAAGAAACAACACCTCTAGTAGATCCAGAAAAAGTAAACTCACCAACAAGAAACTTAGGAGCAACATTAAATAGAGACTCAGATGAATCAAACGACAGGGGAGAAACAACAGCTCCAGACCCACCAACAAAATCTTGGACACAAACCAGCTCAAGAGCTACACTAGCAGCGCCAACAATAGCAACAAAAACCACAAGAGGCTCAATCGAGGGTTGAGAAACAACACTTGAAGAAGGATGAGCACAACCAACCAGAGAATGATTGACCACAACACCCGAAGAATTCTACCCAACCACCTAGGAAAAAAAAATTATTCAACATAGTATAATGCTCGGAAGAAGCACCCTTCCGCCAAGTAGCAGATTTTTTAGCCTTCTCTAACCCACACCGGGTAGTGAAATGACTTGTTTTAAAGTATCTCCTACATCTAAAAGGAAGCCCTTCATTTTCCAAAGTTTGAATCCAATAACCCTTAGAGTGCTCCAACTTAATCTTTTCTGGAAGCGCCTTTGAAATATCCATTTCAACCAAAATTTGGGTGTAAGTTGAAGGAAGAATATCAGTCGATTCCTCATCCACCATCATAAAGTTACCAAGAGCCCCACCCACTACCTCAAAAAGAGAATCAACCCAAAGATGAGGGGGATATGGAAACTTAACCCAAATTGGTACCTTGTTAAACTTTTCTTGAGAAGGGGAAAAATTGGAATGCCAAGGCTTACCATTAGCAGAAAATGATCTTCCTAGCTAGATGCGTGATCACATAAAATCAACTTTCTATCCTTTGCATTTTCAAACTTAGCAACAAAAAAACCCTTAGCCATAGGAAAGATATGAACAATACTTGATAAAATGGGTTCCCAGTGAATGGTAATCCACTCGTGGAGATTAGGAAAGTTCGGCCAAAAACCCCTTAAGTGACAGATGATACCATGATCAGAGAGGTCATAAACAACAATGTCAATATCTTTTTCAACATTCTCATCCAAAGAAATCATAGTAGGATTGAAACAAGGAAAGGCCCCTTTGATTTCAAACCCAAAGCACCATGAGAACCGGTCACAGAAGGCGATGACATGCCAGGCCTCAGAGAGGGATGATGAGGGGCATAAAACTTCATTTGCCCAACTGGAGCACCCTTGACAAGAGGTAAACCAGAAGGCAAAATAACATCACCCTTGCAGGAGACGAAGCCAGAGGCACTTGAGGAGAGGATCTTAGAGAGAAACACATCGAGACAATGATGACAAAAATAATGTTGTTGACCTTCGAATCGGGGAGAGAAGCATCAAAAAGCCCCACACCAAAAGGGCTCACACGAACAACATACCCATCATCGAGAGGAGGAACCAAAGACTTAATGCTAGGAGGGCCATTAGCCCCTATCGGTGACGAATCAGAAGCAACCCAAGAACCAACACTGTCAACAAAACCCGGGGACAAAACCCTAATATGAGAGCCCATTGTCGACAATTATCTAAGATGATATACTTGTTATTCCTTTGCATTATATGGAGATTGTATATTATTTTTTATATTTAGTAGATTAATTAACTTATGCAATTCCACATCGTGGAACCCTTGGGATTTGTAATATGTAAATGAGTTACATTTGTAAGTATGTATTGTCTTATGTTATATTGCTTCCTTGTTGTCATTCATTATTGTTTGTAAACTTTTAAGAAAAAAACCATTCTATAAACTTAGTAACATGTTTTAGGTTAATTTCTCTTGGGTTCTTTGGCAGGGCATTACAACCATTTTATAAAGGATAGGCACCTTAGCCTGCACTATTAAAGGGCCTGAACTATCTTGCAGACTTCGCTGGTTAAAAGAAATAGTCACTAAGGAAGATAAGTTATTGGAGCTAGTTTGTAATAAGGTAGTAACTTGAGATGGAGAGCTCAAAACATTAGGAGAGTGTGAACAAGCTTCAATTTGAGAGGATATTATGTTACAATGAGTGGTATTATGAGATCCAACACTACAAGAAGCAATTTGGAATGAGGAAGAATCCTGAAAAATGAGTGTTCAAAACATCAAGGGTAAGCGAGAAAGTTTTTCTTGAGAGGAGAAGTCGATGCACACTATCACATTCTAACCAATATTGTTATGACATTGAGAGGAAAATGACCTAGAAGGTCTCTATTCATATGAACCTTGATTGGGTCATCAATGAGGATCTTTTGCTTGCAAACCCAAAAAGAAGAAGAGATTTGGAGCTCCACTGGAATCTGTTTCTCCAAATCTAACAGTGCACAAAATTTGATAGGGATATGGGGGGCGTTCAAATGGCTTGAGATCATGTTTTAGAAAGATACCTAGTTGATTGGCCATTGTTTCAACAACCTCCAAATCTCTAAGCTCTAAAGGAGTTGAAGATAAAGATAACTAGAAGGGGGGAAAACAAATATTATTTGTAGAAGGGTCGAAATGAGGAATCCAATGCTGAGAGTGAAGGCCAAAACCTTCCATAAACCAAGTTTTGTGGTTATGAGCTAGATCTCTATCTTTTTTGTTTGAAAGCACCACAATGAAGAAACCCAATCCATTATCAATGCCAAAAACTTCATTTACATTTGCCCAAGAAGCATCACACCAATCAATAAGTTTAGAGTCAGGAGGGGCTCAATGCCATAAATTATAGATGGGTGCTCTATCAGAGAGCTATGTCACTTGAGGTTAAAGCAAGTCCTTTGGAAGAGACATCCACACACTCCCATCATCAACAATCCTACCAATGTTTTTGGGATGAGTGTTTTTCACTGCAAAACATCCCCTTTGCGATACATAAACTGTAATATTGGAGACCTTGAAATGTTTTTTCTTATTGCCATAGCAGTGGTGTTTGAATCTCCTCCTGAGCGCTATAATCGAATCCATACAACCTCCTTTCTTGTTTGGAAGAGTGGGCAAAGGCAAGATCCCCTTATATTCCCTTGCCTAATGAAAAGGCTTAGAGGGACGCCAAGTAGAAAGGGTTTGAGAACTTGGATAATGAAGCGAAACATTCTTAACTGGGATGTTGTTTGGGAAGGAAAGCAGGGCCATCAAAGGAAGAAGAGAGAGAATGTCGAGATCCCATAATACCATCAGTAGAAAATCAAAGAGGGGAAGGCTTTGGGAAAGGGGCAATGGTGTTTAAAGTGCCCAAGCTCTGCTCCTACAATCACAAAACTCCTTTCGGCTTGCAAACATCTTCCCACTTGTTGTTGTGAAAAGCCCATTATGGGATCCAAGGTCTGTTCCTAAAACTCACTCCATTCAAAGTTGATCTAGTACGGTTCGACACCTTCTCAAAGTGAGAACCTAGTTTTCCATGGCCGAAGCTAGGATTTAAAAAAAATGCATGTTAGGGGTTGAAAATAACATTATAATTTTTAGTCCTACAAGCTTAACATTTCTAAAATCAATGTATGAGTAGATTTTTATGACTAATTAAATAATTCCTTTTTTATTAGGAAATTTAAATTTTGATGACTGACTTACTATCTTTCACAATCCTTAATAAATATGAAGTTTATCACTCCAAGCAAAACTACAAAATTACAATCTTCAAAAAAGGCTTGAAAATGAGAGCTTAGATATTTTTAAGATTAAATAAGATAGGCCATAACCATACTTCAAGCATGTCCAAATAGTGTAATCTTATAATTATTATGTATAATTTCAAAAACTTTACAACATTAAATTATATTAATTTAACAATAAATTATATTAATTTAACAATAAATTATCTTAATTTTGTAATAAGTAATTTTCTTGAAATTCAAATGATATATATATATATATATATATATATATATATATATATATATATATATATATATATATATATATATATATATATATATATATATATATATATATATATATAAGTTAGTTTAGTTAAGGTAGATAAAAAATGTATCTAATAGGGAATTGCAAGAATGGAGGTTCTATAATTTAGTGAATACATATATATTAGACTTTCTAGACATTATCGAAGACATCAAAATTATGCACTGTTATTTAATGTGTCACTCTATTGTTGAGAAAGGGAAGACCAAATGAGTCTTGATGTATTAGTATATCATGGTTGTCTGTAGTACAACTAACCTAAAATCTAAATATATCATAATATCATGTTCATGTATCCTACATTTTTGTTGGAGATTTGCCAGCAGGCCAGTACTGACTGTATGTTTGTCATTTATGACAACATATGGAAAGTAGCATGCGTGGAAGTCTTATGAAATAAGCCTTCAGTATATGATGCATGGACATGATATCAGCATGATATCATGGGCGCAAAGGTTAACTGTAAGTACAGACAGTTATATAGCAGCTTGTGTCAATAGTGTTCCTGACAGAGTTACAAGCAATGTTCTTTGTATGGTTGTCCGTACAGTTGTCTTATGGGCATGCGCCCTAGGATATATGTTGAAGACATGTTAGTGATGTTTCAGTTATGAACGCATAGTCTAATGATGAACGCAAGTGAAGTTATGCAGTCACTATTCACTAGTAGCAGTTTCCTGTGTTTGTTTAGAAGAGTCGACATAGATTTTATTGTTTCTTGAGTTGCACCTATCTTGAGGATATGCACCCTTGGAGTTAAGCTTGGAGAAGTGTTATTGATGTTTGGTTAAGAGCGCATAAGTTAATTCAGCTTATAGAGAAAGTTCCAGTTGTTTTGGTAGAGCCGACAGTGTGTAGCGTGCGTCTATAATTATTTTATTAGATAGGTCCCAGAATGAGTTGCGTGCATAATAGAGCTGACATAATGTTTGTTGGAGTTTATTATGGTTTCTCTAATATGATTTCAAGGTGGTTCTAACAAGCCGACTTGATTATATCATTTGGAGGAAAGATATTTATAGGCAGTCATTTGTGATTGCTCGAGGGTGGTTCATGGTTGATTTAAGCAGAGCAGAGTAGAGTGTGCAAAGTGTTGAACCATCAGAAGAAGGTCTATGTGACCTAGTAGAGAATGTGTGCTATTCATTGGAATTGATCCAGACAGCAGGTCAAAGCACAGCTCACCAAGATCCAGATATAGTGTGTATATGTTATTTAGAAGGTTGTAGCCTTCACCCATTTGAGCAGTGAGCTCTTAGACAGTGTGTCCTCTCCCCTAACAATGACAATTGTAAAAGACTCCTAACAGGGTCCGACCCTTAACCAAGTCTATTGTACTTAATATATTGTAAAGCTACTCCTAACATGGTAAAGGATCTTCTAGCAAGGATCATTATACACTAGTATAGAATATTAGTGGGTATCAAGTCCCACCGAGGTTTTTACCTATTTGGGTTTCCCCGTAACCAAAATATTGGTGTTGTGTTCAAGTGTTCTTTCATTGTGTTTATGCTTTTTGTTTAAGTATACTTAATTGGATAAAGAATTGAAACTTGTAGATAACTGATTCACCCCCACCTCTCAGTTATCTCTTGGCACTATTCCTAACAATTTTAACCCTCAAGTGCATTATAATTTTTAGTCCATAAGTTAGTTTAATTAAGGTAGATAAAAATTGTATATAATAGGAAATTAGAAGAATAGAGGTTCTATAATCTAGTAAATACATCTATGTTAGACCTAGACATTATCAAAGACATTAAAATTTTGTAATATTTTTTATTGAGGTAAAAATAGGTTTTGAAGGGGCCCCGAAACCCTATACAGAGAAAAACTTAAGATAGATCAATAAAGTTACCTAAATACAACCGACCAGCCTAACCAAAAGGCTAGAAATCCCAAAAAACACCCACAAAAGGATGCTATCACAAAAAGGAACAAAGAAACCCAATGAACAAAATACCCACACCACTACAAAAGATAAACCAATAGAGATCCATAATAGAAGTAGACGAAACTAACTTTTTGTTCCCTTCTTATGGGACCGAAGGGTCACGTCGAAAGAAGGGGAGGACTTCTTTGAATGTTTTCCTTTCACAGTGATCCAACCTTCTTCAACTCCAGCAACCTCATCCTGCCAGCACAACGAATCCAAAACTGACAATCCAACACCCAGTAGAGGAGTTAAATTTGCCAGCGAAGTAGCCAACACAGGGCTAACAATAGATTCTTCCATAGAAGGATCAGTAAAACCAGAAAAAACACCAATAGTTCTAGCAGAACCAACACCCACAGAACCACCAGTAGGGAGACTGACACCCTCCAAAGAAAGAGTAGGTCCAGAGCCAACAAGCGGGCACAAAGGGATGAAACCTGCTGCATCGGTAGACCCAATAGGAGAAACATGAGGTAGCTTAGGGCCCAGACCATCCACCACCACATTAGACACATGAGTACCTAAATCAAGAGTAGACACCTTCCCATGCCAAGAGGATCTTTTCAAAACAATGTAATGCTGGGTGGAGGCACCCTTCCACCACTATGGAGAAGATTTATTCTTAAGATCCAAACCACATTAGGAAGAAATGTGACTAGTCTTAAAAAATTTTAGACACCTAAAAGGAATACCTTCATAGTCAAGTTGTTGGATCCAAGAACCCAGGGAGGATTCAATTTTGATTTTAGCTGGGAGACCTAACGAGGTATCAAGCTCAACCAAAATGCAGGCAAAAGTGGAATGATAAATATTAGAAGGATCATGATCCAACATTAGAAAGTCCCTGAGGGCCTCACCTACTTGCTTAAGGATGAAATCATGCCATAGATGAAGGGGAAGATTAGGGAGCCTTACTTAGATAGGGATCTTACTAAATATTTAAGAGGAGGGGGAGGAATCGGGATGCCAGGTCTTCACCATCAGCATAAATTTATCCTCCTCCTAGCTAAAGAAGTTATCACACAAAATCTTAACTCTATCCTCAACATTATCGAATTTTGCTACGAAAAAACCCTTTTCCATAGGAAATATATGAACAATATCAGATAAAATGGGTTCCCACTTTCCAGACACCCAGTCATGCAGTTGTGGTAAGCTTGGCCATAATCCCTGAAATCGACAAATCAGACCATGAGACTTAAAGCTATCTGTGTTGTTCACCAAGCCCCCTTCATCTTCCAATGAAAGCTTAACAAAGAGAGAGCAACTTATAGGAATCAAAGCGATGAAGTTGAAACCCTTCCATTTCCACTAGCATTTGACTTGGAAACTACCTTGGTAAAAGAAACCTCAGCCAAAGAGCACTGCTATCTAGAAACCCTGAGAGAAACTGCATCAGGAGGAGAAGGGCAAGTGGAAGGAGGCAACTCAGTCCCCTTACCAAGAACCGTGCAAGAACATTAGACTGGTTAACCTCGGATGGGGCTACCTTGCTAGCCGACAAACAATCACTAGTCGCGGGAGACGAAGGAACAACCTGGGCAAACAAAGAAACCAATCCAACCAATGGAGCGAGGCCATCACGTGACTGCGGTGGCAAGGAAGCCCTAACAACGGAAGCAACAGAGGTGAGAGCCATGTCTTAGTGCATAAAATCTTATAATGTTGTGAAGTGTGTTATTCAATCATTGAGAAAGGGAAGACCAAATGGGCCTTGATGTATTAGTAAAGTTGGTTGATCATATGTACGATGTATTCAATCTCATAACATCCATAGTATGACATCATGATCATCTGATTTTAAATTGATTGACAATTAATCTACATTTTGTAAAGAACCTATCATCTCTTCTAGTGAATGTAAGGTATAATCTAGGAATAGCTCTAATTATATTTAAAAATATATCCTAAGAAAAATATTACTTATACAAATGTTCGGAACAACTAAATTAAAACAATATGGGCTCAAAGATGTATTTATTTTTCCAAATTTATAATTTTATTAGTTATAATCTGTTAACTTCCAACAATTGCAAAATATACTTAATTATGATTCAATTTAAGTGAATTTTCAAATACTTAATTCAAGAATATAACGTGAGAGACCTTCATATTGAACATGTTTGGCTAGAGAGTCAATCTCCATAAAAATTTGGTGTTAGGTGAACAATATAATTAAATAAAAAATGATTCCCATGTAAACTAATGTTCATATTTTATTTGTGAGAACGTTGTTGTGGTTGAATGCAAAGATGTAATGGCCCCTTTTTGAAATAGGATTTAATAATAAATAATTAAATTTAAAAATATAAAATAATAATAAAATATAATATACAACCAAGATAATGTCGTGGATAGTAGCAGCAGGTTGGGGCCTTGAAGGAGCAGGCACTTCGAGTAGGGAGTGTGAGAGTTGCAACATCTTGGAGTGGTTAGGATTCAAGCGTGGAACCTCTAGTTTGAAATATTATAATGTTGTGACAATCAAGGGAAGGGAAACAAAACAATGAAAATGGCTATAGGAGATCCATGGTCTTTGGAAGGAATTGGAAAATGATTGTTCATTACCTACAATATGCAAGGGAAACCTATGCCCACAAAACCATATTTTTAGATTTGTCAACAACGACATAAATCTCTAGTGAACAGATGCTTGGATTGCAAAACAAGGCATCTGGGCTCCTCTGTCTCGCAATGATAATCTGGATCTGGAGACATCGAACATGAGCTTGGGCTCCAAATCATGGCATTATGGCAGGTTTTGAGGATAATGTTTCCATGGCTGAAGAATGCAAATCATTTGGGCATAAGGATTTTTACAAAGTGGATTTATCTTTGGGCTCCAAAATATGGGACCTGGGAAAGGGGGGAAGATGTTTTAGATCTAGCCACAAATCAAGATATTATGAAGTAAATGGATTTTGGGAGAGATCAGGTATGGAGGGTGTTTCTTGCAACAAAAAAAACACTATGGAAAGGCTTAGGTCAAATCAAATGCAAGAAAGAGAAAAGTTTATCTTCCTAGGGAGAAAACCTATTTTTAATGGATGGATAGATCCAAGACAAGGCAAAGATGAGAATGGTGCCCTAAAGGGAAACTCTAATAGAAAAAATAGTTTTCATGTCTTTAGACATCAATCTTTTTGGAAGGATAAAAATAAGCATGATGGAAGGGGAAGGTCAAAATTTGGAGAGAGAAATTTACCAACCATTAGACTATTCCTTCTTCTTGGAAGAGAAATGTAGAAGTATTACATTCAGAAGATATTCTTGACAAATATGTTGACGGGGGAGTCATGAGGATTCATTCAACAATAAATGGAGGGCTACAAGAGAAGAATCCCAAAGGAAAGGAAATTAGTGTTACCTTCTCAAATTAGACATTACAAACTCATACTAAATATTTTCATCCAAGGGCTATCATTTATAAGTTTTAGAATATATCCATTCCTTTTTATAAATTTTCTAGATGGGTATTTAATGAATGAGAGGAGATGAAGGTTGGTGACATCAACCAGGATGCCATTAAAACTAACCCTAGCCTTTATGAGAAACCCAAAACCTTCTCTGAAGATGTTACCAACAAAGGCCCTGCCATCAACGCGAAAGCCAAGTTTTGTGTGTCCTCTACCCATGGCGCCTCTGTTCCCGGTAAGAGCCCTAAGGTTGATTCAACCCCTTTCTCTGTTGCTCCTAATTCTGAAATGCTTGAGGAAATTTTGAAAGAGAAGAATAGGTTAAGAAACACTGCCATTTTTGTTCTCTGTAGTTGAAATTGATAAATATCCTCCTATAAAGTTTTTGGATGACTGGTTTCATAATTTCTAGAACTTAAAGCTTGGTTTTCATATTTCTTTCTGTAGACAAATTCAAAAAGGTTTATTTGTGATCTTTGCTAATAGTGAATCTCAGGCTGAAGTTTTAGAAAAACAATATTGGACTATTGGATTGACTTAGATTTCTGTGCCCTAGCTTGGTCACTTGAGGCCGTCCATGAAGAAGTTCTTTCCCTCTCGACCCCGTGATGGATACTAGTTAAACATGTCCCTCCATTTCTATGGAGATTTTTGCCTCAATTACTTGTACCGCTGGGTAAAGTTATCTGTATGGATGACACAGTTAGACTTGTGCCCCATATGGATGCTAGGGTTCTTATTTCCCTCAATCCCGGTAAGGAGATTCTGCCTAATTTATGTATTAATATCCCGGAGGACAACTATGCATGCCCTATTGAGATCCTTGGTGGTTTAAACGCCTGTTTTCTTTGAAGAAAAGAAGAGAATCTAAGGAAAGATTTCCCTATCATTAAGAAAAATCCTGCCTCCGCTAAACCTACCTCTCTCCCCAACCCTGCTAAACCCTCCTCGAATTCCGCTAATTGTAAAAACTCTTAAGATGGGATACCCTTTGTCCCCCTCCTAGATTTGAACCCCAAATACCCTTCGTTTCCTACCTTCCCAACCTCTGTCCCTCTCTCGACCGATTCTATCCCCTTTGACAACCCAACCCCAGATGATGGTTTTCAGACTGTTACCAAGAAACGAAGAAGGAAGAATACAAAAGCTGATAATACCTCTATGGTTACTCCTCACCCGACTAACATTTTGGCCCCATCTAGCTCTTGTGGCCCTGCCTCTCAGGATCCCCAAATTTACTCACCTCCCTTGAGTATCATAAACATTGATCCCTTCGACAATTGTAGCAACTCAACACCCACTAGGAAACTCCCGCATAAGATCTTTAAAGAAATTAGTGATGACTGTATGCTTGAGGTTATCCCGGCCTCTAACCCCCCCCGGCTCCCTTGGTTGTCTCTATTCCTCTTAAACGTTCCATGGAGGTTGACTCCCAATCCCCGACATCTCTAATAATGAAGACGAGCTTAAGAATGACCTCTCCACCTCTAAACGGCATGGGAGCCCCCTAAGTTCCAAAAATAAGAATGCCTCTGGTAAGAAGAATGGTGAATCTTCCCCTTCTAATATGGCCTCTATTGAAGGGGCTGATGACCAGTGTCCTATCCTCTCCTAGGTTTCCCCATGAATTGCATCTCTTGGAATGTCAGGGGCCTTGAGTCCTCGGATATGAAGTTTGTCATTAGGCATTTCCTTGATACCTTCAGTTCCATTGATTTTCTGATGTTGCAAGAAGTTAAAGCTATCAACTTCATTTTGGAGTCCAACCTTAATTTCTTATGGAAGGATGTGATTAAATTATACACAGCTCATCCCAGAGGCAGGGGAGGCATTTCTCTTCTTATTAACCCTAAATGGGGAAATTACATTACTGGAAATAGCCTCTCCCCTTGTAACAGAGCTATTTGGATTACCTTTAATTATCATAATCGTGTTTTCGGCATATGCTCTATCTATGCCTCTAATGATGCTAGAGAGAGAGCTAGCCTTTGGGATTGGCTGATGTCTCTCCCTAACATCCCTTGGCTTGTTGGGGGTGATTTCAACATGGTTGAGTCCCAACATGACAAAACAGGGGGCCTTCCATTTGCTTGGAAGGACCAAGAGAAGTCTCATTGGTTTAAGCTAATTAACTCCAAACAATTTTTTGATACCCTATCTGGTAACAAGGACACTAATCCCAGTTTATGGCATACTTGGTGTAATTTTCAACAAGGCTCCTCCAGAATTTATTCTAGGCTTGATCATTTTTATGGTGATAAAAATTTCTTTTCTTTCCTTCCTAATAATCAGGGGAACTATGTCCATGTCACCTCCACTGGCCTATCGAATCACCATCCTATCTCTGCTTGTGTCAACCTTCCCAATGCCCCTATTCATACTAGAAGCCCCAACTCTAAATTTATCTTAAATAATAGCCTTCTCAAGGATGAAGATGTTCTGGTGGCCATTCACATCATCTGTCATATCAATAAATTCAACTCTCCCTCCTGCTCCCATATTGTCAATTGGAACAAGAACCTGACTGCCTGGCAAAACCTTCTTAAAACTATTGGTAAAAAATGGGCCAAGGATTATAGATTTACCGAAAAGCTCCTCTCCTCTGACCTCTAGAGAGCTAAAGCTAACATCCAGAAATATCCTTCGAATGAGGAGCTTAACTCTCATGCGATCTCTGCGAAAGAGGCCTTGAGGAAACACCAACTTGTCAAAATCAGAGGAGCTAAAATCAGATCGCATGCTCATTGGCTCCAATTTGGCAGTCGTGGCTCTAAATTTTTCTTTAATCTTTTAAAACAAAACCAAGCCAATGAAACCATTGAAAGAATTTTTGTGGATAACCAAGACACTACTGACCCCAATATCATAAAAAAAGCTTTTGCTGATTATTACAAAAACCTCTTCACCTCTAAGGACTCAGTGGAAGTTGCTGACCTTAGACCTAAATGTAAGTAGCTTATTCCTAAGAAACTTTCTAGAACTGATGCTGATCTGTTATCTATGGATATTTCTTTGGACAAAATTGAAAAAACCATCAATTCTCTTCACAATGATAAGGCCCCTGGGCCTGATGGTCTTCTTGTGGAATTCTATAAAGCTAATATTAGTTGGATATGCAAAGATCTGCAAGACATATATATGGAAGCCCTTACCAGTGGCTCTCTTGGGGATACTATCAATAGGGGCATCATCAAACTTATCCCCAAGGATGGGGATAAAGTGCTCATAAAAAATTGGAGACCTATCACTCTTTTAAATGTTTCTTACAAAATTCTTGCTAAGATTATCGCTTTAAGACTTGTGGATATCCTGCCTAAATTTATCTTTGCCACCCAGACTGGTTTTATAAAAGGTAGGTATATTCTTGAGAATATGATCACTAGTTAGGAAGCCATGAATTGGGCTAATCACTCAAATAAAAACTCTGCTATGTTCCTTTTGGATTTTGAAAAAGTGTATGACAGAGTGGAATGGAGCTTTATCTCCATGATGCTTGAGGCTTTTGGATTTCCCAGTATATTCTGCGAGATGGTTCGTATGCTGCTTAACGACGCCACTGCCCAGGTTGATGTTAATGGTTCCCTCTCCGACCCCTTCCCCCTTGGTAGATCCATCGGGTAGGGCTATCCTTTGGTACCTACCCTTTTTGTCATTGCCTCGGAAGCTCTATTCTTCATCCTTAGAGATAAATCTTTGCCCCTTGTTGTGAAAGGTATTACTCTCCCTAATAATGATGAGCTTATCAATTGCTAGTTTGCTGATGATACTGCAATATTCTTTGAAGCCACTATCTCTGGTGCTCGACTATCTCAAACTAAGTCCATTTGTCTCGGGAGAGAGGATCAACCCCCTGAATGGTTTAAGCAATTCAACTTTCAATGGGGTGGCCCTCATAAGATTGTGAGATATCTGGGTATCCTTTTTTCGGTTGAGCCCTCCCTCAAGGATATGTGGTGTTGGGTCAAAGATAAGATTACAAAGAAGTTAGATAAATGACATAATAGATCCTTGTCTCTAGCTGACAGGGTCCAAGTTTGTCAAAAAATTCTATCCTCTTATAATATTTATTACTCCTCTGCCTGGATGTTTAGTAACTATCAAATTTTGGAGATTCAAAAAGCTATTAGGAACTTTCTCTAGTCTGATGGTAAAGGAAACATGAAGTTGCATGCTATGAAATGGGATTGGTGCCGGATGGGAAAACCCTTTGGGGGTTTGGGGTTGAAGGACCTAAAACTGCAAGGAATTGCCCTGGCCACCAAATGGATCTTTCTCTCTATGGATGGTAACGACCCATGGAAGATCCTTGTTAGACATAACATTGAAAGGGGCTTCCCAAAGAATGCTAAAACTTGGAAAAAACTTCCCTTTGCTAACTTAATTCTTGGTGACTTTCCTATCGTGGTTCAAGGATCTATTTTTTTTAGATCCATCTGGAAAGCTTGGGATCATGTCAAGAATCACATTACCTATAAGGATTTCCATGATGATAAGCATCTGTATGGAGAAAGGTCCATTTGGTGGAACTTACATTTGTTCGGAAAACTGCTTGCCCTCTCCCAAGGCTGCTCTACTCGACACTGGTCCAACTTGGGGATATCTTAATTAATTGATCTCTTTGACCAAGATAAGATTGTTAGCTGGGAAGATCTTAGAAACAGATTTAATATCCCAGTCTCTCAAAAAAAACTTATAATATGATTCTTAAAGCTATTAAAGACCAGCCCACTAAATGTCATGTGGACTTTCATAGATACTTGAAATGTAAATGGCCTAATGGTGTAATTACTTCCAAAATCAAGGCAAAAAATATCTACAATATCATTGGTTTCAATGAGACCATCTTGGATCATGTTAATTCTATTTGGTACTCCACTCTTGATAATAACAATTGGAATTTTTTTTTTGATATTCTTTGGAAAGGAGCTATTGAACCAAAAATTAAGTGTTTTAAGTGGCTGGCTATTCTTGACAGGCTCCCTATTAGAAAGGATAATTCCATGAATGATTATTGTAGCCTCTGCAGACTTCCTGAATCTGGGAGACACACTCTTTTTGACTGCATTTTTGCTAAAGAAATATGGGGATTGTTTGGTATCACTTACCCTATGCATGTGAATATTCTTGAAATTATCACTGGGAATATTAATGGTATTAAAAATGATTCTAATCTTTTTTAGAATATTCTCTCTTCTAACATTCTTTGGTAGATTTGGAAATGCAGGAATGAGGAGAGGTATCGAAACAGCCCCAGGGTTCTTATTGAGTCTTTTAGAAAACTCACTCATTTTAAAATCTTTATGTAGGTTCACACTATGATGATGATGGAGAAGGACAAGCTAAGGAGATTCCTGAAAGATAGGCATGCCACCTTCTTTGTTTACGAGCTAAAACATGGTTATGAATGGAGGAGGAACCTTGATGACCTCTAGATGTTTGAGAGGACCTGCAAGAGACTCAATCAGGAAATAATAAAGAACATTAAGTCTAAGAAGGATGAGATCTTCACGCTAACTCAAATCCAGGAGTGAAAGAACATTGTGTGGATGGAGGGATCTTTGGGGTGGACTGCTTGGGTTGACACCCACTATGATGTTTTGCATTAGTATCTTTTACTTCTATGAACTCTGATTTACTCTGATATACTCTGATTTTGTGGTGAGGCTGAGCCTCCTTTTTTGTACTCTCAGTTGATACTTTTGTATCTTTTTTGACCCTCATATATAATACAAAAAAAAAAGATGTTCCATACTTAGATAGTTCTTAGGGGTCTTTATTTCTATTTTTAAAACAAAAGAGGATAAGAGACAAGATCTTCAGGCATAAAGGATGGTTTTATAATTATTTTGGTCTTCATATGCAAGCATGGACTCCTAACTTTAAATCTAAAGAACACAAAATCAAGTGTATTCCCTTCTAGTTGCAATTTCATAATTTTCCCTTAGAATACAAAATATATAAAATTTTAGAAATTATTGAGAATAAATTGGGAATTTTTTTGAACCTAGACCCTCTTATTTTTAAGAATCTTCATCTCCCTCCTAGAATGTATATGTTAATGGATTTGGAGAAGGATCTTCCCTCTTTTTTCAAAATTATATCTAAAAATGAGGAATGGACACAAAATATTATTTATGAAAAAGGTGAAAGAGAAGATTTGATAAACAAAATGTCACAGGTCAATATTTCCACCCTCATAAAAATAGAGCAACAATGTTTGTAAGGAGGTAAATGTTATTGAGATAGATCTAGGGATTTGTAGGTACAACCCAGTTTATAGAGAAATATCTCATCTATTTCTAGAAGGTGAAGGTTGAGATATGCATGATAAGCTTCTTATAGATGATTATTTTATAGAATCAAGTACATCTAGCATTTTATGTTTTACTTTTTTGGAGAATTTACAATTATTATAAGCATGATGGTGGACTTCTTTTAACTTATGTAGAGAAACAAAGGAAACGATTGCTAGTAAACAATAATTATCTTAAGAAGGATCTATCTATGTAGCCAATAATTTTTTTTTAAAATCTACAGATTATTGTTCCAAAACAGATGGGAGAGTTGGTTATGAAAAGATCCATGGATGAGCTTTTTGATTGGAAAACATTAAAAAAGAACTGCAATAAAATTATTGGAATTCAAATAGATATGGATAATGATAGGTCAAGAGGTATTATGAGAGAAAAGTTGAAAACTGATGCAATTTTTAGAACTCAATTTTTAATCAAGATTGGGAAGACTTTGTGTTAAAATATTCGCAAGAAACACAAATTAAGCTTATAGAGGAAATTGCAAATCAAGTTCTTTTAGAGGGTCAACATAAAGAGGTAATTGATGATCAAGGAATGATAAATCATAATTTAGTCTTGGATGACATTACAAAATTCAAAGATATCTCAGTTCAAGTCACAATAGATCTAACTAAAGATTAAGATATTACAATTCAAAATTTATTCTTAGATGACATAAGATAAGTTAAAGATAATTCAAATCATTTCATAGTAGACATCCACCAAGCTTCTTCAAATGCACTTCTAGTAGAGTCCAAGGAAAAAGATAAGGGGAACCAAAAGAATATTATTAAGGAAAATGACAAATTGATAGATTAGCTGAAGGAAGATTCCACTCTAGTAATAGATAGAAGAGGCAGAGGAAGACCTTTGGGAAGCTCCAACAAGAAATTAATTGGGGGGGTTTTAGAGTCATGAAGCAAAAATGATTATTGAAAAGAGACTACTTGTGGAATGTTGGAGCTTGGCATGTGACAATTTAAGGTAGCAACAAAATTCAAATCTGATATCTTTAGGCCGCTATATTCAATTTAAGATAGAAGATTCAAATTTGAAATCAATGATTCATTATACTCAATAGAAATTTTTTAAGATAAAATATCACTAGTATGATCTTAACATTCAAATTTAAATTTCTAAAAAATGACCGCTAGATTTAATGAGAAATTGACATTTAGAGTAATTGGGAAGGCAAAATTACAGATGACTAGTTTACAGTTAATGGTTTGAAAGACGAGAGGAAGGATTGATGTGGATGGCCGAACTGGCAATTTATGACACCAAGATTAATTTAATAATATATAAATTATGGAACAATATAGATAGTAGGCGATGTTTAATGATGCAACTATTATAAGGACATCTGCCTTCAACAAGTCTATAACATTGTCATCTCACACTTTGCAGACCACATCGATTTTATTGTTTACCCCAATCTTGGAAGGAAGTGTTAAGTATAAGGGTCAAAAGTGCATTTAAAAATCTCAAACCAACTATAGAGAAAGGGATAGAGTTGAGATAAAGTAATAAAGGACCGTCTTGTAGCCTTGACCCAAAATGATGATAACTTTCAAGTGAACAATAGGTCCAAAATGATGATAGATTTCAAGTGAACAATAGGTCCAAAATGATGATAGTTTTCAAGTGAACATCATTTTTGTGCCAAAGAAAGGAAAGGGTGGAGGCAAGGAAGTGGATCAAGGTCTATTACAACAGACATAACACATGGTGTTGGGCCCCCATTCTTTTCTTCAAAATTTCTTCTTTACATATAAGAAGTGTCTTGGTTACCCCATCGTCATTAACATATTTAGTCATTTTGAATGTATCTCTTATCTATAGATTGTTTGGTATTCTAGACTATTTTTTAGAATCGATTATGTTGTATTGGATCTTATGTTAGATGTTACACAAACTCCCTAGCCCAAGCACCAAACTAGTTGACAGTTAGAGATATATTTTTAACATATTCGGTTCCATTGATTCGTACTTTTAGTTTCCAGCAATGTAATAAACCATATTAAAAGTTAGTTACACGGTGCTAATAAATTAATTTGTTGGTGTTAATATAAATTTATTTAATGTAAAAGTTATGTGTCATATTCATTTAAGAAAAGGTATATTAATTATAAGTTAGATAATATGAGAATAGTGTCTTGTATTTTGTAGAGTGGACATTTTATGATGGTAGTTATAAAAGGAGTAGATAAGATGTAAATTTTAATATAGTATATACGTAGTTCAAAATGTAGTTTAAAATGTAGAATTTATACATGTTTATTGATTGACCAAGTTGTAAGATACTTATTATTGACTTATTAGTATAATAGTCATTATATTAATTTATAATATTTTGATCATATGAAAAGAATCATTAAAAAACATAAATATTTTGAAAAATTAAAATGCACTAAAATCTAGGGAAAAATAGTGCAATATGGAGGAATCAATTCCTACCTCCCAAAAACGGAACCAATCATATTTCAAATTTCAAAAGGAAAAAATAAAGTGTTTTGATTGGTGGAAATTAATTCACTAGTTATATCAAGTTAATAAATTTTATATTTCAAGATTTTATTTTGTATAGAATTTAATATATTTTTTAAATGTATAACTTATCATATGATTGAACAAATAATTTATTAAAATTATTAATAAAAAATCATAAATTCTATTTAGAAACACATTATTCTCACATATATTTAAATATCTATATTAGTATAAAAATAAAATATAATCTTACAATGTTAAAAAATCTATTAAATTAAATTAACTATTTCAAAATATATGAAACCATCTACATGTCTACAACATGAACTTTAATATACTCGTATATTAAGATATATATAGTTTACTAAAATAAAAATTATTATATAAATTTATTGAGATAATTATTTTCATAATTTATTATTATTATTGATATAATAAAAAATAAATATTTTATTAAAATTATAATATAAAATATATTATATGCATATATATAAATTAACTTGTATAAGTATATTAAAGGAAAAAATAGAACCTTGATACCTCTTGGATTATTTTATAAAAGTCAACTAACAACATCAATTATTATTTTATAAATTTAATAGTTTATATTTTATTAATTATTTAATTATTTTTAATTAACTATTATTAAAGCTCAAATTAAAAATTCTTAAATTTATTTATTTAAATAAAACTTTAAATTAATTAAATTAAGTTGTTTAAGAACTTAAATAATTAATTGAAGTTATTAAACTAGGTAAATGAAAATAATAAGTTAATTTATTTAATTTAAGATTAAGATTTAATTTGGTTTAGTGTTATATTTAGAATACATTATCAATCCTAATCAAAAAGTAAATTGAACTATTACTATACTCAAATTGATTTATAAGCCTAAGTATAAAACAAATTTTATACTAACCTTAAACATAATTAAAAATTAAACTAAGTTAAATCTTAATTGAAAATTAATATTATATCAAACCCTAGTTAAATTATAGCTCTAACCCTAATTCTAAGCTAGTACTAATCCACAAAACCAAATTAAATGCTACACCATATTACATTACAATTAATATTATAATGTCAACTCAAGCTCTTCTTTTCCAAATTTATTAGATCGTGCCAAATTACTTCATACAATAGCAAGAATTTTAGATATTTTTTACTGTTACTTGTTTATATTAACTTATTTGATAAGTTAATGTTTATGATGAGTAAATACTTTGCTAAAATTATAAATAAAAAATATATTAAACATTTTATTTAGAAATCACTTATTATAGAGACATGTTGCACATATTTTAAATATAGATAACTAAATATTTATGTTAGTATATAGAAAAAATATGACAAATTTGTTAAATTAAAATAATTATTTTAAAATATAATTAAAAATATAAAATAGTTGCACATTATTCTTAGAAAAAATATTTCTATTTTAACTAATTATATTCTATATCAAAATAATAAAAATATAATTTAAATCTATATTTATATCAAATACTAACTTGAATTTTCAAAATTTTATCTTTTATAATCATTTAAATATTATATCAAATAAGAAAAATACTAAAAGAACCCTCAAACTTTAATTAAAAAAAAAAAAACTTAAAGTAATAGTAATAGCTGAATATAAGGTAAGATAAATTAAGAGTATGTATAATAGTCTATCTTAAAATAAAATTATTTTAAAAAAATGTACAACTTCGTTCATTACATCTCACTATATCTCACACCAATACATACAAGTTGGTAGAGACATGATCAAAATTGCATTTATTCATCTACCAGTGAATGTACTGTATTGAAGTCTGACATATATATGTGTACCATCCAAATTAACAATATCCTGGGTTGGCTGAGTGTGGGGGTGATAAGAAATGACTCTGGCCAATGTGTTGCAGTGGTGGCACTCCCCTTGGGATCTTAGACCAACCACTTAGTTGAGGCGATGGTGGCTCTTCAGTCTCTTATGCTTGCTAAAGACATGAGATTTACCAAGGTTTGGCTCGAGGGAGATTCAAACGATATTGTTAGGTGTCTCAAGGGCCTCTCTCCTCCTTCATGGACCATTAACAATATCATTTTGAAGGCTAGAGATCTATTATAAATTCTTTTGATAACTACTTTATCTCTCACGGGTATAGGGAAGTTAATGCTATGGCTGATTGGCTAGCCAATTTGGTTGTCAAGTCTAACATGCAGTGCACATGGCAGGGTGAGATGGATCTTCCCATTGATGCAAAGGATATTTTGAATTATGATCACATAAATGGCATATCGGGGGTTAACTTTAATGGTTACAATGCAAAATCCCATGGTAAGTGATATTATGGAGAGTAATGGGAGTTGTCCTTCTGACAACAGAATTAGTAATTATGAGAAGACTTCACACACTTTGTGGGCACTTTCTTCTTTTGTTTGGCTTCGATCTTCTAAAATTGGTGGTAGACTTCAGCTAGGGTTTCTCTTACTTCTGGTTATCTTCTATTGCTTAGAGTTGTGGTGGGTGAGGAGAGTTGTTGAGATGGGGGGTCATAGGAAGTGAAAGGAACCTCTGTCGTGTAGAGAAAGGGAGATTCTAGAGGCCGGTTGTATGACTCCTTTCATGGAGCACCTGCATGGTACTAACCCTACCATCACCAAACTGTTCAAGAAGGATTGGAAGGATGGTAAGATGACTATTTCTGGGAGAGATATTAAAATTGATGAGGGGATAATAGCTAAAGTTTCTAGTATGCCGAATGGGGGGAAGAAATTTTACAGAGATAGGAACTTAATGGAGCAATCCATCAAGAATTTTCCTAAAGACCAGGTGGAAAGACAAACTTGTCAAAATTGACAAGACGTATTACTCTCCTTTGGCTATAACGAAGATTTGGAGGAAGGTGCTGGGAGAAATCATGCAGTATATTAGTTGGATGGCAGATACTCGCGGGTTTATGGGTATCACTTTGTTCTGCTCATCCATTTTCACCATAACCAGAAGGTATCTTTGTCCCATTATCTTTATTGTTCCTTAAATGCAAGCATCAAGAGTTTGATGGTTAAGGAGGATAGTAATCGTCTTCATGAAAGGATAATGGTCTTATTTTTTTACCATTTCAAAGCTAATTCTCTATTGAGCAGACTATCTCTGAACATTCGACCTCAGAAGAGAGCACTAATTTATCCGATGACTCTGAGGAGGTTGATTCTGACATTGACTTGGGGGAAGGCTCAGAGTCTGATGTTTCCCTGAAAGTTTCAGCTAAGAATAAGGGGAAGGGTCAAGCGTCTACCTCTGGAAAGAAGAACACTCCTAAAATGCCCAAGAAGGAGGGAAGGAAAAATAAGAAAAATCAAGAAGAGGAGCTATGGGAAGAAGATGACGTTGATTGGGGAGAAGATATGGAGACTAATTTAGAGGAGAGGGGTAATTTGTCCCCTCCTAGGAAGCGGGCTAGGTTTTATGAGAAGGCTAAAAGCCCTAGTGTGGGTTTGAGGAATTCCCCTGTTCCCTCCCCTCCCCATGTGCCTCAAAGCCGTGTTCAGGTTGTTAATGTGGATTCTGTTGTCAACAATGAGTCTTCTATCCTTTTTCAACCCTGGGTTCCCAAGCATAAATTTTCTACTATGTCTTACTGTTAACCCTCCCATTACTGATATTGGGATTCCTGTTAAACCTAGGATGGACCCTTCTTTATTGGTGCTTGATAATTTTAGCAAGGAGACAATCATCAATGTCCTCAAAACTGCCAAGGAAGGGGCTATAGATTTTTATAGGGTCACCAATTAGGTTTTTCATGAGAAAAGAAATGAAGTTAAAATAGAGAGCTTTGGACAGTAAGTTGGATTTCTTGGAGGTTGCTGCTACTGGTAAGGATATCGTCACCTCTATTGTCTTTAAATATAATGAGAATGGTTGGCTAATGACAGATGGTTGTTTCTCCAAATTCAAAGAGATGGGTTTGAGGATCATGGATGTGGAGAATAGGACTAATGGCCTGGAAGAGACCCTCATAAAGATAGGAGAACAAAGCTACAAGATCCTTAAGGCCTTGGAAATGCATCTTCAGATCCTCATTGCTAAGTTGGATAGCTCTAGCACTAAGAAGGATATTATCCATGTGGAGCATAAAAAGGACAACAGTCCTAGAGAGGTTTCTACTGGGCCTAGGAAAAGAGCCCGGGCTAGCACCAGGAAGGTGGAACAAAGCGCCAACAAGGACTCAAGATGATGGATCTAAAGAAGGTTGTTGACAACATGGGGAAACTCAATCTTGAAGTTGTGGAGTTTCTAAAGAGCTTCATCTAGTTTGGGCCTTTAGTTGGCCTTTTGTGTCTTTTTGTGTTTGTTGTTCTCTATGTGTTTGTTATTAGTTGGTTTTGGTTGTGATGTCTTTCTGTTGGGTTTTTCTTTGGTGCCAGTGTTTATTCTTTGTTTTGGTGTTTTGTCTTAGTTGGGCTCTAAAGCTTTATCTCCCTTTCTTTTAATGTAAAGGGTTTCAGGTACTTTTCAAAATTTGCTTTCACTTAATCAAAAACTATTTATTAATATTTTGTGATTATTTTATTTGTTTATATAGTTATTTAATTAATTTCAATATTATCGATAATTCGCTAGTTTTAGTCATTAAATGTTTGATATTTAAAAGCATTGTTAACTATTTCAAATATATGTTAAAATAGTTCATTTGATGATCCTAAATTTTCCAAATCAAATAATTTCCAAATGACTACGACATTTAACACCTAAGGTAGATAATCATTTTAATAAATATACATTTTAATTTATTTTATTTTATTTATTGCCTTGAGATAAAGCTAAATGATTCTAACCTAGTAAAAAAAAGCATATGAACCATAAAGAGGGTCATGACATATTTACCCCCTTAGAAATGCATGACAGTTACAAAGTGACATGTAAGGAGTACAAAATTATATATAAAAGCATTGCATTTCATTACTAATCAAATTGAATTCCATTTCCTTTTCATTTACTTTGCATTTTAGAATATAAGAGAAAGGTAAGAAAGTGATATTTCATTCATAACTATATCTTTTACTTCCTATTTCATTTTCATTCCTTTTACCTACATATTGAATAACTACCTTTTTCAATTTCAATTAAACCTTTACATTTGAGACATTTCTTTTTATTCCAAATTAGGAAAGTTAAAGAACATATACAAGATTGCATTTTAAATTACGACTTTTGAATCTTCAAATAACATCCCTTGAAATAATCTTAAAGCTATCCCTCCCTGATTACATTGCCTTATCCTTTCCATTTCCCAATAATAAATACAATTACATTAACAATTACATTGAGTGGCCTGAAGGCTTACGAGAGATCTTTACATCTTGCACTACAATAGTACATGCTACAAATTGAGAAATTTTTATCACTGCATGAAACCTGAAACACATCCAAGCCATGAACTATGAACGGTACATCACAAGATATTTTCCACCCATTCAAGTGAAATTAAAGAAGTTCCAACCCTCGTGCTAGGAGATAGAACCAAGATACTCACAAGGCCTAAAGCAACCTGAGGCTTTACAAACCAACTCTTGAAAAAAAAAAAAAGATATAACAAAATATCATCATATTATACATATAGGTTAGGTTTCTAGCATACCATCTAGGTGAGTGTCATCACATATCCTGTATATTGGGATCCTCCTTGGAAACCATGCAACCCTGGTCCTCCCTTTCTAAATAAGGATTCACCCTGGTAGTTACTTATGGTCCTAGTACTCCAACAGGTCTATGTGGACTTACATTTATGTGTCTTTTATTATCTTTTGAAACCACCTCTTTCCTAAGTTCATTATTAGGTTATCACTTTTTACCAACTCACCCATAGGATCATCTGGAAACCACTTTGGGTTCCAACACCTATGGTGAGCCACTCACCTAGGGTACCTAGTCCCTTACCCACACACAAGCCAATGAAAGAAAGATGCACTTCAAATGGTTCAATTTGCAGGTCTAGGGAACCCTCATGTGCACTCAAGCCACCAAGACGAGTTCTGACGTCATTATATGAACATAAAGATATGACAAGTACTGAAAAATCATAAGTGATACATTATAACATCAACAAAACAAGAGATCAACATGCATAAGTGAGACAAGTTGCAGCCCAAGCATAAGAAACAGGTTATAGAAGTCACAAGCCCAAAATTTGACCAATTTGAGCCCCTAGGACCCTCTAAAACCCCATATGGAAATCTATACTTGCCCATACGGAAATATAGGTATGCCCATACAAAAATCTACCAAAGCTCGTATGGGTAATAGTACAAACTCGTACGACATTCCAGGATGCTCATACAACACTATCTTAAAAATCTTTCAGAATTTTGCTTGAAATTGAAAGTTTTAGGTGTGGAGAGTGACTGGGAAAGGTTCCTCGAGGTCTACCTAATTTAGGTACCTTAGTACCACTTTCAAAACACTTCTTCAATGCACCCTAACACCCAGAACAAAACTATCTAATCAAAACTTCAAATTGAAAGTAAAAAGTCTACATAAGCATAGAAGGGTAAAACTGATTGCATCCCTTCCCTAATCCATCCTAACCTTCTCTAAACCTTCCTAAAATTTCCTAAACCATAAGTAAACAAACATATACACCAATGTACAGTATCACAAGAAATCACAAACTCCCAGGAAGAATTTAAAAAAAATTATTGCAGAAACATTCATTAAACTTCCTAGATGCACATCTTTCCAGAACATGGAAAACAAAACTCACATATTTCATTAACATCTCAATAGTTATTCCTACATTTGAAATATAATCATAAGACACACACACACACACACACACACACACACACACACACACACACATTCAGGAAAGAAAATGGATTCATCCCGGTTCTAGATCCTACTTGGAGTCCTACGGAGAATCCTCTCAAAGACTGGAGCACACCACTACAACCCTTCCAAGCTTTGAGAACTGGTGAGATGGTAGCCTCCCGGATAGACTTTCCTCCAGAAATCAATCTTTCCTCTTCCTCAGACAAATCCTACTTTCCCTCACAAAACCAGAATGATCAATTCAAAAACATAGAAAAACCCCCCAAAATACACTTCCGGAACAATTCTTACAAAAACCTCCAAATTTCTCTCCAATATTCTAATCCCCAAACTCCTCTTCCAATAATTATTTATCGTCCAATCTATATGGTTGGAGGAGTTTCTTTACGGGAAGTAACTTCTCCAACTACTATAGTTGGTTGAGAGATAAATCAAACCATTCCTGTAAACAAACATTTAAGCTTTTTAATTGTTTTAATTAAATTATTCCCTAAATAAGGTTATAACAAGAAAAGGGAATACAAAAGCTCTCAAGAAACACACATAGCTCAATTGGAAACAAAATATCCTAACTTCTAGGAGGTCTCGGGTTCAAATCTCCTAGATAGCTAGTTTCACCAAAATAACTTCCTTTTTTACTTTCTTTATTATTTTTATTTAATAAACTTTACTTAAGCATTAAAGATGTCATTGTACAAGAAATTAAACCACATAAGTAATAATATTTATATATACATAGGTATATATGTGTGCACCCACATATACAAGTACATATATAACGTACATTCAATTATAATACAAATATAAAATAAATACATATATATTCATACCAGAGATCAATCCAACTTCAAAACTTAAATCTCTAAACAACATCATAACACTGCACACAAATCCCCCAACTAGGGTAACCTCCTAACAGGAATCTAAGTCCACAGGATTTCCTTGAGAGTAGCTTGGTAAAACCTCCACACAACAACAGTTTGAGGATTTTGAAAGAATGCTCAGACCTGTGTAGCCAGGTGTAGCCTCTCCTCATCCTACACTCATATCAACTAGTGAAACATCCAAACATAATGGAGTTAGCAGGGTTAGATCCATCATAAACATAAATATATAAATCAAGTATGAATCATTTCACAAATAGTATTTTCCTACACATATATATAACATTTCATTTTAAATCATTTATTATCTCCATAATTAATTCTATTAACCAAATATATACATACACACACACACACACACACACACACACACACACACACACTCAAATGTCCCATCATAAAATGAAATAGTCCAAACATATAAACCAAAGTAACAAAGTTATAATTCCGTCAGTCCAAAATATGAAGGTACTAGGGTGGGCATTACAATGGGAAAGGTCCAACACTTCAAGAAAGAATCTAACCTTTTTTTGTCTATTCTTTCAAGTGAAATTATTTGGTTACTTTGGAAAGATAGGAATAATGATTTCTTTAATGAACGTGCTAGAGTACAATTGAGTTTCTCATAAGGCTCATAGTTGATGACATTGTTAGGAATGTATCTATTACTATAAGACTTGCAAAACACAATTTTGAAATACTTATCAAAGATGGTCAAGTAAGGGTCTTTACATGGGATATCTCTCATTGTTATACTTATGCAAAAAGAACTAAAGAAATAACCCCCCTTGAGGTAGGCTTAGGCAATTTCATGGCAAACCTAGAAGAACAAAGGAGGAGACAATAAGAGGTAGTATGAGGAGCTCCTGTTGAAATGGAACCTAAGGTAGTGATACCACTTACCTTGGCTATCCCAGAAGCTATCACATTACATTTAACCCAGTTGCAACAAAGATTACAATTTTCAAATGGTATGATGGATCATTACCATAGGCAACTTGGTTTAAAGAAGTATAAAAGAGGCAATATTTATTATGTTTTTGTTTTATAGGATCTACAATTGAAATCTTAATCATATACATGTATATGGTTTAATTTTGTAAATTTGGTAAAAGCAACATAATGGATAGATATACAATTGGATATCAACATCTTGTCTATCCCAAGAAGTTCCTAGCACTAAAACACTCAATGTATTGAGCTCATATTATAATTAATAGAAAACAAAATTCAAATGCTTCAATAAAATACTTCATATTTCTTCACTTTATGATTAAAAATGATTATATTCCTCCTCCAACTATAATATCTAATCTAGTCCAGAGGACATGATTAAGTGGTATAATGAAGATCGAGGTTATATTCTATCAAGAATTATTAGGAAAACTCTTGTTATGTAATACAAATTGGGTGGGAAGCCCATAATTCTTTATTGACTAATAATAAATAAATAAAATAAATTTTATTAAATCTACCCTAAAATTGATATATTTTCTCCAAATAATATAAAGTCATATTTGCATTCCTTACTAATGTACAAATAACCTATATATTAGTATATCATGGTTGTGTGCCCTTTAAGTACAATTGACCTAATTTAGTTATTTATATTTAATTCAAGTATATATATATCATAATATCATGGTAATGTGTCCTTAAGGCCTAAGAAACTAACATTTTTTAAATTGACCTATTAGCACATTTTTATGTTTAATTAGATTAGTTTTTAGTTTTACTTTTGTTTTGACAAAATTGAAATTTTGAGGATCCACTTACTATTTTAAAAAAAAATTAATAACTATAAAATTTTTCATTCCAAGAAGACTATAGTATTACAATCTTCAAAAAAAGCCTTGAAACTATGAATTCAAATATTCAAATATTTCAAAGATTAAATAGGATAGGACATAAAGATACTTAGTATGTCTTAATAACGTAATCTTCTAAATTTGTCAAACTAGTATGGACCTTGCATCGATTCAATCTTCTTTGATGCTTGTTACTATGAGGATGAACCAACAAGATGATCAATTATTTTGGATGGCTAACCCCACTAGAAGATACTTAGTCTCTTTGATTGTCTCTTTGCTAGATCCTTTTCTCCTGCTCCCCCTCCCTTTTGGGCCAATGCGTTGATCAATCACCTTATTCCTAAGGTCAACATTTTCTTTTGTATAATTCTCCAGAATAAAGTGATCATGGTTAATAATATCTACAAGCATGGTTTCCAAATCCTGAATAGATGATATTTGTGCAAGGAAAATGAGGAAATAGATAATCATTTGTTCCTCCATTGTCAGTATGTGACTTCTATCTAGGGAAGATTTCTTTCTCTCTAGAACTTATCTTGGGTTTTTCTAGGCTCTATTGAGGACTTCTTCATTTAGTTTAATTATCCCTCTTTCAACCCTATAATCCACAAGTTGTGGTATTTTATCTTCCCCCATATTGCTTGGGGTCTGTGGAAGGAGAAGAGTAATAGAATCTTCAGGGACAAGGAGGCTCCAAAATATATTGCATATGAGAGAATACATAGGTTAAATATGGAAAAGGTCAGCAATATCCCATGCAATGAGAGTAACACAAAGGCTATGGTTTGTACTGACTATGATCTCAAGATGGAAAAACACTGACATATTAAAGGTGATATTTTTAAGGCTTCTAAACCAATGAAAAAGAGTCATGAAGGTGTTTTTTGGACTCACCTGCCAAGGGGTTGGATAAAAGCTAATTTTGATGGGGCAACTAAGGGAAACCCAGGGTCGGCTGGGAGTGGGGCAGTGTTAAGAGATTATAAGGGAAATTTTGTTTCGGCTATGGCACTCTCCTTGGGACCATAGTCCAATCACATGGTCAAAGCCATTGGAGCCTTCTAGATTATTGACCTTGCTAGAAAAATGAGCTTCAAAAACATTTGGATCAAAGGTGATTCCAAAAACATTATTAATTACCTTTGTGGAAAGTCCCCACCCCCTCATGGACCATAAAAGGTTGGATAGACGAAGCTAAATCCATTTTATCCAACTTTGATAAGGTTTGGGTCCCATGTTTTTAGGAAAGCCAATAAGGTGGCCAACTATTTTGCCAATCATGGGGTGATGCAAAAAGATTGAGAAATGTGGTAGACATATATTGATTTGGGAGCTGATGTCAGAGCCTTAATCGACTATGATATGACTCATGTGAAAGTTGCCACATTTGAATATGATGAGATAGAGTAGATCTTGGTATAATGTCATCATTACATTTTGTGGTGGCACTTTAATTATTGCTATGGGTTGTGAAGGTTGGCACATATTGTGGGTTTTTTTGTTTTGCTGTTGGCTCTCAACTTCATTCATTTTCTCTAAGATCGACAAAAGGAAGGAATCTGCTACGATGGGGGGAAGCAGGAAGAGGGTAGAGCCAATGAATTTTGAGAATCATAAGAAGAATCAAAATGTTTCGAGGCATATTGTGAGTGGTTAGATGGTTCCTTTCCTCGAAAAACTACATGGTGCAGACCCAAATATCACATAGTATTTTGCTAAAAATTGGAAGGATGGGAAAATGTTCTCTCTGGGAGGAAGGTTCAGGGTAAAAGCACAATTAGGTGTCACCTTTTAGGCTAACTTATGAACACAATTGAATTTTAGTATTTCTAACTAAAAATTATTTTTGGTGAAACATATGGTCTAGTTAGATTCATTCTAGCTAAGTTAGATAAGTGCTTTAACTTTTTCAATTGGAAATATCTATTAAATGCATGTTTTATACCACTTTGGGTCCAATTACCATAAAAATAAAAATATTTCAAAAAAGTAGCATTTCAATAACTCCTAATCTTTTTAGTGATATTTTAAAAAAAATAAGAAAATACCCTTTTGTAGAGATTAGAGTCAAGAATATCCTCATATAGATTTTATAGTGTTTTAATTAGACAAAGTTTACTGTAATTAAAAAATATTGCAAGTAGGTATTTAATAGTCAAGGAGATGTTGATTCAGAGAAAGAAAAAAATAGTAAATCATATTAAATAATTTTGAAAAACATATGGTGCACTAGAGGAGAGAGTCCTCTTCAAGAATATATATTTCTTTTTTTGATTGGGATAGATTTGTTATGAAAATATGTTGCGAGATGAAACTATCAATTTCAATGAGTTGTAATTTGAATTGTTATAAAAGAGAAAATATAGGTCACAAACCAATTTTTATTTCTTCATGCACTAGCTATATATGTCATCTATGACATATTTTGAAATTAGGGGAAAATGTTTATTTACATATAATTTTTTGGTGGGAACTAGACCCCTAATTTTCAGCAACTGAAAAATCATCTTTAAAAATTAAAAAAATATATCGATTCTTATTCAAAAAAATTATTAAAAAATTAATCATAAACTACATCCATTTTATCACATTTAATTAGTTTACATCATTTTCAAATTCCAAACATAAATGTCATTTTTATACTATTGAAGTTGATCAACTTTGATTTTGTTGGCCTTTTCCTTTGTAAAAGGGTGACAACTTATTGTGCTTTTACCCTTCAGATAGATGAGAATCTCATTAGGGAAATTGCTAGGATTTCCATAGAGGGGATGAAGTTCTTTCATGACAGAAAGTTTTCGGATGAAGCGGTTGCTAGATTTCCCAAAATTGATGAGGAGAGGGAGGCATTGGTAAAAAAAATTAATAGTTATTTTGATGTTGGAAAGGTTAAGAAGCTTTGCAGGGTGGTTCTTAGAGTTATTATGGAGTACATTATGGTGGATGACATATTTACCAGGGTCTACAACTACCATTTTTTTGATCTCAATCATTTTTTATATAAGGTTAGGGCTTCCTTCTTATTTTTCTCATTGAAACATAACATCAAGGAGCACAAGAAAATCCCTAGGAAGTACACGGTCCTGCACGCTGACCATATTTTGTTAATCCATGATCATTTTAAAAATATGTCAGCCCCCTCTAACCCCATTTCGGCTTCGGCCTCATAATAATAAAATACTGAAGTTAGTCTGTCTAAGGAAAAAGATGATTGGGATATAGAGTGGGAAGAGGAAGATTCTCCTTCCTCAAAGATTGTGTATAAAAAACCCCTCACAACAAGTCCAAAGGTAAAAAAGATATCTCTCTGAAT
Organism: Chamaecyparis obtusa; assembly: GCA_027943335.1. Classification (NCBI taxonomy): domain Eukaryota; kingdom Viridiplantae; phylum Streptophyta; class Pinopsida; order Cupressales; family Cupressaceae; genus Chamaecyparis; species Chamaecyparis obtusa. The sequence goes on from BSBK01007365.1 coordinate 456,202, forward strand.
ACCCCCACTTCTCATAAAATAAAAATAAGAACCCTGGAGAGGAAAAATTGGTCTCTTATTCTGAGGATAACTCTGGGGCCCAAGAAGCCAATGGTGGTTCCTACACCTCTACCCTTTCATCGACGGAGAGAATAGGACTAGATTCCTTGATAGCCTTAAACTTGAAGATCATTATTTTAAAGCAAGACCAGGAATATCCTGAGAAAATTTTGGCTATTGCTAGAGACATGGTTGTGGACTATTTTAGGATCATTAAGTGGGTATTTCATGAGTTAAAGGATCTCAGTGTAAAGAACATGGCAATTACAAGTAAGTTGGAGGAGGTGGAAGCTAAAGGGGAGCCCCAAAAGACTAATGGGGTTTTGTGGACAGAGGAAGAGAAGATGTCCATGGTTGAATGCCTACAAAGAAATGTTGAGCTCATGGAAAAGATGAAGAAGGATAATGAGAAAATTGTTTAAGCATCTGGAAGGAGAAATTGGCAAAATCAACGATACTCTAAATACCATCATGGAGGATAGCCACAAAATTGTGAAGAAAAACTTCTACTACCATAGGCACTATGGTGGAAAAGCTGGAAAAATCCCAACAGGGAATGTTGTTTTTGGATTTGGAAGCTGATAAAGACAAAGGAAAGATTAAGGATTCCAGACCACCGAGGAGGACTAGAGCCAACCTTAAGAGAAAAGTGGATTATTTGCCCTAGGAGATATAGGACCAGAAGAAGATGACCCAGGAGATGTGCACTCTTGAAATTGAGGTTGTCGATACCTTAAAGTCCCTAGGTTAGCTTTGTCTATTTCTACTATTGGTTTTTTGTTGGCTTTTGTTTCATTACTATTGTCTTTTTTGCTTGGTCCTATTTTGCAACTTTCCTTTCTTAGTAGACATTGTCTGAATATTTTATTTTTGTTTGTAAACTCTTTGGTTTTAGGTCCCTGTAAAACCCATTTTTTCCTCAATAAAATACATAATCTTCTAAATATTAGAATAATTTTATAAAATTATAAAAATAAAAAGATAAAAATACATCAATTTTAACATAAAAATAATATTAATTTTGTTATAAATAATATTCTTAAAATTCAAATGATTCAATTATATATATTCAACTTTAATTAAGGTAAATACAAATTGTATCTAATAGCAAGTTGGAAGAATGGAGGTTTTAAAATCTAGTGAATACATAGATATATTAGACCTTATAGACATTTTATTCATTGGAAGTTTGCAATATTGTGAAGTTCATTCAATGGTTGAGAAAGGGAAGACTCAATGGCATTTTGAATTGATCCTCAATTAATCTACATCCAATACAAAGCTTATCATTTCTTCTACTGAAAGTAGGGTATAATCTAGGTGTAACTAGATAATTATATCTAAAAATGTATCTTAAGAAAAAGATTATTTATACAAATGTTTGAAAGGACTAAATTAGATCAATATGACCTCAAAGATATATTTACTTTTTTAGATCTATAATTATAGTTGTTATAACATGTGAACTTCAAAGTGTACCAAATCTACTTCATCATGATCCATTTTATGTGAATTTTCAAATACTTAATTCTAGAAGATAATGCGAGAGACCTTCATATAAAAGATGCTTGTTTAGAGAGTAAATCTCAATAAAAATATGGTGTTTAGTAACAATGCATAAAGTAAATATATCATATATCCCCTATAAACTAATTAAAAACATTGAAGTTTTATGTTATAAACTGTGGTGAGAGTTAGAGGTTGCAATATGACATGGATATATGATATTGAATCACAAGAAGATAGTGAAGAATTCGGTGTCAATAAATTCTTTTACTTAACTAGTTTATCCAATAGTTCTTATTTACATGTTGATTTTACTTAGGTCTTAAGAATCTTTTTAGAATTCTTAATTGTCATAAGATTTTATCATATCTTGGGACATTTACATCTTATGTTTTAGGTCACATTTAGTCTCGTGTCAGATTATTAAGATATTTGTCATGATCTTCTCTAATCCTATCTTTCACTTTACTTATATTAGCAAGGGCTCTTGTACATTTGTATCATAATAAAGAATGTCTTATCATACTTCATTCAAAAGAGGAATTCAACATAAGAACACCTTGGGTCACATTTAGTCTCTTGTCAGATTATTAAGATATTTGTCATGATCTTCTCTAATCCTATCTCTCACTTTACTTATATTAGCAAGGGATCTTGTACATTTGTATCATAATAAAGGATTTCTTCACCCTTGTTGATGCCATGAACTTCCAAATCAAACACTTTAATATCAAAGCAGTGATTTTCTAGATTGTGGATCTTCAACTAGATAAAAAACCAGACCTAGAGGAAACTGTTTTGAGTAGGCTTTTGCATGTTTCCTTAGTGTTGAATTCCTTCAGACAGCCCATTCAACATAGTTTTACTAGCTTCCAACAGCTCATCTATGTTTTCCCATAAACTTCTTGTTCTCTTCCAACATTTCCTTATAAATTTTCTTTAAAGAACCCACATTTTCTTTTACAATCTCCTTAATCAACTCAATTAATTCTATGATATATCCAAATTTTGAACTGTATCCTTCATTCTCTTCGTTTGTATCTGCTACAATCTCTTCTCCATTTTCTTAGTCTCAATCTCAGTTTCAATCTCTTTTCTCATTTTCTTAGTCTCATTTTCAGTTTTAATCTCTTCCCCCATATTTTTTTTGGGCAACCTCAAAATTATTTCTTCATGTGAACTTTTGAAAACAAACCCAATTCCTTTTCTTCTTTGCTACAATTTTCATTCTCCTCCACATTTGCTACAATTTTTTATCTTGTTTTTAAACAATCTAAGTTTGTTGTATAATTGATTATAAATATATTTGCTAAGTAGTATATTCTTGACATGGTTGCAAAGAAAAATTTAGGTGGGTGGCAGTGCACCTTATTATATTCTTTTATAGAAAGAATATAAAGAAAAGAAAGATGTAATACAAGAAAGCAATGTGAAAAATATTTTCCCCAAACCACCCATTCCAACTTTAAATTTTATGTCCATTTTCATCTGAATGTGATTTTTGATCAGAAACTGAAATTTCTTCACCCTCATTGATGCCATGAGCTCAACTGCCACACAAAGATGGAAAACATAACTCGGATTGATTTAGATTTCTAGATCTCTGTTATTGATCTAGACTTTGATAAAAAAACTATAGACATTTAGAAAGCTTTAACACACTTCCAACAATTGCACCTACTCATATGGTATATGCTGAAATGATTTATCATCAACTTCCCTATAAAATACAGTTATTTTTTGAACAAGTTTTCATTTTTAAACTTCACTTCAAGATGTGAACTTAAAGTTGTAACTGTTCAGTTACATCTGCATGGGTTGCATCATACAAAAAGATGTGTTCATTTTAAAATTTTGATAGATGCAGATTTGAGAAACGATGTCACATAATTTTGTATGATGCAACCTGCAACAGTCAAATTTTAAACATAGGAGCAACCACATGCTTCACTAGATTCTTGTATTCCTTCTCCAAAGTTTAGATATCCTATAAAAATAAACTGAGAAGAAAAATAAAAAATAAGTCCTATAAGTCAGAAAGTCTCGTTGACAATTAAACCCTGAAAAACTTAGAAATCGACACTAAATAAATCTAAATCTCACATTACTAAAATATATATCAACATTTTATTATTTTAATCTAAATGAAACTCTCAGATCGTCATTCACGACAAATAATTAATCTATCATCCTAGAAAAAGTTGTGCTCACTCAAACCCTAAAATCTTCCTTTTTGGCATACGCTTTTGCTAAATTCTTAATAAAAACCAAAATCAAACTTAACATTTGCCATTAAACATAACCTACCTCGGTGCAAATTCGAAGAAGTAGATCTTCAACTTAGGTTGAGTCTTGCAAAGGCGCACATTTAACCCTTTTGACAGGGATTCCATGCGCTTCAAATTTGCCAAAAAAATCTTTCGACTTCAAATATCTCAGTGCAAAGAGGAAGGAACACTGTAAATGACTCATTAACTATGGTGTCGATGAAATTTAGCAATAATGAGATCAGGATTTGATAGGATTTTAACAAAGATTGCATATTTAATACCAAATATCAGTGACTGAAATTTGTCTTGTCATATATCTGTCATATGACTTAACAATCGATTCCCCTTACAGATCTCGTCGCAGTCGTATTTGTCCGCTCATCCCGATGTACTCTTTGATTTGTGATTAATTAAGGAATTGGTGTTCTCAAAACTGTAATGCTGTCTCAAATCTCTCTCGTCAAATGTCAAATTCAATCCAGTAAAATGAACTTAACAAACGATTCTCCTTACAGATCTCACCTCTTACGCTGACAGATCTTTTCGACCCGGCTACGCCAAAAGGCACTCTTTTCTGAGATAGTACATGCACTTGTCTCTACAATAATTTAAAAGATAGCTAGTAGGTTAATAAAGGTAATAATGAAGAAAGTTGACATAATATTAAAATTTATATCCATTTTAAAAAATTAATGGTAATAATGAAGGGAGTTGACATAATATTAAAATTTATATCTATTTTAAAAATTAAAGGTAATAATAGGCTTCCCGGGTGGGAGCTATAGTTGAGGCAGGGTGGGAAGCAATAGTTGAGGCAGCTTCCATCAGAGGTTGCAGATTAACTTCTAGATGCTATAGATGCAGATCCGAGGAAGTTGACATGATATTAAAATTTATATAATTTTTTAAAATTAAAAAAGTTATAATACATGTTTTAGTCACTTTTTAATGATAATAAATTTAAAAAGAGGTGGTAATACATGTTTTAGTCACTTTTCAATCTTCTAAGTTTGGGTGTTGTATATCACAACATTCCATCTATAATGGTGCATCAATGGTAAAAATTGAATATTGTAGAAGATTGATCCATGCTCAAGACAAGAGTCATAGTAGCTTGTGGAATTTCAAGTGGATTCTACTTCTAAAGTTTCAAAGGAAAATATGGTTTGTTTGTGTCAAGAGATGCATACTTACACCCCATATCAACTTTAGACTTTTGATGTGTGTGGTTAGGTGGATGTGTCTGGAACATTGTTAGTGGACAATAGTATAGACATGTTACCCTTAGTGTGTGTGTGTGCGTGCGTGCGCGTGTGTGTGTGTGTGTGTGTGTGTGTGTGAGAGAGAGAGAGAGAGAGGTTTTCTTCTAAGGTAGCAAAATTCATGTCTTCAAATAATAAGTGACTACGACTCAATTAGCCTATTGTCCATTTCTAATCATCTTGATAGACAACAATCCCACAACAACATAGATATAATGGGATAGTAATTACGATCTCAAATCATCAAATGTATCAAGGCACATATCATTTCAATACTAACATAATATGCGCTAGGTATAGACTCTGTGTAATATGCCAAAAAGTTGTTCTTGGCATATTTCATTTCTTTCTCTATTTATACTAGTTGATTGACCACAATCAATTCCCATTCCTCGATCACAATAAAAAAAATAACCAAATTACATTCTGAAATCCAATTGTGGGCTCCCTTAGAGTTTAATTTTAGTGTTTTCATAATGTTCAAGATAAAATGAAAGAAAAGCAATGTATTGGTTGAGTTGGTATTTTTTGCATTTGCGACTGGTTAGAGTCTCCTATTCAAGCCTCTAGAACTGCAAGTATGGCTAGATTCTCCACTTTAATCATTATGTACAAATGTGGGGGGGGGATGTATATCTCCCCTTAAAAGTGTAGAATGTACTCTTTTTACTCTTCATCATCTCCATCCTCTACTCCTCTTCTTTCAAAATTGAAGTCCAATTCATCCAACTCTATGTCCATCTTGTCTATGAACAAATTGTTTGTCTTTTTTTTCCAAATAGATAAACTGAATAATATTAATAACAATCATATTAGTCCTCACAAATATGCATATGTTAGGTGTAGATTACAATGACATTAAAGGCATGAAAAAGGGAGGAAATGTCATTAATGTTTGACAACATATCTTCATAGTTGGTAAAATTTGCACGTAAATCCTTTTTAATGGAAGGCAAGAGAATGCATATTTTTCCAACAACAACCAATCCTTGAAGACACTACATTGTAAAGGAGTACGTGCATCTTCATTATGAGCTCCTCAAGAACCAAGGACTTAACAAAAATCAGAAGCCTCTTGTACTTGTTATGTAGATTAAAGATATTCTTGGTAATATATCAAGCTAGCTAGTTCATTCAAGGGACATGAAGTCCCAAATGTCATCAAAATGCTTTACTCCCTTCTTGAAAAGATGATTAGCTTGTTTAGAAAATGCTATAGCCAATGGTTGTCCTTAGTATTACACAAGCCGATTCCACAAAATAGATGAACTAGAAAAGTTGTTCAAAACTATGTTGTAATGAGTTGTTTCTCTAATTCAAATAGGTAGAACCAACTTTCCATGCCTTTAAAATGCATTACGAAGGAGAGGAAGCTTTAGCACATAAAAAGAGGGCCAATAGAATCTTATCAATCCAATCCACCGATTTCCATTTATTATTCATATCAAAAGATATATTCAATGCCTAACTAAGGTTTTCCATTGTTCATCTTTTGAAACAACTCTTATTATCCACTTCGTAGATAAACAAATTCCTTGAGTCATGGGATCCCAACCCCCTTGTTTGGTATTCTAGACTATTTTTTGGAATTGATTATATTGTATTGGATCTTATGTATATTTTATTTATCTATATTAATATAATTTTTGGATTCGGCCTTTTATTTATAGAAATATATAATTAAAAATTTTAATTAAGTTTAATGAAAGGTAAAGAGGGTTGCAATGAAGAGTTGCGATTCCCTCAAACATGAGATATAAAAGGGATAAGATTTCATTTGAAATGGGTATATGGTAGGAAGAAAGAATGGAGCATGAGATTTGAAGGGAAGAAAGGAAAATGGGAAGAAAATAAGGTAGTGAATCTTTCAAAGTGCAAATGGTTGTGACTCTTTCAAAGGGTAGTAGTTATGAAAAAATGTGACTCTCTTAAAGGGTGATAATGGTGAAGGGTTGTGACTCTTATAAAGGGTGGTAATTATGAAAGTTTGTGACTCTCCCAAAGGGTAGAAATGATGATGAGTTGTGACTCTTGGAGGTTGGTAATTGTGAAAGGTTGTGACCATTGTAAAAGGTAGAAATGATGAAGAGATGTGACTCTTCCTCAAATTGGAAGATATAAAGGGGATAAGGTTTCATTTAGGGAGGAGATCCAATAGAGATAAATTTGAAGTGCTAACTCATTTCTTATAAAAAGTGCAGAAATGAAAAGCTCTAACTCAATTCTTATGAAAGGTGACAACCCTTTCACTAATAAAGGGGAATTCATTCCAAGTATTTTGTTATCACTATCCTAAAATTTCTCATCCTCATGCTAAAACTTTTGAAAAATCTAGTTCTTAGACCTAATTGTGAGGTTTTATGGTTAAAACCCTAAGTTTGATGGAAGCCCTAACTGGTCTTAGCATTGTTATAATTTTGCGTTACTTTTTGGCTCACTAACTTTCCAAATACGCATGTGCAATTTTCCACCCCTTTTAAGTGATCACTTTACATGTTATAGTGTTAGGTTGTCGAATAGGACCCTTTTTAATATTTCTCTCAAAGCCTAAGTTTCCCGTAAGTTTTTCTAAGTGACTAAACTTTTAAAATGAGTGGTTGTCATTGAATCTCAAGGCTCCCTGTGTCAAATTTTTTGACATGCGATTTGGCGACAAGCGGACATCTGTCTCGGTGGGCCCATCCTTGATGTTGCGTTGGTGATTAAACAAAAAAATACATCGACGGCTGTTGTTATACTGTTGGGTCAAGTTAATCTCTTTTTAAGCATCGTGGTATAGCTACAGGCATCTGATCAACATCATTTCTAACAGTGCTAGTTTCTGTCGTGTCAATCTTAGTGGCGTTTCTTTTAGGTTGACACCTATCTTAGGTGACATAGCAGCTATGGGGTTGGACTTTTCAAAGGGTAAAACACTGATTGATCTTACGGTTGTCGTTATACCGTTGATGAAAGATGTGAAGTATTTAAACTTTGTGGTATAGCAACGACCGTTCGATGCTATATGATGGACGAGATGGTGAGTGGGCCCTAAAATGCCATGTCACTTTGACATGTGTGCTTTTGATTGGTTGAAATAAGTATGATGAGGAGGTCGACAGGGTGTTTGATATTAAAGAAGAAAAGGAGAAAGGGCCCGCCCACATATTCTTGTAAACGTGGTAGCTTTTGATTTGACAGAGAATTAAGTGAAGTGTTATTGTGGGGTTGGCTTTCTCCGATACTTAAGGTTCAAACAGATCTCATGCTTGTCGGTATATCGTTGGGATAAGGTGCACAATTTTTAAGGCCTACAATATAGCAACAGCTGTTGATCTTGTTTAAAGGATGAGGACTGAAAGGTGGGTCCTTTGTCGCCAGTTCATGCTGACAGATTCATTTCTGATTGGCCAAAGGCAGGGGTGACCTGTCAGGTTGTCAGTATACTTGACACCAAGGAGAAAGTTAGGGTTTTCCACCTACTGATCTGTCTGATGTGGCATTTGCTAATTTGATGAAGGTTTCAAAAGGGAAGATGGGTTCATTGCTTTGGTAAATGATAAAGCGCTATGAGTTGGAAAGAATCATGTGGTTGTCATTACACCACTGAGGAAAGATGCTTGGGTCCTACGCCCACGCTTTAGCGACAAGGTGACACCTGTCTGCTTCAATCAAAATTATGTTAAGTTATTTCTTTTCCCACATGGTTAAATTGAGTTGTTCTCATTGGCTAGGAACTAGTTTGGGGAAAATAAAAAGAAGGTTGCGCGGCTATTTTTGCTGATCGTCCGATGCACTGAAAAGGAAACAAGATCAACAGCCCGAATTCAAATTTTTGCTCTGTGACGTTGCTTGCATCCTGTGAATGTTGAGGCCACCAGTTTTCAGTAATGGTAGACTGAATGAGCTACGTGCGGATGAATTGCAAATGGTTGAGGATATATTATATACCCAAATTTGATCATTGTATTCTTCACCTCTCTCATAAGCATTTTTGGTGAACTGGATTGTTCTCTAGAGAGATATCAAGAAAGGTTTTTCAAGTGCCTAGTAGGTCATAATCTCTGAATTCAAGAATTGTCTGAAGTCTGTGAAGAAATTATGTTGCTAGTTGATAGTTTTTAGGGTTTTCTCGGGTATTTATACATTATTTTAAGAAGCCCTAGTAAAAATGCCGCCAAACAGGGGACTGTCAGGGAAGACAGAGTATAAAGATAGGGGCATTTTTGAAGAATTAATGCAATTGCTCCTGCATTCAAATAATGGGGCAACTAGATTGAAAGAATTGGTCTGAAGGAACCCTAGAGATTATGTGAATAGTGGGCTCCATGACAGAGGGAATTGGATGAAGGATGCTAGGGTGGGTGAGGACTGTAATGGTCTTATTTTGTTCAAAGTGACATACTTACAAAGAAATTCCTGTGCCCCCCTTAGCAACATATGGAAATTTGATATAGGAAAGTTGGTAGTTCCTAGAGTTTTTATGGATGCAGAATTGTTAATCCAAATTGCTAAGTGTTATGATCCTGTGGCAAAGTGTGTCAAGGATATAAATGGAAATAACCTAATTAGTATCACAGAAGATGAGATTAGGGAGGTCTTCTCATTGAATGACCCTTCTATTGGGTTAGAGAAAATAGATTTTACTGAATTCATTGAGGTGTATGAAGCTCAGAAGGATTATTTGAGGACAGGGCCCCTGAGGGATTTTTTAGACCAGATTGGATCAATGTGTGTTATCAGCCCAAGTACACCAGAGCCTTTCAGGATGGATTTATTCAGTAAAAGAGCATAGGGTTTTTATAAGTCTTTGACTTTAATCCTAGGGCATGATGAGGCCACTCATATGCCAGTTCCATATATGTTCATGATGGTGCAATCTCTACATCCCCAATTGGCACTAATCTTTGACTTTGCCTCTCACTTAGCTGACCTAATCCATGAGGGATTGATGGGAATAAAGAATATGAAGGTTAGTAGGCCCTTTGGGTGGTATTCTATGCTCATGCATATGTTCTTATACAAGGGTCAATAGTTTTTCAGCTCAGCAGTGAACATTGTTAAGGAGAGAAATGGAGAAACCCTTCTAGTTTAGTTGTGGAGCACAACTTTGTCATGTGACAAAGTTGATGCTAGTTTTATTGCTTTTGACAAGGATTTTGCTTTAAGACTTAGGACATTGTTATTTTTTGACAATCCTAGAATCCCAAGGGAATTGCTAAGATTAATTAGACCAAAGGAATATTGTCAGGATATTACTATAGTCCATAATTTTGGTGATATCATACTGTATCCTGTTTCCACAGTTTTTAGAGTATATGGTTGCAGAAAGGCACCATACATTTTGCCATACCAAGTTCCACTAAAAATAGGATATGCTAAAATTCTGAGGCAAATTGGTGACCTGCAAGAAACTGCCCTTACTGGTAAAGGAAGAGGTACTTTCTTCCCTGATATTACAATTGCCCATCAGTATGTTATCACTAAGGGAGGATGGGTATATTTGAAATAGGTCACTAATACATTTGGGGGCATTTTGCGACGGCTATGTGTCGCAATTGCGACAGCTATGTGTCGCAATAGCAACACCCATAGACGTCGCTATTTTTTAGTCGCAAATTGCGACGTCTATGGGTAGCCGTCGCAATTGCGACACATATCCCGTCGCAATGTGACTTAGATTTGTTAGCGGCATGGCCGTCGCCCCCCCGTCGCATGGCTTCAGAGTGCCGTTGCAATCGCGACGGACCTCCCAAGCAATTGCGACGGGCGCCTGCATCGCATTGCGACGGGTTGCCGTCGCAATTGCGACGCCCGTGGGTGGATTAAAAAAAAAAAATTAATTTAATACATTGCTAATGAACCACATTAATGCTTTTTTCTTTCAACAAATGAGGACAACCACTGTAAAGACAACATGATAATGTACACTCACTGTAAGGACAGTCACAAATGAGGACATCTCATAGTGACTGTCCCTAGTGTAATTGCCACTTGAATGTATTGCTATTCAGCCACATTAATGCTTTTCTTCTTCAACAAATGAGGATAGTCACTGTAAAGACAACATGATAATGTACACTCACTGTGAGTGTACATTATCATGTTGTCTTTACAGTGACTATCCTCATTTGTTGAAGAAGAAAAGCATTAATGTGGCTGAATAGCAATACATTCAAGTGGCAATTACACTAGGGACAGTCACTGTGAGATGTCCTCATTTGTGACTGTCCTTACAATGAGTGTACATTATCATGTTGTCTTTACAGTGAGTGTACATTATCATGTTGTCTTTACAGTGTCAATATATGCATTATTACTTAAACTGAAGAGTACTCTAAATAATATGTCATTGTGGAGTTCTGATTGCTTCCAATTTGATATACGCTTGTTCTACTTATGTATCCAGCATCATGTAAGAAAAGTTGATGCTTTTAAATAGATTCATTTAGCCATGAAATGCCTGTGCATGTTACATACAAGATTCCAAGGCCCAAAACTGATTACTCATTATAATTCATGTACAGAATGATAATCAACCACAACGAGGCATGCGTAGGCGCTGCTTAGATTTTGAGGCATCAGAAGCTTGTAGAAGAAACTTGACCAATGGCTCATGGAATGCAACAAACTTATTGCCTAAAACAGGAGCATTGGTAACCACAGATGATGGTTTTGAAAAGAATACTTCACCATCAATGTCACGTGAGGGAACTGCAATTTCTGATGGCAAGTAACTTGTAGTATATAAGAGAGATGCAGGTACAGATGCTGGGAATACATTGCTAATGAACCACATTAATGCTTTTTTCCTTCAACAAATGAGGACAGTCACTTTAAAGACAACATGATAATGTACACTCACTGTAAGGATAGTCACAAATGAGGACATCTCACAGTGACTGTCCCTTGTGTAATTGCCACTTGAATGTATTGCTATTCAGCCACATTAATGCTTTTCTTCTTCAACAAATGAGGATAGTCACTCTAAAGACAACATGATAATGTACACGGGCTGTAAGTGTACATTATCATGTTGTCTTTACAATGACTGTCCTCCTTCAAGTGGCAATTACACAAGGGACAGTCACTGTAAAGGCAACATGATAATGTAGAGAAACGTTGTCATTTGTATTTTCAACAGTGCCGAGAGAGATTCCCTCCGCGAAATCACAGCTACAATTTCTAAGTACGTTGGGTTTATTTTTCTTTTGTCATTATTATGTAATCTAGTATTCAGCTGTTACAGAGCTAAAATACCCAGAAATGAGGACATATCTGTGTTGAATTTATTGTTAGCGGCTTTGGTTATTTAGAAGTTTAATTTTATTTGTTCATCTTTCAAGCACAAACGTTTTGTGGACCGTAACATCTTCATTGTTTCGGGTATGCAATGAAACAGCCGTAACTTGCAACTACCTTCACGGTACTTGTGTACATTATCATGTTGTCTTTACAGTGACTGTCCTCATTCAAGTGGCAATTACACAAGGGACAGTCACTGTGAGATGTCCTCATTTGTGACAAGGACAGTCACACATGAGGACATCTCACAGTGACCGTCCCTTGTGTAATTGCCACTTGAATGTATTGCTATTCAACCACATTTATGGGCCCGTTTGGACCCCAGCACACAGTAGCATCTACAGAGAAGAATATCCCAGGTGTAACAAGTTGTAAGAATATACCAACAGTTCTAAGAAGTTCCCTAGCACATAGTAGCATCTACAGAGAAGAATATACAACATGAGGGCAGCCACTGTAAAGACAACATGATAATGTACACTCATTGTATGTGTACATTATCATGTTGTCTTTACAGTGACTGTCCTCATTCAAGTGGCAATTACAGAAGGGACAGTCATTGTGAGATGTCCTCATTTGTGACAAGGATAGTCACACATGAGGACATCTCACAGTGATCGATTGTCCCTTGTGTAATTGCCACTTGAATGTATTGCTATTCAACCACACTAATGCTTTTCTTCTTCAACAAATGAGGACAGTCACTGTAAAGACAACATGATAATGTACACTCATTGTAAGGACAGTCACAAATGAGGACATCTCACAGTGACTGTCCCTTGTGTAATTGCCACTTGAATTACACAAGGGACAGTCATTGTGAGATGTCCTCATTTGTGACAAGGATAGTCACACATGAGGACATCTCACAGTGATCGATTGTCCCTTGTGTAATTGCCACTTGAATGTATTGCTATTGAACCACATTAATGCTTTTCTTCTTCAACAAATGAGGACAGTCACTCTAAAGACAACATGATAATGTACACTCACTGTAAGGACAGTCACAAATGAGGACATCTCACAGTGACTGTCCCTTGTGTGATTGCCACTTGAATGTATTGCTATTCAGCCACATTAATGCTTTTCTTCTTCAACAAATGAGGATAGTCACTCTAAAGACACAATGATAATGTACACGGGCTGTAAGTGTACATTATCATGTTGTCTTTACAATGACTGTCCTCCTTCAAGTGGCAATTACACAAGGGATTTGTGTTTTCATTTGTGTTTTCAACAGCGTCGTAACCCTCCGCGAAATCACATCGGGATATAAGGGCAAAACAAACAAGAACGTTGTCATTTGTATTTTCAACAGCGCCGAGAGAGATAAACAAACTTAAAACTCAGACTTAAGAAAGATGAAGGCAATGCTTCAAAAGGCCGATGCCCTAAATACGGGAAAACACAATACCACCATTAAACGATGCCCTAGTCACCGTATCAATGCTGCCAGCTCCGTACCAGTATGCTGACTGCTCACTTTCATCCTGTGATAAAGGTAACTTCATTAATCATACTTGAAATGGCAGCATACGAACTAAAGCTGATGAACATTTATAAACTAAAAGTTTAAAACTACAGATTACAAATGTAGTAGTTTCATACGAAAAGAACTTGATGTCTGAAATTTACCATTAGAAGTATCCAAAGGAATACCACAGTACTGTTGAACTTGGAGAATCGAAGATGATCTACATAGCAAGGTTCAACAGCTGTAAGGACTGTTACACCATCTTTAGCATTTGAATACATTTTCTCCTTGGCTTCTGGTGGATCCTCAAAGACCCCCAATGACGTTTTCCCTACAATTATCAATTGTTTGTCAGTATGAGATATTAATAAATAAACATTAATCACAATATTAGGCAAACAATGTTCTTGATGTCTGAATCTAAATCACAGAAAGCTCTAATAAAGCAGTTCTCAGTTTCACATTAAACTAAGTTTCAATTTCAAATGGTTATAATAATTTTTGCAAGTTATAAGTAGCTGGTTACAGTATATGACATAAAAAGAAAAAAAATCATTTCTATTCTTTTCTTCTTTTTCTCTTTCAACGAAGCTTTTGCACCACACAAATGCATACCAAGAATTTCTCAGGAGGTTTCAAGACCATTGCATACCAAACTTCTTCTCTGTAGATGCTACTGTGTGTCGTGGTCCAAACGGGTCCAAATAGACCTAGTGACTCTAGTAGGTCTCCAAAACCTGTTCTGCAGCAATAACTCTTCAATTTGACAAAGGACCTTATGAACTTATATGTTTTTTGAGTACCCTTTTTGATGTTCTAACAATCCTCCAACTCCCAGACCTTGACTCCACTCCAGCATATCAATGTCCTTATTGAGTCCACAGACCTAATGCATGCCTTTGGGTGTGGGTTCCAAAACAAGGCATTGAAAATGGGTGCATGAAACCAAGATCAGAGTTTGAAGATGTCCACCATGCTCTAAAGATCTAGATTCAACAAGGTTTGAGGTCCTTTACTTGCCGCTACCCTCTGATCTTGCATAATCCATCAACTCCTAGTCAAGAACATTGAGATTCTTGACCTAGGGCTTGCTCTTGAAATTCTCTGGCTTAGTATCCTGTTCCAAAGCTTTTAAAATATGAAAATAAACCCCCTTAACTTGCATTTTACAAAGAATAGAGGATATCCTATGGTTTATTTGCAAGTTAAGGCCATTTGAATGCAATAACCCAAAAAATGAGGGTTTGACAGAACAACAGATAAGAAAAAGGAATAACTTTGATATAAGGTGTCTTGAATCTACCAAATAAACTCTCAAAGCATAAGATATAAATACTCTAACTTCCACACTGGTCTGCCCTCCCTTTCACATCCGTACACTGTACAGTGCTTGAAGGAAATGCACAGAAAAGGCTCTGAAATAGTGGCTCTATCTGACAGAGAGTCCATGCTAGGCTTCATGACTAACCTAGAGCACATTCCTTGTTATGGAGGAAGTTTGAATGGTGAAGAACTTATGGAATGGATAGAGGACCTAGATAACCATTTTGACTACAAGTATCTTATTAATAACCATTTTGACTACAAGTATCTTATGGATAGAGGACCTTGATAACCATTTTGACTCATTTAGTATCTTATTGAGCTTCACTTTGTTTCGAGAATATAGTTTAATATTCTCTACTAAACAGGGCCAACCACGTGAAGGTGGAAGCTCATTTGGCCCCACCCCCCTCCCCCTAACATCACTCTACATTCCCTGTTAACATCTAACATTCATTCATTCTTTCAATTATTAATAAAATGTAACATTCAATCAATATCACATGATAACATTCATTAACACATTAGATTCGTTAACACACAACATTCATCAATATGAAAATAAACACATAATTCATGAACATTCATTAGCACATAATTAAATTCATTGAGACATAAAATTCAGTCATTATCAATTAAGGTATTTAGATGACAATCATTTCTTTTTTCTCTTTCTAATTTTTTTTTCTATGTAAGCTCTAAGAGGAGCATCAGTGTTATCATCAATACCCCCCTCATCAGTTGTTTTGTTATTTGTTCTTGATGATCTCAAATTCCTATGCTGCTGCAAAGGGGGGTCCTCTACAATAACAAATAAAAGAGTTAAATTTAAAATATTTAATTATAATTGTTACAAGTATTTAATTATTTTAAAGAACATAACTGTGGCGCTCTTTAATTACCTGATCTGGCCACATCATTTTGTCTAGACTCAACCTCAACATGCTCATGAGCACCGACCCCTCGATCCTCTACAGTTGCTATACAAAATGTTACATTAATCCAAACACCAATTGTAATTACATATAAAAATTTTAATAGCAAATGTATACCTCCACCACTAGGATGCACATCATGCGAACCTTCATTATGCATAGATTGTGTAGAAGGATTGTCAGGCTGCATTCCAATATCCTACACATTGTTATCATTGCTTTCTTAAAACAGATATACTCACTTTATATTAGAACTTAACATCAAATAGACTAATTGGTAAAGTATTCAATTTGAAATAAATTTCATTTAGCTTATTTACCTGTGGCTCAGATGCATCATTATTTGAACCTTGCACACTGATTTCAGCTCGTAGTCGTTCAGCCACGGCTCTATAGCCTTGTTGGAAGCCAATTCTCTTGTCCTCTTCTGTGAGGCATCTATTGAACTCTGACCCCTACATTTTTTCTTGGTATGGTGAATTTTACTTGCATTGTTTGATCAAAAAAAATTTCCTTGCAATATATAAAAAAATTGATACAAGTTTTCATTTACTAATACTTACAACTCGTGCTTGAAGTTTGGAAAAACCACCAGAGCCGAGCTTGTGTGTCCCGTGCTTTTCTAATCTTGCCTTTGTTGCCTTTGATGTGTCAGGCAATCTATGAAAAGTTTGAAATATGTTAGAGACCAGTATAGGAAAAATTTAGAGGTTAATTAGTACATAATTACATTCTCAAAAGTATCACATACCTTGCTCTACTCTCTACTGGCGTAATTCCTTTTTTCATGTCAGCTTTATACTTTCCATCCAAAATCAAACCCTGCCACTCAGCCTCAAGAACACAGGGCGGACGCTCGTGCCTTGGGTTAACCTCTAAATATTTCCTGTACTGGTCCCTAATATACTTCAAACATAAACCAGCTCTTTCAAGGAGCTTGTTTCTCTCGAATGCACGAGGTCCAAAAAGTTGGGTCATACTATGTACAAGATCATCCTTCAACTTTTTATCTTGGTTATTCCACCTTTTAAGTAAAAAAAAACATGTTAGACTCATAAATGAACAGAAGCTACCTTTAATATAGTTCAAGAAATTGATGAAAAGGAAAACTATTCTAGCAATGATATGAAATCAAAATAGTGGTTTGGGGTTTTAGTTAGGATATGATGTTCCACCATGTACGTATGGTGGGCCCGAATATCCGCAAACACTCGTCACCAAGTTTTCGCCAAAAAATATCATTCCCTACAAAATAATCATGGGATCATTAGTCGATGAAGAGTGATCAAAAACTAAATTACTATTATATCACTATAGAATAATAATAACTTTAAAGTACCTAGAAGTTTGGATACTTTTAAGGGAACGCCTTCATCATCGCTGATGATCAATATGCAATCCTTTACTGTTCCCGTACTAGGAACACGGGAACATCCAGGAAATGATGTTGCATCGGGACTTGTTGCATCTCCTATTGCAAAAAATGAAAACCATTATCAAATGCCTCCAAGAAATAATACTTCAAGGGAAATAAATTGGTGCAGAGCACCCATGGCACAAACACAATCAAGGGATCTACATCGTAAACACATAACACTTAAACACATAACAAAAGAGAGAAAAAGAGGGATTTGTGTACCAGTAGATGGTGCAACAGTTGGTGCATTTAGGCTGTGTGTTGTTGACATGGCAGTCGGCAAGACATTTGTGGCTGTCCTGGATGGAGGCGACGTTGTCATATCATCATGGAAAGGAGCTGAAGAATAAAATTGTTAGAGCATGCATAAATATAGAACGCGTGGACTAGCATGGACAAGATTGTTAGAGCATTAAAAAAAAAGATTGTTCGAGCATGTATTGTCAATGATTATGATCATTCCTATATATATTCAGTGGAAAACACAAGTGGGGAATGGAACATGTGATCTACCTGAACCACTTGCAATACCGGCCTCATCATGGGAATGGGGTTCAAAATTACGCAAATAACTCTGTAAAGACAATGCATCCATATTTTAATTAATGTCATAAAAGAGCATAACATAAAAACCATTATTGAACTCTTGTAATAATTAAAAATTTCATTAATACTTACTTTAAAGTTTTCAGAAGTGCACAACAACTCAGCTGCCCTGTCTTTTATTTCCTGAGTCTGAGGATGTATGGATACCAAACGTAGAAGTTCTTTCCCAATTTTCTTTAGCAACTTTTTAATGGAACCGATCGGGTCATCGGTCTCTGCTAAATCAATAAAAAAAGGGTCCACAAGGGGGGACTCCTGAGGGACTGCAGGTTGCTTTCCCTCTCTCCGACCACCGGCCCTCTGTGACAACAATAGTATTAGTATTATCAAAATTACTCCAAAACAATGAAGAAAATAACATTAAAAAAAATAACATTTTGCTTCTATCTAGTTTGCACAATTACAATGAGTTTTACCTGCTCATGTGTAGATGAGCTAGGAATATCATCACCATCACCTTCGGGCGGTTGCTCCATATTGTGCCCCTGTGTCAAAGATCAAGTATAAAAATGTTAGCCAAAAATTTAATAACTAAATGGTATGTTGGAGTCATTGATTAGAAGTTGGTTTAATAGTATGTACCACCCCCATGATAGTAGCCTCGTTTGTATCTATGCGGTTCAAATTGTAATCAATAAGTAGCTCTTCCCCTGCACGTATTGATTTTATCGCACAGATGAATACACGATTTCCCTCGCGCGCCTCAAATATGCAATTGGGTTGCTTTATAGTTGACCCAGGTCATGTACTATTTATAAAACCTGCAATATTCCCTGTTGCTTTTGGCCTTCCATCAATGTATATAGCCACACTTTTACTTTGATTATTGTCTTGCTGTTGTATATAATTTGCCGAGAGTGCATACCTACGCATACTTTTTTTATATTGAACAATATGCATCCAACTTTTGTAATCGTAACATGGTCCAACATACTCCATCAATTCAGAAACTTTGTTGTAAGACACCTTTATGCCATCCATAGAAAATAGGCCCAAACCATGTAATGATGATGGTGCTATGCGATATATCCTCTCATTAACACAAAAATCAGTGTTTATTGGAGGAAGTTCCTTGGGTACCCAATGTTTCTGTAGATGTTGGTACCTCAAGGGCACCTCGATGTCGCCTTTCGTCTCATCATCATAAGAACATGACCCCCCTTGAGCAAGGAAAAATTTCATGTGTTTATTGAATTTCCTTCTAGTCCTTTGACCTCTAGTTAATCTCCCTATTCTAGATAAACTGCATGTCTCACTTTCCTCTTCTATTCCTATATTTCCCTCACTCGAGGAAGACACTTCTGAAAAATACCTATTTGCTGGTACCTGCAAATGGGAGAGATCTTAGAAGACATCAATCTTACTATTGATAAGTGTATTAAATAGACTTTCTATAAAGTGTATTGACTTATACCTGTCGATCCATGAGACTGTGCGGGATGCTCTTGAAAGGGGTTCAATTTCCTGCAAATGTAATTCAATTATCGTGAGCATAATCACATCATAATCATAATCACATCCATCATAAGCATCACATAAAAATTAAAAACATTAAAACGTACACATTATAACACTTATAGCTTTTAAATAGATAATGAATAAACTATGTAACCATTTAAGACAAATATATTTCTATCAAGAAATGAATATTAAATACATTAAGGATTGATGGCATACCTTTAAATTTCATCATCATCATCCTCATCATCATCATCATCATCATCATCATCATCATCCTCGTCATCGTCATCATCATCATCGTCCTCGTCGTCGTCGTTGTCGTCGTTGTCGTCATCATCAACATCATCATCATCAACATCAACATCATCTTCATCATCATCATCAGTAGCAGCATCATCTTCTTCTTCTTCTTCATGAAAATTTGTCTCAGGAACATCATCCAATAATTGTCGATCGTGATCATCATCTACATCATCTTCTACTTCTTCGGTATCTTCTTCTTCCATCGCATTATACTTTATCGGCCTTCCTCTCGGTTCATGTCTAACAACAAATGACCAACCCAGTTTATGTGAAACCTCTGAGTAAAATACCTGCTCACATTGGCTTGGAAGAACATAGGGCTCATCCCCAACTGGCTCAAACGACCTTGTATTAACCATTGTAAATCCATTATCATGTTCAATAACAGTTCTATTAGGATCATTTGGATTAAGTCGTAGCCTGTACCATTTGACAACGAAGAGTACTAATTTGAAGGAACTAAAGTCGCACTCAAGTATATCATCCAAAATGCCATAGTATTGATTTTTAGACTCTTGAGGATCTAAGTCATTTCTAGATGAAATATTAGTCACTTGAAAGACTGCAGTTATTCCAGAATCACAAGTTTTCTTCGTGTCATCCAACACTTTGACGCGAAATTTTTGACCATTACAGAACATACCCTTGTGGTGTTTAACCTGCAATAATATGTGAAACATGTCAAAATTATTATATCGTGAGTTGATAAACATACGGGTGATTAATAATTTTGTACGTACCTGGAAATCTCTTAAACCATATGCTAAATCTATTTCCCTTTGCGTAACATTAGAATCTCCATTACGATGAGCTTCTTTAACCAATGAAGATACACCTTCCCATGTTAATGTGTGACCAAAATGTTGACATCGTTCAATCCATACCGTCATCCAATCAAGATTGTTTGCAATATACAAATGTAGTGCATCCCACTCTCGAGAAACTGTACAAAAAAAAAATAGACGACTTACAACCGATTTATTTTGAAGATTAAGAAATAATTTATTACAATAACATCTTATAATTTATTACCTGTCACTTTCCTCAATCTACCTTTCCCCATCAAGTACTCCCCTTTGAATTTTTTAAAAGGGTCGAGATCCCAAATGCGATCTACATGGATATTTGAAGCAAACTTAGGAAGATATTCAGTAATGTACACCATAGTCTGGTATACCATGTATCCCTCTACCATAGAACCCTCAGGATGTGCTCTTTTTCGAACCAAAGCCTTCAAAGATTTCAAGTGCCTCTCAACCATCCACATTGACCTAGTGAGTGCAGGTCCACACAATTCAATCTCCTCAACTTGGTGTATGAGGTAGTGTTCTTGTGCATTGAAAAAAGTTGGAGGTAGACACTTTTGCATTTCACACAATAAATGAGGAATTCTTCTCTTCCAATAGTTTATATCTTCTTTATGGATTTCTTTAGATGACAACCACCTACATTAAGAGATTCAAGTCACAAAAAATATATAAATACGAGACTTTACAAAATAATATACAATAGATTACATAGCAAGAAAAACAAATCGCGAATATAATAAATATATACAACAAATTGAACAGATATTACTGCTTACCTCATGTATTTTCCAAGATCATATATCACTTGTTTGATGTTATTGTTGAAGTGCTCTGGGAGAGATAGAGGTAGCACGTACTGCAGTAATTATAAACCAATCATTTCATTATTTTCTAACATAACATAATGAATAGTACACGTAGTTTATGAATATATTGTAAATACAGAAGAACATAACTTACCTTGATGAAAGTATGCCAATCATGCGTTTTGAGCCCTGGCCCAAATTCACTTTTCTTTGATATGAGATTGCTTATGTTCCCAGCAAATCCTGTGGGAAATCGAATTTTTCGTATGACTTCTTTTATGGCATCACTTTGCTGCTCCGTTAATAACCAAGGAAGGGCACTTATATTAATCTGATCTCTATTGCTATTTGAGTGAATGAAATTCTTCAGTGCATGATTGGATTCATGAATGTCATTACAAATTTTGATAATTTTTTCTTTGTCACGCCTTCCATCCAGTATTTTCCACAATGTCTCTGTTATATTCTTTCCAACATGCATAAGATCAAACAAATGCACAATTTGTAGGTCCTCGTAGTAGGGCAACCTACTAAATTGTCTGGGATAGCTTTTTAGTCCCTTTGGAAGGTTGTCAGTAGTGCCTTGACGACCTTCACGATCATCAATTACATAATTAGTAAACAAAAATCACAATAGAAATATATAAATTACAAACATAAACCATTAAGTGGAACGACATTACCTCGACGATTAATTCTATTATATTCCAACTTCCATAGGCGAGGTGTCATTCTTCGTGGCTTTGATGTAGTCTCTTCTTTCCCATTGAAAAGATATTTTTCCATACTTCGATACTTATGATTCCTGTGGAGGAAGTGTCTGTACTCATCAAACACATGCTTTCCTAAACTTTTTGAATGACGAGATTTCATCTTTGGACCACAAACTGGACATGCAAATTTTCCCTTTGTTTGAAGACCTACAAGATAATGATATAATTGGATTATTAAATATGTTGATTTTTATAATTAGAATTATCATGCGCAACTTGAATTCACTATAACATACCACAAAAATGTGTTAGCCCTGGGGCATTATGTATTGTCCATACAAGTATTGCATGGAATTGAAATTGTCTTTGTCCTATTGGTCTAGACACGTCATACATAGTGACACCGTTCCATAACTCCACCAACTCATCAATAAGAGGCTCAATATATACATTCATATCTTTAACTTGATATTTACCTACTTGAATGAACAGTAACATTACATAATTATTGTGACCATTTTACTGTAAGATTTGTAAGTACATGTAAATTAATAACTATCAAATGATAAAATATCTGGAACAATCATTGCCAACATAATGTGCTCCCTCTTTATTGACATCCATGGAGGAATGTTATTGTTGATAACAAAAATAGGCCACACCGAGCAAACAGATCTCATCTCTCCAAATGGATTAACACCATCCGCTGCCAATGAAAGCCTGAGATTACGAGGTTCTTCTTTGAAGTGTTGCCACTTTTCCTCTATGTGCATAAATGTCGAACCATCCGCAGGGATTCAAATAATGTCATCTCGACTTCTATTGCGTGCATGGTAATCCATAAATTGTGCCAAGCTAGTACACCTGAATAATTGTCGCATCCGTGGAATAATGGGGATGTAACGAAGAACCTTGTGAGGCACCTTTTTTGTTATTCGATCTGTTCGATATCTACTCGTATGACATACAGGGCATTGTGTTGCAAATTCATGTTCTTTATAATATATAATATGATCATTGGGACAAGCATGTATTTCTTGATACTCCATTCCAATATCTTTCATAATAGCAGATAATTCTCGATATGAGCGAGGTAGAATATTTGATGGTGGTAACAAAAACTCGCCTATCAATCTACAGCAAAAAATATAAGTTGTTAATATAAACAATATTAGTGGTACATTATTCACCCTTTGTTAACTATAAAGACATATATGACATACCTTAACATACGTGACATTGTTATGTTGGATAAACCATTCATAACCTTCAAGTTCAACAACAACAATACAGCAGAGAGAAGAGTTGTTTGGGAGTCTTTGCATAGGGGCTCGTATGCCTTCTCAAGTAGAGGTACATCAAGGCTATCATCATCATCATGATCAGATCCGCTTGGACTAAATGTGTCATGGATCAATGTATTTATACCATCATCTTCAATTGTGTTTTCTGGCGCATGATCGTCATCTTCCATGGGATCATTATCTTCACCTTGGATATTCGCACCCCCATGTTCATCCATATCATGTACTTCCCTGGGGAGATCAACCTATATAAAATTGATTAACATAAATAAACCATGATCTTCAACTCATCATCAAGTGATTTCATATGTATATAAATTGTTAAAATGATATAATGAACAACTTACCAGTGGATGATAGTCATGCCCCCCTTCAATGTGACCATTCTCCCTACAATGTCTCTTAACTGTTTTGATTAGCAATCTTCTACGGTTTAAGCCCTTACAAATTTTGTAGGGACAATAACATTTTCCATCACCTTTTCTTTTCAAGTTAGACCACAATCTAGCGATTGTCTCCCTATTTTGTTCTTCACTTATATTATCTGACATGATCGTTCTTCGCAGGAAGCAAAAATTGGGCTATGAAAACTTCGGTCTACAACTTTCAGTGACTAAGCAAAATTGTCAAAAGTACACAAATCTTCTTAGACCTAGTTAAATCCTTTAATATTTTAAAAGTCTAGTTAAAATATACATTAGATTAAAAAATATACAATTTTCATGCCTGAGCGCGCGGCTACGACTAGTGTAATGGTCTTCTTGCTTAGCTCTAGAAGCTCTCTAGCAATCAAAACATATAAGCTACAAGGCCTAACAGCAATTTCAAAACATATAAGCTACAAGGCAAGACATATTACATGACATGGAAAAAGGATTAAAATATACATTAGATTAAAATATATACAATTTTCAAACTTGAGCGCGCAGCTATAACTCGTGCAATGGTCTTCTTGCTTAGCTCTAGAAGCTCTCCAGCAATCAAAACATATAAGCTATTAGAATTCATTAACTTTCTGTAATTGGAAAACTCTATTTGATATTAGACCGTAAACTACTACTATTCTCTCCATAAGAACTAAGTACAAAATTCTTTCAAGTTCACATCCATGATTCCCTTTAGATTAAAATATACAGCAAAAATAAGCTAAAAGTCTAGTTAAAATATACATTAGATTAAAAAATATACAATTTTCAAACCTGAGCGCGCGGCTATAACTCGTGCAATGGTTTTCTTGCTTAGCTTTAGAAGCTCTCCAGCAATCAAAACATATAAGCTACAAGGCCTAATAGCAATTTCAAAACAAGGGTCATCAAAAGAACCAAAAACAATGTGTGCAAACAATACCTTGTGAAGTGGTATAGACAATTAGAAGATGCTACTATGTGCTAGGGAACTTCTTAGAACTGTTGGTATATTCTTACAACTTGTTACACCTGGGATATTCTTCTCTGTAGATGCTACTGTGTGCCGTGGTCCAAACGGGCCCATAAATGTGGTTGAATAGCAATACATTCAAGTGGCTTACACAAGGGACAGTCACTGTGAGATATCCTCATGTGTGACTGTCCTTGTCACAAATGAGGACATCTCACAGTGACTGTCCCTTGTGTAATTGCCACTTGAATGAGGTCAGTCACTGTAAAGACAACATGATAATGTACACATACAATGAGTGTACATTATCATGTTGTCTTTACAGTGGCTGCCCTCATGTTGTATATTCTTCTCTGTAGATGCTACTACGTGCTAGGGAACTTCTTAGAACTGTTGGTATATTCTTACAACTTGTTACACCTGGGATATTCTTCTCTGTAGATGCTACTGTGTGTCGTGGTCCAAACGGGCCCATAAATGTGGTTGAATAGCAATACATTCAAGTGGCAATTACACAGGGACAGTCACTGTGAGATGTCCTCATGTCTGACTGTCCTTGTCACAAATGAGGACATCTCACAGTGACTGTCCCTTGTGTAATTAAGTATTGTGGGGAAGCATTCTAAATAACCAAAGCCGCTAACAATAAATTCAACATAGATATGTCCTCATTTCTGGGTATTTTAGCTCTCTAACAGCTGAATACCAGATTAAATAATAATGACAAAAGAAAAATAAACCCAACGTACTCAGAAATTGTAGCTGTGATTTTGCGGAGGGAATCTCTCTCGGCGCTGTTGAAAACACAAATGACAACCCGCTTGATTTCACGGAGGGAATCTCTCTCGGTGCTGTTCAAAACACAAATGACAACCCGCTTTGTTCAAAACACAAATGATAACCCGCTTGATTTCGCGGAGGGAATCTCTCTCGGCGCTGTTGAAAACACAAATGACAACGTTCCTTTTTTTTTTTGCACTTATATCCCGACCAACATAAGGTCCATTTGTAATACAACATGATAATGTACACTTACAGTGAGTGTACATTATCATGTTGTCCTTAGAGTGACTATCCTCATTTGTTGAAGAAGAAAAGCATTAATGTGGCTGAATAGCAATACATTCAAGTGGCAATTACACAAGGGACAGTCACTATGAGATGTCCTCATTTGTGACTGTCCTTACAGTGAGTGTACATTATCATGGTGTCTTTAGAGTGACTGTCCTCATTTGTTGAAGAAGAAAAGCATTAATGTGGTTGAATAGCAATACATTCAAGTGGCAATTACACAAGGGACAATCACTGTGAGATGTCCTCATGTGTGACTGTCCTTGTCACAAATGAGGACATCTCACAATGACTGTCCCTTGTGTAATTCAAGTGGCAATTACACAAGGGACAGTCACTGTGAGATGTCCTCATTTGTGACTGTCCTTACAATGAGTGTACATTATCATGTTGTCTTTAGAGTGACTGTCCTCATTTGTTGAAGAAGAAAAGCATTAATGTGGTTCAATAGCAATACATTCAAGTGGCAATTACACAAGGGACAATGTCATGAGCCGTGACATATTGAACTTAGTATAATAATAAAATGATTAGATGATATATAATAATCTATTATTAACGGTATATAACAATAATATATAATTATTATCAAAAGATAATAATAATATATAGTTAGCATAATAAGTAATATGTTAATTAAATAATATTAAAATATTAATAAATAATATAATTATGATTATAATTATAATATAAATTAATAATAAATAATTATTAATAAATTATATATATTATATTATAATAATATATTAAGTAATAATATTAAATCAATTATTGATATAATAATTTTAATATATAAATAATATTAATAAACCTCTCAATATAAAACAATATGTTATCACTATAATAATATTTATTATAATATTATTAATATTACTAACATCATTAATTATAATATTTAATAATAACAATAACATTAATAATAATAATAATAATAATAACGTTTAAAGCAATATCGAATATCTGTAATCGATATACATCTACATTAAACATCTGCATTATCTATCACGATGAGGAATGAAGAAGTGATACAACAATCACTAGTCATTACACATCGATACCATGAGAGGATGACTAATGAACCAAATACTATGAAGTCAAGATCAACATGATATGAATAAGGGATAGGTCGCTATGTGTTTCACAAGATGTATTGATAAGCAAGAAGGATAACCATTCATATATTATAAATAATCATTAATTGCACAAGTTTAGACAATGACATATCCGATAAAGCAATATCAAACATGAAGACCCGCTAGCAAATATGCACCATCACTTCCTATGTTATCATGACAATAACATAAACTAGATTGAATTCTACTATCTATATCAATAGACACCACATAGGAGGATATCGACTAAAGGATTGAAAGATTATCGATTGTCTGAGATAAATCACATCTTGTAGAAACACAAAAGCATCAGTGATTATATCACAAGCTATTGATGAATGAGGCATCAGTCATGGATAATAAGTACAATGTATCCTTAAGTATTAACAGGAATGGAAGTCAATTTGAAGATCAAACTCCATTACCAGCAATCAACCAATAAATGGACAATTATCAGAAAATGATATCGACTTATATCAGAGTAGAAAGATTGGATATCATCATAACAATATGGGATAAGGCAAGAGTTAATATCGATTGACTAAATACTAATGATAGTTAGACCAAACTAATACAAACACAATGGATGTTAACTACTGGTTGCACTACCAATTAGGGAAGATTACCTTCATAAAAAGATTTGATATTGAGTCAATCTGGGAGTTATCTATGATCAGAAAATAATGAAATAATATTATGTGAACTGTCGGATTATGGAAAGGTGTGATTAACAAAGGGACATGGAGGAAGAAACAAGACACATCTCATTCATAGCATCTCTTCATTTTTTAAAGACAATATAAGAATGCATTCTCGTCAGTCACTCAAGGCATCATTAGAACTTTATTTACTTATCCATATTTGGATATACTCAATAGAGCATCTGCCTTTGGCAGTTTGGTTTCAAGTTTATCATTGCAGATCAGAGACAACACCATGATTGCACAGATAGAAAGGATAGTCAGAAACAACATCAATATTTGAAGTTGCAAGCATATAATTCAGAATCTGAAATAGCAACATATCACTCATAGCGATATTACACATTTGCATAATTACATCATCATATCAGACACAGCAAATACATTGCTGTAAGCAATACTTATTGATTGTATATCGATATTGTTTATATCAGACATACCATCATTATACTATCACTATAAGTGATAGGAAACATCATATTCATAGCATATTTCATATCATTATATCCGACAGTGCTATTAAACATATTGGTATCAATATCATCTTGCACACATATTGTGATTGAATCTGAAATAGCGGTTGATATCTTAAGTAACCTCCATTACTTAGTTTAATTGTAAGTATCTGATAGAGTAAGTCTGAGAAGTGGAGTAATTGTTCCTATTTTCCAAGTTAGCCAAAAAGGGGACATTACAGACAATCACTGTGAGATGTCCTCATGTGTGACTGTCCTTGTCACAAATGAGGACATCTCACAATGACTGTCCCTTGTGTAGTTCAAGCGGCAATTACACAAGGGACAGTCACTGTGAGATGTCCTCATTTGTGACTGTCCTTACAGTGAGTGTACATTATCATGTTGTCTTTAGAGTGACTGTCCTCATTTGTTGAAGAAGAAAAGCATTAATGTGGTTCAATAGCAATACATTCAAGTGACAATTACACAAGGGACAATCACTGTGAGATGTCCTCATGTGTGACTATCCTTGTTACAAATGAGGACATCTCACAATGACTGTCCCTTATGTAATTCAAGCGGAAATTACACAAGGGACAGTCACTGTGAGATGTCCTCATTTGTGACTGTCCTTACAGTGAGTGTACATTATCATGTTGTCTTTAGAGTGACTGTCCTCATTTGTTGAAGAAGAAAAGCATTAATGTGGTTCAATAGAAATACATTCAAGTGGCAATTACAAAAGGGACAATCACTGTGAGATGTCCTCATGTGTGACTGTCCTTGTCACAAATGAGGACATCTCACAATGACTGTCCCTTGTGTAATTCAAGCAGCAATTACACAAGGGACAGTCACTGTGAGATGTCCTCATTTGTGACTATCCTTACAGTGAGTGTACATTATCATGTTGTCTTTAGAGTGACTGTCCTCATTTGTTGAAGAAGAAAAGCATTAATGTGGTTCAATAGAAATACATTCAAGCGGCAATTACACAAGGGACAGTCACTGTGAGATGTCCTCATTTGTGATTGTCCTTACAGTGAGTGTACATTATCATGTTGTCTTTAGAGTGACTGTCCTCATTTGTTGAAGAAGAAAAGCATTAATGTGGTTCAATAGCAATACATTCAAGTGGCAATTACACAAGGGACAATCGATCACTGTGAGATGTCCTCATGTGTGACCTTTGTGAAGGCAAGTGCCAATTTGTACCCAAGTTACCAATATTGTGGCAAAAGTGGGAATGAAGCATTTAGGGGTCAAATTGGGCAAAGAAGTGTAGAAGTGGCCTATGTGAGGTCTAAATAGCCTAACTAAGTCATGGTTAGGGTCTTATGGTGTTTGAACAATAAGTTTTGAACCAAAATCCCAAAGGTTGTAACAAGTTGTCAATGTTGTCATTCACAACATTGACAACATTTGTGCAAGGGAGCATTTTCGAGTAAGATGGTTATGTAACTATATGAAACCATTGAATTAGGCATCAGATCAACTATAAGAGGCCTCCATTGATCTGTGCAAAATGTTGGGGGGAAAAACATTTGGAATTAAGAAGATTTGTAGAGTAACACGGTTTTAGTGAATTCTTGAGTTTTTTTGTTTCTTTGTTTTCAGTTGATTAATGGATTAGATAGCTCGCAGTGTCTATTGGAAAAGTTAGTACAAGTTGTTTTTTTATTTTGTGTTGTGTTTTTTTTGAGTTTTGAAGCATTCCAACTAGTTTGTTAATTCTTTTGTTAAGTACCCTATCATTGGTTTGAACCAGGCAGGTTGAACAAATGGAGTCTTAGCTCATCATTCCATTGTCAATTTTGTACGGGCTCTTGGAATGGGTGAGGAGACTCCATGTACTATATGTTTGGAAGGAGGGGCCCTGGGAAGCTCATTTTCTATGTTTGCAATGATGTCCTAGGTGAGTCAGTTGAGCACAGTTAGGGATGACAAATCATTACAAGAAGATTACAACAAGTTGAATGCATTGGTTGCTTCAACTAAAATCTCATGGAGAGGTAGACACACATCTAAAGAAGCCCCAAGTCAAATTAGAAGATTGGGTGAGTTTCTTTGGCTGCTAAGAAAACAAACTCTTAGTCAGACTGTCCAAGTTGTGTCAAAATACTTGTTTTCAGGCATGGCTGTAGCAGTTGGTGTACAAAAAATCTAGGAGGAGAAGACCTTAGATATCTTGGAGTTCTCAATAAAGGGCATCTGAATCCTAAGCCCTTTAGGTGGCTTAATATAAACAAAAAGGCTTGACAAAGGCCTAATTGCTAGCAGCCTATTTTTGGGTGCAATTGGCATGGTTTGATGAACCGGATTGAAGTACTGATGAAAAGTATAGGTGAAGGAGTAATATTGAAACCAATAGAGGTCCTAGTGGCCAGCCTCTCCATGGAGTAAAGTTCTAGTTGAATGTGTTTCAATTTGTGAAGACAAGACTAGGAGTGTCCTAGTAGCTAGATTGGTATTGAGCAGAGTTCGTTGTATTTCTTGTTGGTGTGCACTAGTTGAAGGAGTGGGATCTTGGGTAGAGATACCTAAAGAGTGTAGGGATAGTTAAGTACCCTATCAAGTCAAAACATTGGCCTAAAGAGACCCTAGTGAAGGATAGGGAGTGAGCAAGACAAAGTGTTACATCAATTAACAAGATCATTTTTTGGTAATTGTGTACATTATCATGTTGTCTTTACAGTGACTGTCCTCATTTGTTGAAGAAGAAAAGCATTAATGTGGTTCAATAGCAATACATTCAAGTGGAAATTACACAAGGGAATATCACTATGAGATGTCCTAAGTGTGACTGTCCTTGTCACAAATGAGGACATCTCACAGTGACTGTCCCTTGTGTAATTGCCACTTGAATGAGGACAGTCACTGTAAAGACAACATGATAATGTACACAAGTACCGTGAAGGTAGTCGCAAGTTAGGGCTGTTTCATTGCATACCCGAAACAATGAAGACATTACAGTCCACAAAATGTTTGTGCTTGAAAGATGAACAAATAAAATTAAACTTCTAAATAACCAAAGTCGCTAACAATAAATTCAACACAGATATGTCCTCATTTCTGGGTATTTTAGCTCTCTAACAGCTGAATACCAGATTACATAATAATGACAAAAGAAAAATAAACCCAACGTACTCAGAAATTGTAGCTGTGATTTCGCGGAGGGAATCTCTCTCGGTGCTGTTGAAAACACAAATGACAACGTTCTTTTTTTTTTTGCCCTTATATCCCGATGTGATTTCGCGGAGGGTTACGGTGCTGTTGAAAACACAAATGACAACGTTCCTTTTTTTTTTTGCCCTTATATCCCAACAACATCGCAATTGCAAGTTAGGGCTGTTTCACTGCATACCTGAAACAATGAAGACGTTATGGTCCACAAAACGTTTGTGCTTGAAAGATGAACAAATAAAATTAAACTTCTAAATAACCAAAGCCGCTAACAATAAATTCAACATAGATATGTCCTCATTTCTGGGTATTTTAGCTCTCTAACAGCTGAATACCAGATTACATAATAATGACAAAAGAAAAATAAACCCAACGTACTCAGAAATTGTAGCTGTGATTTCACGGAGGGTTACGGCGCTGTTGAAAACACAAATGACAACGTTCTTGTTTATTTTGCCCTTATATCCCGATGTGATTTTGCGGAGGGTTACGACGCTGTTGAAAACACAAATGACAACGTTCTTATTTTGTTTGCCCTTATATCCTGATGTGATTTTGCAGAGGGTTACGGCGCTGTTGAAAACACACATGACAATGTTCCTTTTTAATTTTGCGCTTATATCCCGACAACGTCGCAATTGCGACAGTGACAAATGTATTGTCGTCGCAAATTGCGACGGTGTCGGGCTATATTTGAAAAAAAAAGGGCAAAACCGCATGACATTTGCCTGCCGTCGCAAATGGCCGTCGCAATTTCACCCCAAATGTATTAGTGGGTCTTGCAACCCTATAGAATGTCTATAGCTGTAGCAAGATGTGTAGATAATGAGGGTTTCCTATCAGGAATGTTTAGAGATAAGATTAGGTGTTCTCTTATGGAGCACTAATTCAATTTTCTTGAAGATATTATAAGGAATGAGTTTGACCTCCAAACTCAAGAAATAAAGAAGGAAAAGTGGGTGATCTACAAAAAGACTGTAGATTTCATCAAAAAATTTGATAGAACTTATGATCCATTAAAGGGTTTTGAGTCATGGGTAAGAAAGGTAGAGGCTCTTATGGAGCATTTTGAAGGCATCATGCATGCAGTAAATGAGAAAAGGGCTGCTGTGAGCAAGATAGACCCTAAGAAAGCTAGACAGATTTTGAGCCAGCCAGGATATGTAAAATTGACCCCAAGGGGAGTCTATACTATGCAAAAGAGAAGTGGGTACACTGTTCTCTTACCAACACAACAGAGAGGTGAGGATATTCCTTCTACTTCAAGAGGAAAGAGGCCTATGAATGATCCGACAATGCAAGGACCCTCTCCAAATAGGCAAAGACAAGAGGGATCAGAATCAGAACAAAATGTATACTCTCCCTCTCAATCCCCTTTACATTTAGATGAACATGGGGTAGCAAAACAATTGGTACATATGAGGAATCAAGGAAACATTTTTGTTTCCAATGATGAACTACAGGAAGGAATGCTAAAGGCACCTAAGGAGGTTGCAATGGATCTTACTATTGCTGAATTTGAGGGTAAGAAAATTGACCCTATTTTAAAACAAGCTAGTGATTCCTTTGTTGCTGATGACAAATTTGTAAAGACTAGGGTATTCTTCCAATTTTTGTGGAGAATGAAAATAAATCAGTTCAAGGAGATTTGTGAGAAGAAGAAAGAGGAGTTCCCTGATAGGGACATAACATAAATTGAGAATGAAACCAAGGGAGAAATGATGAAGCAGTTTGAAAAGATTACTCCTGAGGAGGGAAGGGCTATGGTCCATACTGCAGGGGTTTTGATTCTGCCAGAATGGGATATTGTTGATGCAATAGTCTTTGATCAAGTCAGGAAGAGAAAGATAAAGACCCTTGCTACTGCAGAACAGGCCCAACAAGCTACCAAGGGAATTGCTTTCTCAGATGATCATGCTACCTTGGTAATGTGGTCCCTTAAGAGGGAGGAAGAAAAAGGGAAAAGAGAGGCTCTCTCTACAGAATATGCAAGAAATCTATTAGTAAAAAGAGTAGATGAGACTTCTGGTATAGAAGCTTCAAACCTAATTTTGGAGACTGCCAAGTTTAATGTCAAGGTGGCAGAGAAAGATGCTCAAGAAAAAGAAGAGTTGAGGCTCAAATTTGAAACTGTCCTCAAGTCCTATAATGAGCTCAAGATAGAGCTAATCCAAAAGGACAAGTTAATTGCTGAATTGTCAGGACCACAGGATCACAGGTCACCACAACTAATGATAGCTAACAAACCTGCAGTGGCTTCATCATCTAGCCCTATCATTGAGTTTCCACCATCACCTTACCCAGAGACACACCTTGATGCAAGACTCAGTTGGGAGAAGCAACAATTGCTCGAGGAAACCAATCACTTCAAAAGGAAGAGGAAAGAATTGGACAGGATAAGGGAAGAATATTTGAAAGATAAGAGCTTGTTGAAGCAGGAATATGAAGACAAGGTAACAAAGGCTGTTATGCAGTTTGCTACAAACTTGAATCCCATAGTCTTGTTTGACCATGCTAGGAGGCTAAATATATTACTTGTATCATTGGATACGTATAAGAATGAGTTTGAACCAGTTTTTAAGAAATGGATTGAGAGATCTCCAAATGTGAGATTGTTTAAATTATTGTCTAAGTCCCAAAATGATCCTGATCCATTGATCAAACCATTGCACCAGAACGTGAAGAAGCTTGTGGAGCATGACATACTTCTAGGTGATTTTGAGAGAAAATCAAATTTGATGAAGAAAGAATTAACACTCCCCAGCTGTGACTTGATCCTAGGAGTTTTCAAGAAGAATGGTGAACTCAAAGAACTGATCAAGTGGAGAGCACAAATAGACGATGACTTCTCTGCTAGAATGACTAGCATTTTGACTCTTGAGAATACTATATTCTTTATTCATACTATTGAGACCTTAATTTCTGCTAAATCTAAGTTTGATTTTATTCAGTGAGAGATTAGTCAATTGGAGGACAGTTGGGAACAGTTGTCTGGCAAAAATGCAGAATTTGCAAATTTTGAGTTCCCAAGTGAAGAGGTGTACAATAGGTGGAGGTATCAGTACATACCTCATGTAGAAAAAGTAAATACTCCACCAACCTCTTGAGGCAAGTGAAAATAGTTACTTTTTGAGTCATCAAGGTTGTTGAGATGCAGAAAGGTATTTATTGCAGGATTGACAGCAGAGATATTGCAATTAGATTTAAAGGAAGAAGTCAAGGACAAAATTGAAGACATAAAGCAAGGCGGCTCATCTACAAATATCTCACCAGTTTTGATTAGTGTATTTATTGTAAACCCAATAGGGTTGTTGTAAAGTTTTTAGGTTAAGAATTTTGTAAACCCTAGAATGATCAGTAGCTTGTTGCATTTCCTTGTATATAAAGGATTTTCCACGATCATTCTAGGCATTGAGAGTTTAGGTGTTAAAAAGATAGAAATTCTGAAACCCCAGCCCTCAGTCGAGGATTGTAACTTTTTATATTATTCTTCATCAAGAAATAGAGAAGAAGTACAGGTTGTTGCTGCTATTTTGTGAGCTTACTATTCAGAATATGATGTATACAAACAATCAAGGTTATACTTAATACAAATCTCAAATCTTTGTCTCTCCTTTGAGTTTATTCTGTGAATCTTTAAATCTTTCTGAGATTTATATGTATGTATTTGGCTTTGAGTTCTGATCTAGGGTTGGATTAAATATTGCTCAGGGTGGGATACATGTTTACTAAATTTATTTGAGGATTTTCTATAAGTAGGAAAGAGTTGAGGTGTTTGTATTTATGTTTAAAAGACCAGTTATTTTCAAAACATCTTTGTATTCACTCTATTTTCTGATATTTTTCCCAATGGATAGGGCACTGGCCTGTATTTTCCTATCTTTGCTTTGTGGGGAATGATCAAAATCTTGTAATCCTACAACATATAATCAATACCAGTCTTTTACAGTTTTATTTACTTTATATAAGTTGTTTTACCCAGTGATGGAGAGTCAATGAATAATAGGTTGTTATTTAGTACTTTCTCACTATCATCTATTGTAAGATCCAGTATTGAGTAAAGAGTAGAGTTGAATCTATTCGATCAGATGTGCCCGCCTTGGTTTTGCAGAGCCAGAAGTGAAGAGGGCATTCTTGTACCTATAGTTGGTCCAGTTGCTTATAGATTTCCCACATTTGGAATTAACCGCTCCTTAACATTAGTCATAAGTATATTGGTATCTCATGGAGTATAAAATCTTTTGAAGAACCAACATATTGAAGGATCACTTATCAATTGTTACTCATGAATTCATTAATCATTAATCCATAAAGAATCAAGAAAACAATCAATCATTAAGATCAAGAAAATTATCATTAAATCCGCATCAATCATCACTTCCTCTTGGGATCAAGAAAATGTACAATTCAACAATCAAGAATCGGTCTATCAAATAAACTTTCATTAAATCATCATCCACCAATATATAAAGCTAATATTTATTATATTGTCACTTTTCAATCATCTAATTAACAATTACTTAATCATAACCCACCAATACCTCAAATCGCCAAACCAAAAGAATTCATTCAATCAATCAATCAATCTAATGAATATCAACCATTCAACAACATTCAAATGGATTAGCATTTTCACTTTTTTGAAGGAGCAGAAGACAACATTTAAGAGGAAAATCCCATAAGATCAAATCTACCCAATTTACAAACAAAAATTGAAATCATATACTTGCAATAAGTTTATTTTCTATAAGAATACTAGAATTGATTCTCAACTCATATGATTGTTTCTGTGATCATATGAAATGCAATTCTAAACTATTAAACTATGTATAAGTTGACAACAAATCATATAGAGAAGAGATGGGAAAAAATGAATTGAGAGTAGATACAAGAATGTCATCTAAGTAGGGTACCCCATAATCGATGAATGAGGTGTTTTCCATATGTGGTCTGGGGGGTACAAAGTCCACTCTTGGGCTTAGATAGGAAGATTTTTGGGCACCTTATCACAGTTTCTTCTCCAACCTCTATGATGGTTGATTGATGGAAAAGTCATGATCATAAGAGGGTGAATAAGTTGACACTAATAGGGAGGAAAAGATAGCATGGATGACTAGCATGTCTCCCACATGTGTGCCAAGGGTGAATTATGTCATCTCTTAGGCTTAGTGTGAGGGTTTCTTTGGGAACCATTCAAACCCTATTATGGTAGAGTACTAAAAATTAATATAGATATTAAATGACTTATGTAATTGGTAAAGTTATAGCTCTATGTATTTTACATTTCTTATTTTTATGGAATTTGTGATTCTAGGGCAAGATACAAGGAAATTCCCAAAAGGAGACAATTAAAAAATATTTATTGGGTGAGAGACTATGTATTGGCTTGTTCAAGATTTTGTTGTTGACAAGTTTGATTTCAAACTATTTAGAAACATGAAAATTTCTATGTTAAAAAATGTGGTGAATTAGATGTGCCATGTGAATTTGTGATTCTAGGGAAAGATACAAGGAAATTCCCAAAAGGAGACAATTAAAAAATATTTATTGGGTGAGAGACTATGTATTGGCTTGTTCAAGATTTTGTTGTTGACAAGTTTGATTTCAATCTATTTAGAAACATGAAAATTTCTATGTTAAAAAATGTGGTGAATTAGATTTGCCATGTGACATGGAGGTATGATATAGCTCAATATTTTTATGGTATTATAAATTGCAAGAAGATGGTGAAGAACTTGGTGTGAAAAAGGTGTTCTACTTAACTAGCTCACCTAATAGCTCCTATTCACGTGTTAAATTTACTTACAATCTACGAAGTAAGAATATTTCTAGTATTCTTAATTATTATGCTATCTCATCATATCTTATGTCATTTTCTTCTTGTGTCTTTGGTTATTTAGTATTTTTTATCTAATGTTAGAGGATTAAGACATTTGTATCTTGTCTAATCATAGCTCTCACTTTTCATATATTAGTGAAACCTCTTGTACATTTATCTCATAGTAAAGGAAGTATTATCATTGGTCTGTTATTAATAATTGTAC
Source organism: Chamaecyparis obtusa (assembly GCA_027943335.1). NCBI lineage: Eukaryota > Viridiplantae > Streptophyta > Pinopsida > Cupressales > Cupressaceae > Chamaecyparis > Chamaecyparis obtusa. The sequence goes on from BSBK01007365.1 coordinate 493,660, forward strand.
ATTAGTGCATCCATAATCAAGGAAGTTATTCTCATGCTACTCTATTGTGAAAGGTATTTTTTTTTGCAAGGAATCCCTGGTATGTGAGCTATCAGTTTCTATAAGGTATTAGAATTATAGATACACAAAAATTTCATATATGAGGGTGGTTTGGCATGAATTTTTGTTGGAAATATTTTGGCACAAAATGAGCTTCACCATTGAGTTTAAAAGGCCAAAAATCTCCTATTTTGATATATAATCCTTTGATTTTGGATGCCAACTTTTTGGGCCATTTTTTTAGGGTTTGGTAATTTTAACAAGTTTTCTAGTCTACACAACTATAGTAAATTTGTATAGCCCATATGGCTCCATATTGGACAACTTGGTCATAAGGGTCATATGTGGAATCAAGTCGTAGTCAAAGTGTATTTGATAAAATATTCATGTGTTAGTTTAAGTATAGACTATATGAATTCAATGTGTATTTTTTATTTTTAAAAAATTATAAATTTTGGTATCCACTATCACTATCTAATTGTCATCTAATACCTTCTCAGTAGCCTTAGTGAAGCACTTGGTCACATAGCAGCAACCGCCTCCTAGTTCATAGAAGAACTATTTTCCCTTGAAATCTTAATAGGGAATTTTTGAAGGACACATATTTTAACTTGCATATTGGATTTTTGCAAAGAAAATCTAGTTTTGAGAACTTTCCAATGGTGAATGTTTTACTATTAGATTTTATTTTTGGTACAAGTTATCATTGTTTGAAGTTAGATCTCTTATTTAGGCATTTGAGCTCATAACATTTTTCTTGTTTATCCAATTTTTATGATTCGTGTGGCATTAGAAAGGTATTTAAGAGATCCTTTGATCTATCCATGTAGTTTTTTCATATTCAACCCAACATATCTTATATTTAGTTTATGTCAACATTGCATTATAATTGATTACTTGGACATCATAACACTTAGAGGAGTTTTGTCTTTTTAAGAGGCTTTATTTTCAATGTTCATCATATTTGAGAGTTTCTAATTATAGTTCAAGTTTTTTTTTTTATTAAAATCAATAGCATAACAAGAGTGTTGATCCTTACACAACCATAACCAAAAGGCAAAAAAAGTGTTCAAAATCACACTAACAAAAAAGATGTTGACAAATACAAAATTAAATAAATAAATATCATGCTAGCATAAAGGCTAGTACCCCACCTCAAGAGTGGGAAGGAAACTGATCCACAACATGTGGAGAAAAATGTGAGGTTAAAGAACTATTTTTCCTATGCCTTCAGATAATTGTTTGATGTTGTCATCACGATTCCCATCACAAGGGGGAGAAGATAATGAAACTTTATTTGGAAAACTATAAACAAAAAGGGTAGAGTGCTGAGGAAGTTATACATTACCCAATAAATATTGGAGTATAGCGGGAGCAACAAGCAAAGAAGGTTTTTAACACTCAAAGGGGTTGCACCACAAAGAGAAAAGTAGCATTCATACAAATAGCTTGATTTACAACAAGAGTGCCACCCAGTTTTGTAGAAGGCTCATCACCTAAATTCCCAGTAGGAGCTTCATCCTCATTGTTAATTTGTGACTCTTTGTCAAGGGAAGAATTAAAGGCCAGAATAGTCAAATGTTCTTCTCTAGCATTTTTCCACCAAGTGGAAATGTCTTTACACCTTATGATAGAACAATCAATTACCCAGTGACTAGTAGAGAAACAATGGTGACATCAAAATGTGATGCCCTCATAATCTATTGCTTGTAGAGTCCACCGCCTATCCCCCACCCTAAGAACCACATCTCTAGGGAGAGGTGTGGATATATCAATGTCCACCAAAATACATGCAAAGGAAGAGAGGCCCATAGTTGTCGTAGCCTCATCCACCTTTATGAAATGACCAATAGAGTTTCTAATGGCCTCATAAAAAGACTTCTCCCAAAAGTGAAGGGGAAGGTTGAGGAGATGAACCAATACTAGACACACAATAAGAGGTTCAATAAAATGGTTAAAGGAAACTATCTAGGGTTTGGCCTAGAGAGACTGATTCCACTAAACCCACAACTTTCTTAGTACCAAATCTTGTTCTTCAAAAGAAGTAAAAAGAGAAACAAAAAACCAATTTGAACAAGGGAAAACATCAATATTACCAAGCACGCACTAGTACATTTGAGTCCCTTTTCTGATGGTTATACGTTGCAATTTTGATACCCACCCATCGACCAAGAGACATGTTATCAATATTTTACTCATTTGAAGATGCCTAATTACTAAGTTAGACTATTGCACCCTAGTTTGAAATTATTAGTGGTCTTTCTTAAATTTGTGTTCATTTTATTGTGAAAGTGCATGAAAGAGAAATAAAATAAAACTTCTGCATCTAGAGATTACACATGCATGTATCAGTGATATGTATGTTGTACAAAAGGGAAAGAACTAGAAATAAAACATCTATCTGAGCTCACACAGGTCGTGAGCATAGCCGTTACCAGAATTGGATGAATGAGTGTAGAAATACATAAAGTAATCAATTAAATACAGGGGTACCAGACATTTCCTAGTAGTGGTGTCTGGATCCAATCCTATCTAGAGAGCTCCTATGGTCCAGAACTTGCAAGAAGAGAAGAGAAGATATGGGTTAGATCCAATGGATCTAAGTAATGACTGGTATCACGATATTTTCAAAATGCATACATACACTCATCCATACACCTCTAGGAAAGGTTGTGCTCAGGGCATGTGCATAAAAGGCTCTAGAAATAAAAGAGGCACCATGTTTTTACTGACGTGTTTGTTTCACGTGCAGATACAGGAGGAGCTGATTCAACAATAAATTCAAGGATGTTGGGTCCCAAATGAATGACCTTGACCCTTGATGCAGATCATGATAGGAAAACCTCAAGTCTCCTGTCAATGACTGCATCACAGGCCAAGACACCCACGGTCAACAGGAAATCATCCAGATGATGCAGCACCAATGGGGACACTCAAGGATCATGAAGCCAGAATCATGAGAACAGAGGGAAACATGAGGGTACAAAACAAAGATCAACATTATAACATAAGTGTGTTCAAATCTACATCTTAAGGCCAAGCAAAGAAGCTACAAATGGCGGAGTGATTGCAGAACACTGTAACATAAGGTACATCTAGCATATTTGTAATACTCTATGGGTAAAAACGGTGAGCATAACATCTTTTAACAACATCAAATGGATCTAAATAGGGCACACTGAATCATTATCAAAACAGAGAAATAAAGCATAATTCAAATCTGCAGTTACACATTAATGCTTTGGCATGAGCACATCCAATATGGCACAATCAACCAAATAGTGGCACTAGTGAATATCAAATCACAACCATTCAATATAGTGAACTGTCATGGATCTCAAGCAGGAAGATGAAGCCACCCTAAATTCATGTAGCAAAACATAGACACGATGATACAATGATACAAAGCTTCCAAGCTTGTCCATAAATAAAAATAATGACTATGTCAATGCAAGCATCAAGTGCGGATCACGGGCTATACATGGACAGTCATATCAACTAAGAATGAATTCAAGATCATGAATCATGATGATGATGCATACATGCAATAAAACATGGTACCATTTGACAAGCATGTGCAGTATGCAAGCATTGATGCCTTGGCACTTTGCTTTGGATCATCAAGCACTCCACGACGGTCAAGAGGAACCCGATTGCCATTACTTCATTGAAAGTAAGAATCAACAATGAGAAAGAAATCATAATGCAGTGATCCCATAGACAGTCCAGGAAGATAACAGTATGATAAGTGCCAGTAGGGGAATACAACACCAACCATTGTCAATATGGTATCAATAGTAAATACAATGGTGTGCCCACATGCAGAGAGGGCAATGCTATCACATGCATAGTCCAAAAGACAATAAAATGTGGTTTCCCTACAATGTCACAGTCGACATTTCAAAATAAGCAAAGTATTGAGGGAGATCTAGCTCACAAGATATTGAAGAACACAGTGATTGTCCATACATTAAATCAAAGCTGCAAACATCAATTAAGGATCATGGGTTTTAAAGAAAAATGGTGAATTAACATGTCTAAATACATATGATGCGATGAGCATCATCAAGCTCAAAAAAACTCTACAAGCAATGGCACCATTCAACATGGGTTGTGATGTGATGGAGGTGTGGCGTTTGGCATCCAGATAATAAAGAAAGCAAGACCACTGCTCACGGGCCGTAGTAGAGAAGAAATAAATAAAGGAAGATCGAACTCGAAGCAAAATGGGCCTTAATAAACATGAAATTTAGTGTTTGAATCCACAACATCTGACCGCAACTTAGGACTGTTGCAACACACAGTGAGGAAAAATGGTAAGAGAGATGCCCTAGCAAAACCCGTGAGCTAGCATGAGCATATGAAGCAAACTATGCAGTAGGGTTACGGTGCCATCACTCGGTTATGACATCAAGCTCACCCTGGCTGTGACCTCAAGGCAGAGCCGAATAGATCCAAAGTGATCAGAAAACAATCAAATGAAACACACCAATCATATACGCTCGAGTTTAGTGGCTAATGGGACATCAATAACATTTAAATGGCAGAAGGTTACAAATACAAAAGGAGCAATGGCATAGGAATGTATATACAGTCAAAGACATTGATGGCAGGGATTCACGACAGTGAACATATGTGCTGGTAGACGTAACAAAAAGGGGCCATAAACCAAAATAGAAACGTCCAACAGTGATGCTCTTGGCTTCCATCATCTAACAACAAATAAAAAAATGATGTCCAGATTATATGATGCCCTAGCTCGATCACAAGCTTCATAGCCATTAAGGATCGTGCTTAAAAATAGAAAACAATGCTAGAGATAAAGAAAACATGAGATATGGGTTACAACATAAACATCAAAATAGAGGTACAGGGTCATGGCCTTCAGCCTTCAAATCCAGCAGTGGATACAAATGTAACACATTCATTCACGGCTAGAATGTATTAAGCTGAACAGAGCATACATAATACAATAAAATGCAGAGAATTCAAATATACAGTGCCATATGTAGGGAAAATGAAATGATATTTATGTCGTGCCCTAGCTCATGAATATCACAAAATCGCATGAACCAGTCAAAGACATAGTGATATGAAAGTAAAATCAAGTTGCAAAGAGGCCATACCCTTCAAAATTCATAAGGGCCAAATATTCATTATGAACAAAACATGCAGTACCAAATAAAGAATAGTGAAAATGATGCCAATACAGAGAGTTCACATCCCTCAGTACCCTCGAAATAAGATAAAATGCAGCAGAATGAAGAAGAAAATCAAGTGCCTACCTTGACTTCACGATGCCCCAATCAGATGTTTCTAAAAGCATATGCAGAGACTGCTAGCAGAGAAGGAAACTTGCCAAATGTCAAATGGGAAAGTTCACCATACTAGCGGCAGAGTTTTGATAAAATGGTCAATTTAATTGAATCTCCTCTTTTGTAGGGTTGAGGATTTATTAGCCATTTTATTTTTGCTATGTATCCAAATTTTAAGCATGGAAATGATTTTGATAGGTCATTAGGTTGGGTTTTAAATAATCCTAGGGTTTATGCTATGTCGAGATGATCTTGTTGTAATGAGTTATCGATTAATTATATACTTTCCCGTCTTTTGTTTTGGGTTGAGAGTTGTAATTAATTTAATGCGGGGTGACCTTTTTCTTTTAGATGGATTTGTAAGAGATGTGAACATTTCAAATATGTTTTCCCCTATCTTTTGGGGTTGAGAACTATTTGTTAATGTAATTAAATCCACATGGTTGAGCACAAGGGTAAATCTAAGATGTAAATATAAAAGTCATTGCACATATGTTATTGTAATTTTTGACAATGGTATTTTTATAAACTATTGTCAAAATTCTCTTTTGATGCATGACTTAGTGGGAAGGGTCATTTCTTTGACTATCTATTTTAGGTATCCCACTTTTTTTGCCATCCCTAAAAACTCAAGAATCTGGCATTCGAGTTTATGATGTAGCCTCATGGGTCTATTTTGAGATCTTTTCCATTCTTAGGAGGTTGTGGGATTTGAATGCAGATTCCTAGGTTTTAGTTATATACCTCTCACTTTTGGTGATGGAGGTTAGCTCTTCATTCTATTCTCTCTAATATGAGTGTTGTAGATCTAAGAGACACAACTGTACTTAGTTTCTTTTCAGCAATAAAATTGATCCTTCTTATTTCCCTACAATTTTGGATTTGTTCTTTTGAATCTCATGCAGGATTACTATGATGTCCTTGTATCCTTAATCTGTATGTTGATCCAAGTGGGTGTTCAGGAATTCATCTTAGCTTAGTAGCGTAAATTTGTGTGCAATTGAAAAGATCAGAATTGTGGAGATTTCTCCCTTCTCTGTGTTTCAAGTACCTTATTTCGTAGGAAGATTAAGGAAGTAGAATCAAGTTGTGAGTTCAATTTTGTTTGTTGTTGCATTAAGCTTATTTCAGTTGTGGATCTTCTTTTGAATTCAGTGGATCACCTTGTTTTCAATTAGTTTCAGTTGTTTATTTTATGCACTCTCTCCCTTTCCTCCTAAAAGTTAGTTAGTTTTTAAGTGATCCAAAGGGAAGTCGACCCTTAATCTGAAGGTCTATTCTTGGATAGGTTACCCACAGCCTGAGAAGAGTCCCATGTTTCTCAGGATTGTTGGGTTTGAATACTTAGTGAATTGGGTGCAATCCTTAGTGACAACAGTTTTTGGCACACCCGGTGGGACAAAAGACTCAGTGATTCAGATTTCTAAGAAGTTTTACATGCAATTTATTGTGGTATGAGCAGTGACTATGTTTTGATATCATACATGGTGACTCTAATCTTGTTTCATGCAGATCAACACTTAAGCTTATGAGTGGGATTCCAACTAGGGAGAGTAAGAATCCTTTTGTTTATATAGAGCTGCCATCTGTTAAGAAGAGGTCTAAAGTAGTCCAAACTAGTGCATCACAATCTATAAATCCCACTCCTAATCCTGCTCACATTCCTGCAACCACTCCCCCAATTCAGCCAGTGCAAGCAGCACTAGCAGTTCAAGCTCCCCTTAATCCTCCAATGGCTAGACAACATCCTTTTGTAGCCTTCAATCAAGGCAGCCCCTTGAATTTGCAGTAGCATAATGACATACCTATATCAGCCCTTAAAATCTTGCCCATTTTCACAAGAGGATCAGACCTCCACTATTGAGCATATAAGAGATGTAGCATCCCTCTGTGCCCTTCATAATATAGCCCAAGATAATGTGGTTGTGAGGTTGTTGGCAGCTTCCCTCAAAGGAAAAGCTTTACAATGGTTTAGAGGCTTAGCAGTTGGTTCTATAGCTGATTGGGACGAGTTGGGTCAAACCCTAACCAATCAATTTGAAGATAAATCAGACCACCTCTCCTTAGTTGAACATTTGACTACCATTAAAAGGGCCCCTCAGGAGTACGTGATGGATTTTAATTTCAAATTTCAAAGGACATGGAATAGAATACCAGCCATAGTTAGACCTTCAAGCCAGCATGCTTTCCTATATTATGTAAGAGCCCTCAACAATGATATCTCTGTTATGATTCAATCCATGGGAGGGACTAATTTACCAACAGCATATGATCTTGCCATAAGAGTTGAAAACAACCTAATTCAAGCAGGAAAAATAGCCCCGAGGCCTCCAATGCCCATTTTTCCTGAGCTTCATCCTGTCCCTGGAGCAATTTCAAATTTGGCATCTATCCCACCTCTCCCAGCTACTTCTCACCAAGTTGTTAGTCCAGTTGTGAACCAATCCCAAGAGCTAAATGAGATAAAAAAGGCCTTGCAAACTATTACTAATGAGCTGGTTAGTCTAAAGAAGTAGCAGTCCCAGCCTTACCAGCAACCCTATCAACAGCCTTATTAGCAGCCCTATCAAGCTCATTACCAGCAAAATAGACCCCAATACCAACAAGGCCAGCAAGGCCAAGCAAGAAATTACAATCAGAAAGCCAGTCAACCTTATAATCCTAACACTCTTAGTGCTTCTAGAGAGTTGGTCCCTGTAGCTCAGAATAACATGGTGCAAGAATATCAATGGGGTTACCCATGTAATCAGCAACATATCCAAGGGATGTTTCCTAATGGATATGCTCAGGACCTCATGGTGTAGAACAATGTGATGATGTCACAGGAGATGGTTCAAGAACTAGATATTCAACAAGGTCTGGTTGCTACCCCAAATGAGTTGCAGACACCTGAGGTGGCACTGGTTAACTTTTAAAAGGAGGATTTTTGCGGGATAAATTTTTCCAAAAATGACAACTTGAACCATGTTCCAGTTGCAGCTAACACAAGGTCTAAGAAGAAGGCTATGGAGGTTGAATAAGTGGCCTCTACTAGTTAGCAAGATCCTATTGTGACTCCACAACCCAAGGCAGTTCAATCTCCAGTCCAAAACCAATCAAAAGAGGTTAAAGAACCAGCCAAGGCAGTGACACAGTTGGTGTCCACACAACCAAAGATTGTTGCAGCAAAAGGGCAGTCTAAAGTAAGCTTGGGATCTTTTAACATTGTGGAACAAATGAAGAAGACCTCCATAAATGTGCCTTTGATGGACACCCTAGTGATCTCTAGACAAAAGGAGCTAATACTTAGCGAATTAGCTAAGATTTCATCAAATCAAGAGGTTGTTTCAAAACAGCCTAGAACCCTAGTGGCTGAAACACCTCAAAAAGAGCAGAAAACTAAAGAAGCCAGCTTGCAGCCCATTGTTGCCTCACAGGTTAAACCCCCTCCTTTCTATGTAACTCTTATTGTTGGAAATTTCTTGGTTCACAATTGCATGATAGACTCAGGGGCAAGTAGTTCTATGATTTCTAAATAGTTAGCAGACCTCCTAGGGTTGTCCTATGAGCCAATAGAAAGGCATGTTGTTTAGTTGGATGGGTCACCAGTTAGCACCATTGGAGTCATTAAAGACTCGAGTCTCACTCTACACGAATGTCCCAACTTCTCTATTCCCCAAGATGTCTATGTCATAGATCTACCTCCTCACTTTGCTATCTGTCTAAGCAAAGATTTCACTACCAGGTTAGGGGGATATCTCTCAGCTGATTGGTCTCATCTATACTTCAAAACTAGGTATGGGACTAGAGTTAGAATCAAGTCTGAAGCTTTTGCAAAAAACCATGCTGAACCTTATACCCCAAGCCCTATAAATGCCAATTTGATGTTTCATGAGAAAGATTCCATTGATTCTGAACCTGAAACCACTATTGAAAAAATTCTTGATATTGTCCTAGATGAATGGGCTGAAAGAGATTTGGAAGAGAATCCTTTTAGAAACATGGAGATTTCTGGTATTGGAATGTATATTATCCATGAGGAGGGTCCTATGATCCCAGATTTGATGAAGAAAGAAGACAAGTGTTCTGAAAATCAGAATGGTGAGTTGTGGCAGTTATTCTTTGATGGTGTCAGAAGCAAAGTTGGTTCAGGAGGAGGAGCTGTCCTAATTTCTCCAGAAGGACAAAGGTATTACTTTGCTATTCATTTTTCTTTCAGCTATACTAACAATACAACAGAGTATGAGGCCTTGATTCATGGTTTAGAATGGGCTAAAAAAAGAGGAATCAAGTGTCTAAAAGTTATATGTGATAGTGAATTAGTGGTTAATAAGATTCGTGGCACTAATCTCACAAAAAATGATACACTTAAGATGTATAAGCACAGGGTTTGGGATTTAATGGAAGATTTTTGTGCTTTTAATCTAGTTGTTGTCCCAAGAAATCAGAACAAATAGACATCCAAGTTGGCTACCATGGGAGTAGAATATTATATTCCAAAGGAGATCACAAGCCCTGAAATGCAGCATGTGAAAAATTTGGTAAGACCATCAATACTAGACAATCAGGTGAGCTGGCAAGTCTTTGAAAATGATGAGCAGATTTTTAACTTTTTGATAGAAGAAGTTGAATTCTCTAAAGTTAACCAGAATAAACATGCTCGCCAATATAATGACTAGATGCTACAGTTGAAAACTAACAAGCTGCCCAAGGGACTGGTCACCCTTGAGTCCATTTTTAACTCTAATGATTAGCTCAGAGGAGACAAGGCTAGAATGATAGTCAAGGAAGAGCACTACCAGCCTGTAGAGATTCTCAAAGACAAATCCCTTAAGTTAGGAAAGGTATGCACTCAGCTAGAAAAGCAAGCCTTTGTCTCATTATGTCAAGAGTTTAATGATGTTTTTGCATGGGAATACTATGATATGAAAGGATTTGATCCCCATTTATCCCAGCACACCATTGAGCTAGAACCCTATGCCAAACTAGTGAGACAAATGTAGAGACCTATCAATCCTAAATAAGAAGTTTTGATGAAAATAGAATTGAGGAAAATGATTGAAGCCAATATTATCTTTCCCATTAAACACACCTCTTGGGTTTCCAATCTAGTACCTGTTAGGAAGAAGAATGGTGAAATCTGGTTATGTGTGGATTTCAGAGACCTTAACAGAGCCTCACTCAAAGACCACCACCCATTGCCCTCCATGGAAAAAATATTGCAGTATGTCTCAGGGTCTGACAAATTTTCCTTTGGATGGCTTTTCTGGCTATAACTAGGTCCTGGTTAGAGAAGAAGACCAATACAAAACAACATTCACCACCAAATGGGGCACCATGGCATATAGGAAGATACCTTTTGGGTTGTCTAATGCTGGTGCCACATTTCAAAAAGCCATGGAGATGGCATTTTCTAGTTTGATGAACAAGTTCGTTCTAGTTTATTTGGATGATATAACTATCTTTTCAAAAGATACTAATGTTCACTTGGTTCATCTGAAGCAGATTTTTGAGAGGTGCAAAGAATTTGGAGTTTCATTGAATCCTAAAAAATGCATCTTTGTTGTCCATGAAGGTAGATTGCTAGGGCACATTGTCTCCAAGCAAGGGACAACAATTGATCCTGAAAGGATAAAGGCCATCATGGTACTACCCCCGCCATCTCACAAGAAGGGACTACATAGTTTCCTTAGAAGAATCAACTTCTTAAGAAGGTTCATTCCAAATGTTGCAGCACGACTAAAGCCTATGACCCAGATGCTAAAGAAGAACTCAAGTTTTCATTGGACAAATGAAGGAAAGAGGTGTTTTGAAGAAATCAAGGAAGCAATTGCTTCTGCTCCTACTCTGGTAAACTCTAAATTTTCTAAATATTTCATCCTGTATGCTTTTGGGGACACTGATAGTATCTCTACCATGTTAGTCCAACAGAATGCTGAGAAACAGGAGAAGCCAGTGGCTTTTTACAGCCAAGGTCTGGATGGTTATGAATTAAATTACACTCCTATAGAGAAGCATGTCCTAACAATAGTGAGGAGTTTGTAAAAATTTAGACACTTGTTGTCCAATAATATAGTACACCTAATGGTTGCTCACCCTTGCATAAAAGATTTCCTGTTGAATAAAGACCTGAGCCACAAGAGGGCTGCTTGGATCACCAAAGTCATGGAGTATGACATTCAGATTAAAGTGACCAAATTGATTAGGGGAAAAGGGTTGTACGAATAGATTAATGAGGGAAGAATAGACAAAAACCAACAAGAAGAGGAGGTTGTCCTGATGAGCCAGAATGCAGAATAGAGTGCAAGTTGGACAACATAGATGAAACATTATCTCTCAACTGGTCAATGCTCTCAAGGCCTTGACAGGAGTAAAAGAAGGTACTTTAGACTTCAAGCTATCCCATTTATCATTATTGATGATGTTCTGTATAGAAAAGATCATAGTGGTGTCTTGTTGAGGTGTGTTGAAACCAGCCAAGTAGACAGAATACTAGAAGAGTTTCATGATGGAGGTTCTAGAGGACACTTTGCAGCTAGAACTACTGCTCTAAAAGTGATGAGAACTAGATACTACTAGCCTAGCCTATACAAGGATTCATTTGATTGGGTAAGGAAGTGCAAGAACTGTGCTCTATTTGCTGGAAAAAAGAAGTTAGTAGCCCTCCCTCTGCATCCCATCAAAGTGGAGCAGCCCTTCTCCAAATGGGGGTTGGACTTCATTGGACCCATCAACCCCCCATCTAGTGTTGGGCACAAATGGATACTTACTGCTATTGATTATTTTACCAAATGGATAGAGGCTGTAGCATTAAAGGAAGCAAATGAGACCTATGTCCTAAATTTATATCAAGACATTGTGTCTAGATTTGGCACTCCAGATTCTATTATTTCAGACAATGCTATGGAATTTTTGGGAATGAGAATCTCAGAATGGACACTAAAGAACAATATCTTCCTAAGTACCTCATCTAACTATTACCCTTAGGGTAATGGTCAGGCAGAATCAATAAACAAGAACTTGTTGAGAATCATCAAAAGGACTATAGAAGGAAATCAGAGGGATTGGCACAACAAGTTGAAGTTGGCCTTATGGGAAGACATAATAACACCTAAGAGGTCTATAGGTAACTCCCCTTATACACTTGTTTATGGGAAAGAAGCTAGGATTCCTTTATCTATTGAGCCGCCTACTTTGAGTTTAACCAAAGAAATTGATCTTATGGAAGAAGATACTATGCAAGTTAGGCTTGTTGAACTAGTTGAACTTGAAGAAGTAAGAAAACTAGCACTAGAGAACCTAGAGGCTCATCATTCTTAGATGAAAAAATCTTTGATAAGAGGGCCACAGCTAGAGTTTTCAAGGAAGGAGACCTTGTCCTCAAGTGGGATGAATCAAAGCAAAAACCAGGAAGGCATACTAAATTTGATGCTATATGGAGTAGACCCTTCATTGTGATTCAATGCAAGGCCCATAATGCTTTTTAGCTGGCTAATCTGGATGGAGAGGAGTTGCCCATTCCAGTGAATGGGATTCACCTCAAGGCTTGTTTCTGAGGTCTAATTCTGCCATGTACATTAATAAGTTAGAAGTTTTCAATTTTCTATGTTTCCTAAGTGCCTGGCACAAGTTTGTTTCCAGTTTCATTTTCAGTTCGCTTTTAGTTCACCTTTTCAGCTTGCTATGAGTAGCAATAAGCTAGAGAAGTTATCTCTAGAAGTTAGAGTTTTGTCAGCAAGAGGGGTTGGTTGTTTAAAGAACTAAGTTTAGTTTGAAGCTTATAGGACTCTGTACCCAATAGATCTTTAAGGTAGTTGGCCATGATGCTTAGCAAGCAAGCACTCCAAAGAGGTCACCAGAATGTAATCAGTATTTTACTCATTTGAAGAGGCCTAATTACTGAGTTAGACTATTGCACCCTAGTTTGAAATTATTAGTGGTCTTTCTTAAATTTGTGTTTATTTTATTGTGAAAGTGCATGAAAGAGAAAGAAAATAAAACATCTGCATCTAGAGATTACACATGCATGTATCAGAGATATGTATGTTGTACAAAAGGGAAAGAATCTGAAAGAAAAAATCTATCTGAGCTCACACAGGCCGTGAGCATAGCTATTACCAAAATTGGATGAATGAGTGCAGATATATATAAAGTAATCAATTAAATATAGGGGTACTAGATATTTCCTGGTAGTGGTGTCCAAATCCAATCCTGTCTAGAGAGCTCCCATGGTCCAAAACCTACAAGAAGAGAAGAGAAGATATGGGTTAGATCCAATGGATCTAAGCAATGACTAGTATCATAGTATTTGCAAAATGCATACATACACTCAGCCATACACCTCTAGGAAAGGCTATGCTCAGGGCATGTGCATAAAAGGCTCCATAAATAAAAGAGGCACCATGTTTTTACTAGCATGTTTGTTTCATGTGCAGATACAGGAGGAGTTGATCCAATAATAAATTCAAGGATGCTGGGACCCAGATGAATGACCTTGACCCTTGATGCAGATCATGATAGGAAAACCTCAAGTCTCCTTTTAGTGACTGCATCACGGGCCAAGAACACCCACGGTCAACAGGGAAGCATCTAGATGATGCAGCACCAATGGGGCAACTCAAGGATCATGAAGGCAGAATCATGAGAGTAGAGGGAAACATGAGGGTACAAAACAAAGATCAACATTATAACATAAGTGTGCTCAAATCTACATCTTAAGGCCAAGCAAAGAAGCTACAAATGGTGGAGTGATTGTAGAATACTGTAACATAAGGTACATCCAGCATATTTGTAATACTCTGTGGGTAGAAATGGTGAACATAACATCTTTTAACAACATAAAATGGATCTCAATAGGGCACAATGAATCATTATCAAAATAGAGAAATAAAGCATACTTCAAATCTATAGTTACACATTAATGCTTTGGCATGAGCACATCCAATATGGCACAATCAACCAAATAGTGACACCAGTGAATATCAAATGACAACCATTCAATACAGTGAACTGTCATGGATCTCAAGCAGGAAGATGAAGCCACCCTAAATTCATGTAGCAAAACACAGACACAATGATACAATGATACAAAGCTTCCAAGCTTGTCCATAAATAAAAACAATGACTATGTCAATACAAGCATCAAGTGTGGATCACGAGCTATACATGGATAGTCATATCAACTAAGCATGAATTCAAGATCATGAGTCATGAAGGTGATGCATACATGCAATAAAACATGGTACCATTTGACAAGCATGTGCAGTATGCAAGCATTGATGCCTTGGCACTTTGCTTTGGATCATCAAGCACTCCACAGTGGTCAAGAGGAACCTGATTGCCATTGCTTCATTGAAAATAAGAATCAACAACGAGAAAGAAATCATAATGTGGTGATCCCACAGACAGTCCAGGAAGATAACAGTATGAGAAGTTCTAGCAGGGGAATACAACACCAACCATTGTCAATATGGTATCAATAGTAAATACAATGGTGTGCCCCCATGCAGAGAGGGAAATGCTATCACATGCACAGTCCAAAAGACAATAAAATGTGGTTTCCCTACAATGTCACAATCGACATTTCACAATAAGAAAAGTACTGAGGGAGATCCAGCTCACAAGATATTGAAGAACACAGTGACTGTCCATACATTAAATCAAAGTTGCAAGCATCAATTAAGGATCATGGTTTTTAAAGTAAAAATGGTGAATTAACATGTCTGAATACATATGATGCAGTGAGCATCATCGAGCACAAACAAACTCTACAAGAAATGGCGCCATTCAACATGGGTTGTGATGTGATGGAGGTGTGGCATTTAGCATCTAGTTAATAAAGAAAGCAAGACCACTGCTCACAGGCCATAGCAGAGAAGAAATAAATAAAGGAAGATCAAACTCGAAGCAAAATGGGCCTCAATAAACATGAAATGTAGTGTTTGAATCCATGACATCTAACCGCAACTTAGGACGGTCACAACACACAATGAGGAAAAATGGTAAGAGAGATGCCCTAGCAGAACCCACAAGCTAGCATGAGCATATGAAGCAAACTATGCAGTAGGGTTACGGTGCCATCACTCAGCTATGACAATAAGCTCACCCCAACCGCGACCTCAAGGTAGAGCCAAACTGATCGAAAGTGATGAGAAAATAATCAAATGAAACATGCCAATCATATACGCTCAAGTTTAGTGGCTAATGGGACATCAATAGCATTAAAATGGCAAAAGGTTACAAATACAAAAGGAGCAATGGCATAGGAATGTATATACAGTCAAAGACATTGATGGTAGGGATTCACGATAGTGAACATATGTGTTGGTAGACATAAAAAAAAGGGGCCATAAACCAAAATAGAAACATCCAATAGTGATGCTCTCGGCTTCCATCATCTAACAACAAATACATAAATGATGTCCAGATTATATGATGCCCTAGCTCGATCACAAGCTTCATAGCCATTAAGGATTGTGCTTAAAATTAGAAAACAATGCTAGAGATAAAGAAAACATGAGATATGGGTTACAACATAAACATCAAAATAGAGGTACAGGGTCATGGCCTTAGGCCTTCAAATCCAACAGCGGATACAAATGTAACACATTCATTCACGGCTAGAATGTATTAAGCTGAACAGAGCATACATAATACAATAAAATGCAAAGAATTCAAATATACAGTGACATATTTAGGGAAAATGAAATGATATTTATGTCGTGCCCTAGCTCATGAATATCACAAAATCACATGAACCAGTCAAAGACACAGTGATATGAAAGTAAAATCAAGTTGCAAAGAGGCCATGCCCTTCAAAATTCATAAGGGCCGAATATTCATTATGAACAAAACATGTAGTACCAAATAAAGAATAGTGAAAATGATGCCAATACAAAGAGTTCACATCCCTCAGTACCCTCAAAATAAGATAAAATGCAGCAGAATGAAGAAGAAAATCAAGAGCCTACCTCGACTTCATGATGCCCCAATCAGATGTTTCTAAAAGCATATGCAGAGACTGCTAGCAGAGAAGGAAACTTACCAAATGTTGAATGGGAAAGTTCACCATACCAACGGCAGGATTTTGATAAAATGGTCAATTTAATTGAATCTCCTCTTTTGTAGGGTTGAGGATTTATTAGCCATTTTATTCTTGCTACGTATCCAAATTTTA
Source organism: Chamaecyparis obtusa (assembly GCA_027943335.1). Taxonomy (NCBI): domain Eukaryota; kingdom Viridiplantae; phylum Streptophyta; class Pinopsida; order Cupressales; family Cupressaceae; genus Chamaecyparis; species Chamaecyparis obtusa. The sequence continues at coordinate 510,169 of BSBK01007365.1, forward strand.
TGCACGGTGAGGATTTTGATAGGTCATTAGGTTGGGTTTTAAATAATCCTAGGGTTTATGCTATGTGGAGATGATCTTGTTGTAATGAGTTATCGATTAATTATATACTTTCCCCTCTTTTGTTTTGGGTTGAGAGTTGTAATTAATTTAATGTGGGGTGACCTTTCTCTTTTAGATGGATTTGTAAGAGATGTGAACATTTCAAATATGTTTTCGCCTATCTTTTGGGGTTGAGAACTATTTGTTAATGTAATTAAATCCATATGGTTGAGCACAAGGGTAAATCTAAGATGTAAATGTAAAATTCATTGCACATATGTTATTGTAATTTCTGACAATGGTATTTTTACAAACTATTGTCAAAATTCTCTTTTGATGCATGACTTAGTGGATAGGGTCGTTTCTTTGACTATCTATTTTAGGTATCCCACTTTTTCTGCCATCCCTAAAAACTTAGGAATCTAGCATCCAAGCTTATGATGCAGCCTCATGGGTCTATTTTGAGATCTTTTCCATTCTTAGTAGGTTGTGGGATTTTAATGTAGATTCTTAGGTTTTAGTTATATACCTCTCACTTTTGGTGATGGAGGCTAGCTCTTCATTCTATTCTCTCTGATATGAGTGTTGTAGCTCTGAGAGACACAATTGTACTTAGTTTATTTTCAACAATAAAATTGATCCTTCTTGTTTCCCTACAATTTTGGATTTGTTCTTTTGAATCTCATGTAGGATTATTGTGATGTCCTTGTATCCTTAATCTGCATGTTGATCCAAGTGGATGTTTAGGAATTCATCTTAGCTCAGTAATGTAAATTTGTGTGCAATTGAAAATCTCAAAATTGTGGAGATTTCTCCCTTCTCTGTGTTTCAAGTACCTTATTTCATAGGGAGATTAAGGAAGTAGAATCAAGTTGTGAGTTTAGTTTTGTTTGCTGTTGCAGTAAGATTATTTTAGTTGTGGAGCTTCTTTCGAATTCAGTGGATCACCTTGTTTTCAATCAGTTTCAATTGTTTATTTTATGCACTCTCTCCCTTTCCTCCTAAAAGTTAGCCAGTTTTTAAGTGATCCAAAGGGAAGCCAGCCCTTAATCCGGAGGTCTATTCTTGGATAGGTTACCCACAGTCTGAGAATAGTCCCATGTTTCATAGGATTGGTTGGTTTTAATACGTATATAATTGGGTGCAATTCTTAGTGACAACAAGACACTAACCACCGTTGTAGTTTTGGTGTTGATAGCACTGACAAATAGGATGTCTGCCATAATTGCGATGACATGCATCGCCACAATATGTAGGGTAAAAGGGTCTGCCAACATGGTTAGATGTGGTCAAAATGCCGTCAAGACTTATTATGGGTTTCACAATTACGACGGTCATGCGACAAAAATGTTGTACAAGTGATGGCTTCCTATCAGAGTGTTCCAACAGATAGTCATCGTGTCTAGTAATCTGTAGTCTGTCATTCTCTAATGAATGTCGTAATTGTGACGGTATGCCGTATTTTTTTTTAAATATCGTGCATGGAGCGAGACCTTAAAATATTGAGCTTCTCTTTGTTTTGGGAATAGTTTAACATTCTATACTTAATAGGGTCAACCACGATAAGGTGGAATCTCATCTGGGCCCTCCTAGAAGCATCTTATGACCCCTTACGATACTTTAAGACCTCTAAGATGTATTCTTAAGGATCGTAAAGGGTCATAAGGGGTCATAAGGGGTCCTGGGACACAACAGCTAAGAAACATAAATGTAGGCATCACACATTGTCATAATTATTTAGAGATACAACATAATATAGTGTATACCCAAATGATGCAACACAACCACTACTCCTCAAGTTCTAAGTTGACACTTTAGGGTCCAAAAACCAATCAAGATAGGGTCCAAAAGCCATCGTTATCTATGGTTTTTGGATCCTACAGTGTCAACTTAGTACCAGAGGAGTACTATTTGCATTGCATCGTTTGGGTATACCACTCAATTATGTTGTATCTCTGAAGAATTGTGATCATGATGCCTACATTTATGTTTCTCAGTTGTTGTGAGATTAAAAGTCTTCTAAGGAACATGGCATGTCTATGTGGAACTGCATAGGATCGTCACCAAATGGCTGATGGTGATTGATGAAGAAGACTTGAAAATGATGATTGATCCAATTCAGATTGGTGCAACATTTTCAAATCTTCTTCATAATCATAAAAAATCAGATTGGTGCAACAACCAATGAATAAAAATTCAAATGCCCATTTCTTTAACAATTGAAATGTCTCAAGTAGACAAGATTCTCAATGGAATTGCTTTGATAACATATAGATACAAATAGGAGATTGGAGTTGATCAGCCTTCACCTATGCATATAAGAGTCAACAAGAGAAGGTATATGCAGTTCTAGTGAAAAACATGCAGATTTGACCAAGCATTACTGGGAGCTAGACCCTGCAACAAATAGACTTGTGATGATTTTCACAATAGTACATGTGTTGCAGGAAATCTCATAGTACTGCTTAGGAAAATCTAAATGTTCATCACCTGTGCATATAATATTTGATCAGATAAGGTATATGCACATGTGACAAACATGCAAATTTGACCAAGCAATACTGGGAGCTAGACCTAGCAACAATCAAATAAGGTGTAAGGTCCTAGTAGTGCTTAGGAAAATTTGCATGTTCATCACCTGTGCATATGAAGTAGCTCTAATGGTAGATGCAGTCACTGAACAACCATTGTGATAACTTTTTGTAATATCCCCAAGTAAATTCAACTAGTTTATGCATAAAAGGACCTATAAATAGCAGAAGACTGATAAGTGTTGAAGAACTTACACTTTAACCACATGACCTCCAACAGTGTAAAGAATATTTGTGGCTCTAGTAAAGTAAAGAACCAATTTGGTTGGTGCAGAGTATTTTACATCTTCAACCTATTTAATTGGAACACAGTTAGATATTCACAAATTCAAATGAAAGTAAGTTTAGGAATGTGAAGCTATGGAAATAATACTTCACCATGAAATAATTATACAATCACCCTATTCGGTCAGTCATACTCATACATATGATCCATTAGCAGGATACTACTAGGAGCTTGTTGTCCTCATGAAGCATACATCTAAATATCATTGACTGGCTAAGATACTTTCTGACATTCAAGGCCATTTCTATTTTTTTATGATGTTATTCATCTTCATGTTTTATAAAGCCATATGAATTATCGTGTATAACTAGAATTCACCATAACATACCACATAAATGTGTCAACCCTGGGGAATCATGAATTGTCCACACAAGCATTGCATGGAATTGAAATTGTGTTTGTCCAATTGGTCTAGAGATGTCATACATAATGAAACCACATAACACCAAAAACTCATCGATAAGAGGTGCAATATATACATTCATATCTTTCACTTGGTACTTACCTAGTTGAATTAACAACATCAGATAATTATTGTGGACATTTCACTCCAAGACTTATAATTACATGTAGATAACTATAAAATAATAAAATACCTGGAACAATCATTTCCAACATAATGTGATCCCTCTTTATTGACATCCATGGAGGAAGGTTATTGTTGATAACAAAAACATGCCACACCGAGTAAATAGATCTCATCTCTCCAAATGGATTGACACCCTCTGCTACCAGAGAAAGACTGAGATTTTGAGGTTCTTCTTTAAAGTGTGACTACGTTCCCTCTATGTCCATAAATGATGAACCATTCGTGGGCATTCAAATAATGTCATCTCGACTCTTGTTGCATGCATGGTAATCCATAAATTGTGCCAAACTACTGCACCTGAATAATCATTTCAGACGTGGAATAATGGGGATATAACAAAGAACCTTGTGAGGCACCTTTTTTGTCATTTGATAATCTCGATATCTGCTCGTATGGAATTCATGGCATTCTGTTGCATATTCATGTTCTTTATGATAAATAACATGATCTTTGGGACAAGCATCTATTGCTTGATACTTGATTCCAATATGTTTCATAGTGGCAATAATTCTCGGTACAAGTGAGGGAAAATATTTAATGCTGGTAACAGAAACTCACCTATCAATCTACAACAAAAAAATATAAGTTGTTACTATAAACAATCTTAATGGTACATGTTTCACCTTTTATATACTATAATGGTGTATATGACAAACCTTATCATACGTGACATTGCTATGTTGGATAAACCATTCATAACCTTCAAATTCACCAACAATAATATAGCATAGAGAAGAGTAGATTGGGAGCCTTCGTAAAGGGTTATGTTCGCCTTCTCAAGTAGAGGTATATCATGGATGACGTCAATGTCATCATCATTAGCACCACCACCACCACCAATACCAAATGTGTCAAGGATCAATGCATTCATACCATCATCTTCAAATGTATTTTATGGTGCATGATCGTCATCTTCCATGGGAGATCATGATCTTCAGCTTCAATACTCACACCTCCATGTTCCTCTATATTCACAACCCCATGTTCCTCTGAGATGTGGTGGTCCATATCACGTACTACACTGGGGAGATCGACCTATATAAAAATGATGATAATCAAACCCCCCTTCAATGTGATAATCAAACCTCCTTCCATGGTTCATATGTATATTAATTGTGAAAACAATATAACAAACAACTTACCAATGGATGATAATCAAACCCCCCTTCAATGTGACCATTCTCCCTACAATGTCTCTCTATTGTTTTGATTTTGATTCTTCTTTTTTTTTTAAGTTGTTACAACTCTTGCATGGACAATAACATTTGTCATCGCCTTTTCTTTGAAAGTTAGACAACAATCTAGTGATTGTCTCCCTATTTTTATTGAATTCCCTTGTATTATTTGACATGATCCTAATGTGTATATCTGCAAAATTACTGGAAAGGTAAAGGAGTTAAGAAGTTTGATATCATCGAGCTTTGTGGATGGATCTTTGATGATGGAAAGTGTATAAAAGCACAGGAAGGTGTTTATTTGGCTCTTTGATCATTCCATTTGCTTCATGTTAAAGTTGAATACAATTATATCTTCATCGAAAACACAACATCCTGGAATAATTGATAATATTATGAGAAGTATAGTGAGCGATAACCAAACAAGCATTAGTTGATATTGTTATGTAACAAATACTAATCAACTTCTTATTTGGCACAATAATGAAAAATTGTCATAAATCAATTGCATAATAAATATGTTTTGTTAGAATGTAAGTCCAAATGGGATAATGAAGTGAAGTGTTTCCCAAATGCCAAAGGATGCCAAACTTTTAGTTTTGGCGATATAAGAATAAGTTCTTTTCCACTCCACTAGGCATCGTCCAATATAAAATCATATTTATATAATCATTGGAAACAAACAATGAATGACAGAACAAGAAAAAAGGACATAGAGAACTAATTCTAATCCTAAATAAAAATTACGGTGGAATCCCTTACTTCAACATAGACAGGAGGTTCAAGTAAGGAATTCGACATCTCATTGTAGTTGTAAGTACGATCCAGCCACTTTGAATTCAAATTATCATCAGTTTTATTGTGTCAATTAGTGTAGATTAATAAGCCCAAATTTAAATACGCAGCTGGTGAATATATTAATGAATTATAATATACACTTAGCTTCATTATGACAAAAATTAATATATATATTTGTATAAGAATGGTCTATAATCATTGTTAATGAATCAATTACATTAGGTAATCGAAACGCACTAATTATGGAGGTGGTGTCAAGAGTCTTATGACAGTAAAATTTCCCCATTCTTTTTTAGAGATTAGTAAAGAAGTAAGGACTTGGTTCAATATAGCATTCACCCTTGTATTAAGAATAAATCAACTACCCTCAATGTAACTTAGATACAAATTGTACAATAATTTACAATTATACGTGTTAAACATGCAATCATTAGTAGGGGACATTATAATATTTAATCACATGTGGCCTTCCCTTCCAACACTATACTCTTAGATCTCTAAACATTGTATAACTATGCTATACAAACGAGACAATTAAATTGTTGTTGACTATTCTTTTTGAGCCCAATAACTTATTGCTCATTTTATGGTTTATTGTTTTGATCTTAGTTGTAAACTCTCTCGGTAATTGTCTTATTTACATGGGCATATTCTATGCCACGCTAATAAGGCTTACATTATTTTGATGTTGTTCAAGTCAAAACTAAGTGAAATTGCCTTCACAAGGTGACTTCCTTTCAATTGTGGATGCAGAACAGTAGTAAACAAATGGCTAAAGGAGGTGGAGAAATTTTAGAAATGGTTGATCTTCTTTTTGATTAAGTATATGTAGTTGTGTAAGAGGTAGAAGTAGAAGGCATTTATGGTGAATAATCTAGGTGGGTTGGAGGTTACCTTTGGGACCATTATTCAAGATACAATGGAGCAAGTGTACAAGTGCCATAATTGTGTTATATGTCCTTGCCTTGTGTCTATTCTTCTGGTTTTCAAGTTTCTATTATTGATATTGGAGTGCAACCATGCAAGCCTCTAGGAACATTGAGCACACCTTACAAGTCTTGATAATTCATGTGCTCTTCTCCTAGCATGTGCAACACGTGGTGTCATTGTGCATCACCACACATGATCCCATGCTAGTCTTTGTTTCATCATGTGCCACTGTGCATGACTTTGTACAAATCCCTCAAGTGCGCCTTACAACATTAGCAAATTTGTATGCATGGACTTCTTTGGCCATGGAATGAAATGTCTAATGTCAGGACATGTAGTTAGTTGTTAGATAAATGGTTTAGGACATGAACTGTACACCTTCATCGTCTTCTTTTGTAACTGTTACATAATATACATACTCTTTCATCTCTTCACAATGAAAGAGGACTGATAATTGAATAGTTGTAGCAAATCAGTTTGATGTGCTCACTGGTAGCCTCACCCACTCTGCTCATAGGAATCTTCATTTCTTGCCACATTATATGTAACATATGTTGTATCCTATTCAGTTATGATTGTGAATAGAAGTACCATAAATAGTTGCTAAAATATTATGCTTGTATAATTTGATTGTGTTGGTAAATGAACCTTTTGTTTATTATTAACTAATTAATTTAGGGCATCCCCTTTGAACAAGTCATATTAACGAATTAAGTTATCCTGTTTAAACAAGTCATATCTATGAATTGTAGCTGGTAACTAAAAACCCTCTTAGAACTCATTTCTGATATAATTTGCAATTAAATTCTCTATTAATGCTTGTTCTTGAACTGATTCTATAATTTTTTTATGAACACTGATACTACTTGAGAGGGTGAAATTAGCTTTAGACAGTGTGGCACTGCGACATCTTCAACAATGACCACCCAAATGTCCTTTGTTGCTTGCCAATCATCCTAAGAAAAAAATATTCATCGCTAAGAGTTGAGAAAAGGGCCATAGAATCATCATTCCCAACTTTCTATAGGCACTCAAATCATATTTTTGAGTGGAGAGTTTTCCATGAATGCAAGTCCAAGAAGAAGAGCATGTATCAAAAATGCCCAAAAACACAAAGTGGTGCAGGAGAACCAAGGTCAACTCCAGAGCAAGGGAAGTACACCAGGGTCACTGAGGATCCTTGGGTGATGGAACAAGACCATCTAAGGTCACTTTTCATTGTACTGGACCATGATTGGTCATTTAATGTTATTTTATCATGTTTTGATTTTGGATCATTTGATAAACAAAAGATGCAATGTAAGCCATTGAATGGCATAAGGGATAATGATGTAACCTATTGATGTTTATATCCTCAATAAGATCAAATATAGTGGACATTAATGTTATAAGAATAGATCAATTATATCTATGTACATATATCAATATCTATATATAATAATAATAAGTATTATTATTATATATTGAATAGAGGTAAAATTGCTTCACCTCTATTTAGATGTTGTTGTTGTGATGTGTGTGATATGTAGGGGAAATATGAGATCCACTCCTAAATCCCAATTCCCAAAGGAGAGATCCAATTTGATCAACCAAAAGGGTAATGCACAATCGAATCAATCTATGGAGACTATGAAAGAGAGAGAGAAACCCTATATTTCCTTATGGTAGAATTGAAGTGTTTAGGATTTGAAATAATTGAAATGCAAGTACTAACCTCAAATTAGGGTAGATCTGGAAAATGCCAAATTTTGAATTATGTGTATACTTTCGGGAAAATCTGCAACTTGTTGTGGATTGGAAATGCCGAGATGGAGAAAACCCAGAAATCTTTTTCCAAAATGAGCTCAGGTTGACTTTGACCCTCATAAAAGGTCAAAGGATAGATTCTTTATTTGAAGGTTAATTCCAATTTTGTTCGCAGATCTCAGAAGTTCACCGAAAAGGGTATCCAAATCCGCTCTTAGATCTGAAATCCCACACCTGTACCTATAAGGAAAAGAGGATTTTTGTTGTTTGTTTGAGGGGTTTACCTTGGTCAAACCCCAGTTTGGAATCAACCTTAATATTGAAATTGAAATAGGAATGCTAGCAAGTAGTAGAAATGGATCTAACAATGAAGCTATGCAAATCGATAGATATGTAATTGTATTTTGAATGTAAACAAGTATATTGATATAAAAGCTTGAACACAATAATAAATGTAAATCAAACTTCCATGATTGTATGCTTGGAATCCATCTTGATAGAAGAATGAATGTTGAAGATGAACAAAGGATCTTGAAGGAAGATCACACCATCATAATGGCTACATCTAGGGTTTGAATGATGAATCTTAGATACTTGAACCAAATCCCTTCAATGACTTGAATGCTTGAATCCTTGTTCTTCAATGGAGAACTTGGATGGAGAAGAGGACTTGAATGCTTCCTTGAAAATGCTTGATGAAATGCTTTCTTGATCACCTTGAGAGCTTGAGAGAGCTTGAGCATGAAAACTTGATGTGAAAATGAGAGAGGAAGGCCTCCTTTTATAGTGAACTAGGGCACAATCCTCTAGAGGGGCAACCTTGGAGAATTAAATCCCAATTAGATCCTAACCTTTAGAAAATATACCTAGATTAAATGCAATTAGAGGATTTACCATTCTGAAACCCGAAATAGCGAACCCAGAGGTAGGAAAATGAATATCCTCGAAACTCGATACCCAGAAATCAAGGAATTTGGAGATTTGAGAGAGGGGGGCAAAATCAAGGTTGGGACTGACCTGGTCAGGTTCAAGTTCAATCTTGACCTAGTCAAGTTTGAGCTCAATTCTGACCTAGTCAGGGTCAACCTCAAATTTGACCCTGGGCCCAAATCCAATCAAAATCAGGACAGGAGGTCTTAGGGATGCTCGAAGACCTAGAAATGATATCAGAATGGGATATAATGCCAAGGATAGGCACAAAATCCTATAATTACTATGATGAAGGGTGGGAGGACCTATATCTAAGTCCTACCTAGAAAATAGATCCATGGAAGAGGGAAATTAAGGAGAATCCTTGAGATCCTAACCCTAATTTCACCTAGAATGAAGCAGAAAAGAAGTGGAAAGCGGGGAGAAAGCCAAATCAAAGCAAAGATCAATTCAAGGCATCCAATATGACCCAAAACCACTTACTCAGAGGGCTAAACGCTCTTATCATGGAAGTGCTTCCATTTTAAGACGATACATTAAGCCCCCACTTTAGCAAGAGTATGGACTCGATGCAAACTCTTGGTAAAGGAGAAGAAAGAGGAGATCCAAGTGGATTTGAAATGAGATAGAATGACAGTTAGTTAAGGACACAAGCCCCCAGACTAAGGATTCTAACTCGACATACACACATGAGGGTGTGAAAAGAACAAGGGTTAGAACTAAATAACCCAAATCAATTAGCATAAGAAACCTCACTAAGAAATATTTCTTATACTAATATCATATTTGGAAAGCTATCATAAAAGCATAAATGTTTACATAAGAAAGACAAGAACAACACTATAAATGACATAGCTTCATGATCCAGTCCTACTAGCATGAAAGCGAAAAGAGAGAGAGGGAAAAGAGTGATTACCTCACCTAGTAAGATGCCCACCTTACCATGAATCACCCTGGAGGGAGAGCCCAACATGTTCACCCATAAACTGTGCTTGCAATTGTAATGCATCTTCTAATGACTCCTGGAATATCCATAGATCCACCTTCTTGTATCACTATGAATATGAAATGTGTGTCTCCTCATGATTTAGCGACTTATGTGTGTTACCTTCAGAAGATTTAGCATATAGGTGCATGTCTTTTCAAGATTTAGCAACTTATGTGCATTACCTTCCAAGATTTAGCATATTTGAAATTGGAAATGTGTGTCCCTTCAAGATTTAGCAACTTATGTGCATTACCTTTAGAGGATTTAGCATATTGAAAATTTTGAAAAATGCATGTCTCCTCGAGATTTAGCAACTTATGTGCATTACCATTAGAAGATTTATCATATAAATGCGTGTCTTTTCAGGATTTAGCAACTTATGTGCATTACCTTCCAGGATTTAGCATGTAAAAATAAAAAACTATAATACAAGAGAGGCCCTATATATGCCCCCCTCCTTAAGATGGAAAAAAAATACTATTTTGACATGTTAAGGAAAGAAAAGAACAAGGATAAAACCTTCTTCAACATCAAGACAATATCCACAAACAACACCTAGTCCAAGCCAAGAAGGTCACAGCTCCTATGAGGTCATGGAAGGGACGAATGTAAAGAGATATCATTCAAGAAGTGAAAAGAAAGTAACACTTATGAGGGATAGCACACCATTCAGTTTCCAGGGTGAGAGACATATCAACCATGGAAACCCAATGTCAAACAACAAAATAGGTTTTGATCAAGGACAAAGATCCTCAATGTAAACAAAAATTTTCATGTATGATTGGATATCACATAGTAGATAAATACTGCTTACCCAAGGAAAGAGGTGAATCCCAGAAAGATAGAAGGAGATAGCATCCTTGCCCCCCAAGTGTAAGAACAAAGATGGAAGAGGATACCTACTTCACAATGCAAGGAGATATCTTGTTTACAACAATGTACACCATATCCTTAGCGAGGGATATTGAACCCTACATCCAAGAATATAGATAATCATGAAAAGGATATGTCACTCATGGAAAAAGGATCCTCCAAGAAAGAGATCTTATCAACAAGACCCCCACCAAAGAGGAGTTCTTTAGATAAAATATCATCTTTCAAGAGTGGGAACAAAGATTCAATCATCAAGCCCCCTACAAAGAAGAGGAAGAGGAATCTTTGAAATGAGGGAAACAACTCTAACACCAAAGCAAGGGTGAGAGTTTATAAAGAACACAATTTTCAACATAGAGAAGAAGTGACAACCTAGGACAACAATCTTCTCATATAAGAAGGTTATCCATAGTCAGAACATCTATCAATATGATGAAATAATATTGCCATATAAACAAATACCAGTAAGCTAAGGAAAGTAATTCCCTAGACAAAGAGAAAGAAAGAGGTACCTTGCCCCCCAGAGATAGAGACAAGGGATACCTTTTCCAAAAAAATGTCTTAGAAAAGATATCTTGAAGAGAAAGGCTAGATTCTATGGATGATTAAAAACATAACACAAAGCCATAGAAAAATAGGAGAGAAAGAATACCAATTAAGCCCCAATAAAAGACCTAATGGATTCTAGGAGACTAGATGAAGATACATCTCTTGCCCCCCAGTCATGAGACAAGAAGGAAAGAACATCTACATTATATCTAAATGAGGGGAATCCCCTATGTCAAAATTATGAAGGAATTGTAAAATTGCACGAGAGTGAGATATAATTCCTAAAGCAGCTCTTTCTCTAACATATAACTTGAAATTTTTACAATCAACAAGTAAATGTTTGTTACTATAATGAAAAGGACATTTATATTTGTATAAAGCATCGATCGGCATAGGTCTAAAGATTTCTTTCTTTGAAATAATTAGCTCAACATATACCTTCTTAGCCACTTCTTGACGAGTATTAGGGTTATCTAAAATAGGTGTGGGGAGAGGAGGACGATGTTTAGCATCACCTACCTTAACTTTAGATTTTGAACACCCAACACCATACATATCTGGTTTAGGGGGTATATGAATTGGAAACCTAATACCATGCTCGTTAACCCCAAGCCCTAAACCTTTATAACCTTGTTTAGTCACCATACCATATCCAGTAGTGTACATATTATGTAAAGCTTCTATAGGAGGTGATTGTTTATCATGTTCATGAGTAAAGGTTGCATAAGGTGGGATAATAGGTTTAGAAGAAGTTTCTTTACCCTTTCCTTTAATATCATCATGAATCGGAGGAGAAGGTAAATCAAAGAAATCTTGCACATCCACATCCTAAACTATAGCTTGAATCCCATCATAAGTATGGGAAGAGCGAGGATGAACAAATGGAGAATTAGGTATCAAATTAGGATTAGGAAGATTAGGATTAGGATTAGGATTGATAGGATAAGGATTAGGATATGGTGTATCATCTACCAAATTCTTCACATAATCCAAAAGATGAATAAGGCTACCACATAAATCTTTAATGAATGTTTTAAATGTAGCTAGACTAGTGTCGGTCAACTTCACAAAAGCATAGGTAAGAGCAAAGTGAAGGGTCGTCAACATAATGAAGTGAATGATACTCTCATAAACATCATAAGTATTATAAAGAGATGCTAAAAGAAGAGTAATAAAGAACATAACTACACACAGAACCATCTTAATGATCTCCATAGAAAATGAAATGCAAGAAATATTTTTGGATTTTATTGATTATATAGATTTTTTGTATTTTTGAATGCAAGAGCATAAACTAGATCTAATCTAAATGCAAGAAAGGATCTAAAATCTAACACAATAGGGCATATAATTCCACAAAAGAAAAAGGAGTAAGTATGTTGGGTTCACCAAAATGAATAGAAGTAAAATTGCTTCACCTCCATTTAGATGTTGTTGTTGTAATGTGTGTGATATGTAGGGGAAATATGAGATCCACTCCTAAATCCCAATTCCCAAAGGAGAGATCCAATTTGATCAACCAAAAGGTTAATGCACAATCGAATCAATCTATGGAGACTATGAAAGAGAGAGAGAAATCCTATATTTCCTTATGGTAGAATTGAAGTGTTTAGGATTTGAAATAATTGAAATGCAAGTACTAACCTCAAATTAGGGCAGATCTGGAAAATGCCAAATTCTGAAGTCGGTGTATACTTTCAGGAAAATCTGCAACCTATTGTGGACTGGAAATGCCGAGATGGAGAAAACCCATAAATCTTTTTCCAAAATGAGCTCAGGTTGACTTTGACCCTCATAAAAGGTCAAAGGATAGATTCTTTATTTGAAGGTCAATTCTGATTTTGTTTGCAGATCTCAAAATTTCACCGAAAAGGGTATCCAAATCCGCTCTCAGATCTGAAATCCTGCATTTGTACCTACAAGGAAAAGAGGATTTTTTTTGTTTGTTTGAGGGTTTTGCCTTGGTCAAACCCCGGTTTGGAATCAACCTTAATATTGAAATTGAAATAGGAATGCTAGCAAGTAGTAGAAATGGATCTAACAATGAAGCTATGCAATTCGATAGATATGTAATTGTATTTTGAATGTAAAGAAATATATTGATATGAAAGCTTGAACACAACAATAAATGTAAATCAAACCTCCATGATTGTATGCTTGGAATCCATCTTGATAGAAGAATGAATGTTGAAGATGAACAAAGGATCTTGAAGGAAGATCACACCATCATAATGGCTACATCTAGGGTTTGAATGATGAATCTTAGATACTTGAACCAAATCCCTTCAATGACTTGAATGCTTGAATCCTTGATCTTCAATGGAGAACTTGGATGGAGAAGAGGACTTGAATTCTTCCTTGAAAATTCTTGATGAAATTCTTGCTTGATCACCTTGAGAGCTTGAGAGAGCTTGAGCATGAAAACTTGATGTGAAAATGAGAGAGGAAGGCCTCCTTTTATAGTGAACTAGGGCACAATCCTCTAGAGGGGCCACCTTGGAGAATTAAATCCCAATTAGATCCTAACCTTTATAAAATATACCTAGATTAAATGCAATTAGAGGATTTACCATTCTGAAACCCAAAATAGCAAACCCGAAGGCGGGAAAATGAATATCCCCGAAACCCGATACCTGGAAATCAAGGAATTTGGAGATTTGAGAGAGGGGGGGAAATTGAGGTTGGGACTGACCTGGCCAGGTTTGAGTTGATCCTGACCTAGTCAAGTTTGAGCTCTATCCTGACCTAGTCAGGATCAACCTCGAATTTGACCCTGGGTCCAGATCCAATCAGAATCAGGACAGGAGGTCCCGTGGATGCCCGAAGACCTAGAAATGATATCAGAATGGGACAGAATGTCAGGGATAGGCACAAAATCCTATGATTACTATGATGAAGGGTAGGAGGACCTATTTCTAAGTCCTACCTAGAAAATAGAACCATGGAAGAGGGAAATTGAGGAGAATCCTCGAGATCCTAACCCTAATTTCACCTAGAACAAAGCAGAAAAGAAGTGGAAAGTGGGGAGAAAGCCAATCAAAGAAAAGATCAATTCAAGGCGTCCAATATGACCCCAAACCACTTACTTGGAGGGCTAAATGCTCTTATCATGGAAGTGCTTCCATTTTAAGATGATACATATATACATTCATCTATATACATATTCTGAATATTATATCTTTCTTATAATAATAATGATATGATTGAATTAACATAAAATTGAATCAACTTAAATAATATTATTCACATTAATATTACCCATTTGTTTCGGTTAATATTAATAAAATTATTCACCTTTATTAATACCATTTGTATCGGTTAATTATGTGATGCACACAGTATATTATAAGTGTTGCACACAATATATTATGTGATGCACACAATATATTATGTGTTGTGCACATAATACTATTATGTGTGTAGCATGTAATATACTGTGTGCAATGTGCAATGTGCAATGTGCAATATGCAATATGCAATATGTAAATGGCATTTATATTATGTGTAATGTTTAATCTGCAATATAAATTTACTTACCGATAGTTATGAATCAGTTCTATACTTTGTTATGATATTAAAAGAACATGTCACATTTAGATACATGTCACTACATACGTAGAGGCATGTCTCTACATAAGACATGTCTCATTGTTTATATTTATATTCATTATTGGGCTGCATTTGGAGTTAGTTGTTAGAGATTGCAGTCAGTTTTTGGGAGTTAGAGTCTTTATCAATGTGGATCCACGAGTTTGGGGATGAGATGTGGAGTGGGGAATGTAAAGGAGCATTGTAATGTTTTCAATTAATAAAAAATCATTTCTCTGCATACTATTAAATTGTCACGTGGGTATAGTCAGCTCTGACAGTGCCTTCAAACATTTTTGGTGATGTGTTTATGATTAGATTCTGATGTGAGATCATCTACCTTGGTTTTATTTATATGTTCACACATTTATTTAGTTATTTTAATTGTTAACAAGGCAAGGGAATTGACTGGTATCCCTAACTGTGCCTCGGTTTCTAGTTGTAACAGTGTTTGGATTTGAAGTCCCTTTAAAATGAACTAACTCTCCCACCCCTGTGGTGACTGTGATTGGTGAGAGAGGTATAATGTTGTATTATATCCTTGTACATGATTTTTTTAATGCAGGGATATGGAGGAGTCATGTTTGAAGATCAGTGGTTGATGGAGTTTGTTGATTGATGGAGAGTCTGTCTTGGCACCAGTCACTTGGGAAGTATTTTCCCTTAAGATTAGATGCATTTGATGATGGAATATGGATTTTTTTATCCATAATGATGTGTTAGAACCCTTGGATTGATCTGGAGATGGTTGTGAAGTTCATTTTGAGTATACCGTAGTTGTGTGACCCTAGAAACAAGGGTTTTGTGGCTAGATGAATGGATAGATGGTGATGCCTTATAAACTTGGAAATATTATGTTTTGAAACCTTATGAAATATTGTTTCATGCTTAAGGTGTAGGGAGTAAGTGCATTTACAAGATGCTTTGTAAATGGGGTTTAATATTTAGGCCTATTTGGTGACTACTAGGTTGTTGGATCTACTAGATGTTCCAAAGGAGTATACTTTGAGACTTGGGGAGGATTTAGAGAATCCAAAAGGGTATCTAAAACACTAATTATTTTCTAGATTTGTTTGGAAATATTGGGACAAAAAGGAAGATTGGTGACTGGTGAAGGCTATAAGCCCAAAGGGCTAGTGGTGTGAGTTGTGTGGGAGATCAATTAACCAGACTTGGTGGGTTAATGAAACATGGAATATGGACCAAGATAAGATTTTATATGAAGTTAGAACAAAGGTGGATGACCTATTTGAAGATTTGATGACTTGGAGGTTCTAGGTGCATTGGGAGAAGGCCTAGATTGGGATCCTTGAGTGGATGTATGGTGTCAAGAGAAGTTGGGATAAGAGGTTAGAGGAAGTGAGTTTGTTCAAAATGTCTGAGGTGTTGGTCGTCTAAAGTTAGAGCACTCTATTTGACCCTTGAGTTGAGACTAACTCCTTGAGTGAGTTCCAAGACACTTGTAGAATCCTCAAGTTGAGTTGGGTACTCTTAGTGGATAGTAGAGGGCTCTACATCACAAAGCTCTTAAATATACTAGTAATAGCGACCCAAAATATGTGCAATATAGATGCCACATTTGAAATTTGAAAGCATGTTTACATGCAAAAATAGCATAAGGATGACCCACTAATACAATGAAAATAACTTCCTAGTACATGTCATTAAAAATCTATAAGAAAAAATCCTTGCAAACACTTTAATCCTAAAAAGAAACCAGAGTTTTGTTTCACTCATGTGGAAGTGAAAAATGAGATGGAATTCCTAGAGCGGAGCCCCAAAACTTATTTACATTTGAATAATATATTGGATGTGACATATGTTGAGAGTGGTTGCACATTCATACCTTTAAATGTGCCAAGATCTGAATAATAAAATGTGTACGATATAATACTATGAACTTAGGGGAAGGAATAATTTCATAAATCACATCTAATTAAAAATGAGGTGACATAATAAGAGGATGATGTCAAGGTAGAACAACCCTTCAAATATAAAATCTAACATGGGAGTGATGAGTGGTAACCTTCTTTTATATGTGACAAAATAAATATTTACTCCATGTCACCAATAATTTCCATCAATATTTATTTGAATATGTATATGCCTATCAACTAGCTTGTTTTACTAGGAGTGGGTTAAAGTATTAATGCTAATAAGGATGAAACCATGAGAGCTTAGGATGAAGCTATGGTAAATGAACATGGTTACCCCACATACCCAAACAATATCAAGTAATAAGAAGACAATACTTGTGGGTTAGTGGGCATTAAGGAAATATTCAAATAAATCCATGTGGTCCCACATGGATAAAGTCTCAAGAGGACTCTTTATTTCTAGTATTTGGGATGTTGAAGAACAAAATAAGATGGTTTACCCTGTGATTTTGAAAGGGTGAAAGCCAATGTGAAATCTTAATCGTGGAAGCCTGAGTGTTCATGTCACCCAGTAAAAAAATGGTCAGATCAATCATGGTTGTCCACTAAATAAAGATCAACGGTGATGATTTAAGGTTGTTCATGACTAGATATAATCCAAATTAATTTGCATGGTATGAATTAATGGTGACATAACTTGTAGCTCCATAAATGTTAAATTAAAAATTTTGTGAGATAATCTATCATTCTATAAAACCAATTGAAGGATCTATGCACATTGTAAATATGTGTGTACATAGCCAACTAGGGTCTAAAATCTGGTTTAACAAGTAAGTTTCTCTCTATCAATTGGTAGAAGCAGTTTCTCTATAATCTCCTCTATTTACAAGATTGCAGTGCAAAAATTTAGTGATTTCTTGAAAGCCCTAGGTGTTTTTTTGTTGTTAATAATGTCTAAGAAGGGTGAGTCTTCCTAAGAAGGGTGAGTCTTTTAGTAATTTCTTGAAAGCTCCCAACTGATTATAGAGGAGAGGGCACTCTTGGTTGAGTGCAGGTTCATAATATGAAAGATGGGCACTCTTCTGACATTGGAACCCTTTCCCACCTATTGCAAGCCCACTTTATCTATGGAAAATGGGTGCTAGGAGCTCTTCATCCTTTTCTCGAGATATTTCCCAGCTTCACAATAGCCAAATTTCTACTCTATTTTGTTCCTCTCCCAACTCAATTTATGGTTTGATCAGATTACTATCCATCACCAGCAACAACTTTCTCGTACAAAAAAGAAACCCTCGGGTATCAGAGGTATAGTGAAATGCACATATTTTTGTGTACTTTTCTAGGTTGTTAACAACATTCAAGAGAATACAAAAAGCAACACACAAACAAAGCTCAAGCAAGGAGTTTGTAACCCTAAAATAAATACCAAGTGTAGAATTGGAACCAAATTTAAGCTCGAGTAGAAAAAAATGAGAACACCTGTGATTTGCATAGAGTCTCCACACACTATTACATTTGAGGCCCCGACAGCTTCCAAAAAATGGGGTGGGCTTCCGTAGAGCAGTGGCTTATTTCGCACGATAAACTCAAAATGAATTTGATCTATCTTTTTTTTTGTTTATAATCACGAGGGTGTTGAAATAATGACGGCACTGTCATTATTATGACGATGTCGGGGGCACTTGAAAAAAAATACAAAAATCACACACAAATGGTAGTGCCATCGCAAATTGGCATCAAAATTTGACCCCAAATGTTGTAGTGACAAAGGGTCTCCATGAATCTATCACAGAGTGATGAAGATACGAAAGAGAAGGCCATAAATATATGAATCTAAATCAACCTGCAACAATGCTAGAAATCCACATTTTCCACCGCATCCAATCCGCACACCAATTAAATTTATTATTCAAGGTGTCACTTTAATTATATTAAAGCCATATACTATTCTTTCTATTTAATCTCTATGTGCAGATAATGAATTTTCAGCTTGATGCAGTTGTAAAGTCATGGAGGCTGTGATATATGCATGGGCATCAATGTTTATTTGTGCAGATTTATCAACTCTTTTTTGGATTTAATGCAGATAAACATCATTTTTGTATTTAGATTTGATTCACTTCATATAAACTTTATCCTTGTTTATTGATTGGATTATGCAAATATGTAATCCTCGTCCTTATTTTTTATGGATCATTAACTCTAATATATGATTTGGAATGAAATATATCGTACCATTTTCTTAACCCTTATCTTCAAGCTTCATAGATATGTATGATATCCTTACTCTTCATATGGATTGAATCTATGTTATTTAGAAATCAAATATTATTTTTTAAAATTTTTGAATTGGAAAGATATAAATTATTTTTTATAGTGAGACTTATATCATAGTTCTAAAAATGGCAAGAATAGTTCACCGTGACCATTTACATGATTAATTCATGCAAATATATTTGCAAAGACATGTTGTAAGGAAAAATAAACAAAAATATTATTAATATAAACTTATATAAAATCTTCCTATTCTTGCATACAAAAATCTTTGCAAAGATAAAAAATAAATTAAAAATAAACTAACTTTATTTAGCAACTTCATTTTTTCCCATTCAAAAATGTTTGTAAAGATATGATGTAAGCAAAACAATCTTTGCGAAGGTATGCCTAAGAAAAAATAAGACTTATATTATAGTTCTAAAAATGGCAATAATAGTTCAGTATGAGCATTTACATGATTAATTCATGCAAATATATTTTTAAAGACATATTGTAATAAAAAATAAACAAAAGGAATATGAATTTATATAAAATCCTCCTATTCTTGCATACAAACCTAAATTTATTTAGCAACTTCACCTTTTGGCATGCAAAAACCTTTACAAGGATATGATGTAAGCAAAACAATCTTTGCAAAGGCATGCTAAGCAAAAATAAATGAAAGAGAAACAAAATTTATTTTAAAACTTTAGAAATCTGCATGCAAGAAATTTCAAATTGCATATGAAATTGTAGAGTGTTGATTAATTAGTATTAATTAAGTTTCATATTTAATAAATATAATTCATATTTAATGATTAAAAAGTAAAATAGATTTTAGTTTAATTTTATAATATGAAATGACAAGGGCATGGAAAAAGAGAGAATAAAATGTGCAATATATATAGATTTTATGATTTATTTTAAATCTATAATTAATAATAAAATTAATTATTAAAAATTAGATGATAAATATCTTATGAATTTACAAAATTAGAAATTTTATTATTTCAAAAATGAATTCAAAAATATTGGAGTGATTTAATTAATTATTTATTAAATAAGTAATTATTCAAATTCAAAGGATGTTACAATCTAACTGAATTCAAAAACATATATTATATACTAATATTTTTTATTTTATTTTTGAGAATAGTTCGTTCTCTTTGGCTGAGAGCCAAGGACTGAGGGGTTTCCATTCCGCCAAATTCGCCTGGGGCACGATCCCGGCCTCATCCCTTATCAAATGTCTTTACGAGATTTGGGCTCAATGAGAACCATTGAACTTCACCAGTCGACCAATTCACAATTGACATTATATACTAATATTAATATTAATAATTTTATTTTATGCACCATTCCTTTTACAAATGTTATTATAATAACATTAGTGATGAGCTTAGTTTATGTATGAACATGAATTAAATAATATAAATTGTTCATATCACTATATATTATTTAGTTTTTGGATGTACCGTGCAAGTTATATTAATGAGCCTTTAGATTGGATGAACCCTCCAAGATATAAATGAATTTTAATACTAACTTGAATTTATTCAATAATATTTCCAATCCTAACACTAACTCTAATTGAACCCTAACCCTAACTTCAATATTTATTCTAAAATGGTAACCATAATGGTAACCTAGCATGTACCCTAACTATAATTAAATCCTATCTTGACCATAAACCTTAATCATAATGTAAACTTAACTCTAAACATAACCAAAGCTTGAACCTATCCATAATCTAAACCTAATTGAAATCCAACCCCGATTAATTTTTATGCTAATGTAACCCATAACCCTAATTAAACCTTCACCCAAACCTCAAACCTAACTTTATAATAGAACCCTAACCTTAACATATTGCTTTATCCTTCATAACACTAACTTCAACGCTAACTAAACCCTAATTGAATTTTGATACTAACCATGTTTTAGATTTAACCCTATCTCTTATCATATAACCCAAGTAATACTAAAGCATAAAACACGTACATGTAATTTGGAAATTATTTTTTTATAGATAAACACAAATTAATAATTTAAAAAGAAAAAAATAATACCTAATTAGTATATAAATTTATTTTTCCTATCTACTTTTTTTATCTTAAAAGATAAAGCATTTAATTCAAGTATATATATCATAATATCATGGTCATTTGTCCTTAAGCTTAATATGCATTATAATTTTTAGGCCTAAGCACCTAACATTTTTTAAATTGATGCATGAGCACATTTTAATGTTTAATTAGATTATTTTTTAATTTTACTTTTCTTTTGACACGATTGAAATTTTGAGGATCCATTTACTATTTTAAAAAAACTTACTAATTATAGAGTTTTTCACTTTCTAAGAATATAATATTACAATCTTTTTTTAAAAAAAGTCTTTGAAACTATGAATTCAATTATTTTGAAGATTAAATGGGATAGGATTTAAAGATACTTAGTATGTACTAATAGTGTAATCTTCTAAATATTAGAATAATTTTATAAAATTTATAAATTTAAAAAAGATAGAAGGAATACATCAATTTTAACAATAAATTATATTAATTTTTCTATAAATAATCTCCTTAAAATTCAAATGATTCAATTATATATATTCATATTCAACTTTAATTAAGGTAGATACAATTTTTATCTAATATCAAATTGGAAGAATGGAGGTTTTACAATCTAGTGAATACATCTATGTTAGACCTTATAGACATTATAGAAGACATTGGAATTTTAAAATGTTATGAGGTTCACTTAGTCGTTGAGAAAGGGAAGATTTGATGGAAATTGATATATCAGTCAAGTTGATTGATCATATACATGTATTTGATCTCATACATTCATAATATGACATCATGGTAATCTCATTTTAAATTGATCAACAATTAATCTATATCCAATAAAGAGCCTATCTTTTTCTTCTAGTGAAAGTAGGGTATAATTTAGGTGTAACTCTAATTATGACTAAAAATGTATTTTAAGAAAAAGATTATTTATACACGTGTTTGAAAGGGCTAAATTAGATCTATATAATCTCAAAGATATATTTTTTTAAAATCTATAATTATAGTACTTATAATGTGTCAACTTCAAAAAGTTACCAAATCTACTTCATTGTGATTCATTTTAAGTGAATTTTCAAATACTTAATTCTAGAAGATAATGTGAGAGACCTTCATGTTTGTTTAGAGTAAATCTCAATAAAAATATGATGTTCACTAACAATGCATAAAATAAATATAATATAAAGTTTCAATTTATATTTTTTTTAGTCTTAATAAATCTCTATTTGTTTGGATTCTCTCTATATAAATTATAGAAACTCTTTTTGAAAAGACACATAGAAGTCTCAAGGATTTTCAACCCATTAGTTTTGATTCAAGACATGAACAACCATCAAATCATATACTTGTATGCAAAATATAGAAGCATAGAGCTGGCATGAGGACAATTCAACAATGATTACAAACCCAGCTCATGGCAACGCTCAAAGAAATATTGTCTCATGGAAATTTAGCTATGTTATAATTGCAGAGTACGCAGAAATGAAACTAAGAAAGTTACAAATGCCCTGATAAACATGTATGCAATGTGGAAGAACAGACAAGGTATGCCAACTATTGGTTAGAATGGAGTGTTAAAATTACAGGTTAAAAATGGATTTGTTCAAAGAACTTTATGAACTTTCAAGAAAATGAATTGTCAAGTGTAAAGCTAAATTTTGTTATAGTAGGAATTGCAAGAAGATGGTGAAGAACTTCGTGCGAATAAACTCTTTTACTTAACTAGTTTATCTAATAGTTTTTATTCACATATTTTTATATTTAAGTAGTCAATAACAAGGGGCTAATCTATTACAAAAACAAGATCCACTAATAGATTAGCAGATCATTAACAACACATTGTCAATAGAATAGATGCTAACAAGAAATACAAAGCTAACAATAAAAAATAGAGCACATAGACTTTTGTACAAAGTAAAGTTTTTATTCACATGTTAATTATTATTCTTATTAAGTCAATAAGCTTTGTGGAAATAACTTTTTTTTTTCTAGATAGTTGTTTGCCCTCTTCCCAGATAGTTTTTCTTTTCCGGCAATGTAGAATAACAACTTACCTTATTTTCTTCGTTAAAATTCTTGAGTCTTTTTTGGAATTCGTTGGAAACTTTACTATTTATGATATTGTATGTCTTTATTTGAGTTGGAAGCTTTCATTTTGACAATGAAAAATCACAAACGCACATGCGAATTTTAGGGGGGAGAAGGGCCTTTCTCTTGTAATGGCTTTGTGGGGTTTCGCCTCATATTTATATAGGGAGTGTTTGAAATCCAAACATCAAAGCCGATGTCACATAGTTAAAGGACCAACAACACCTTGTTCATGACTGTGAATTTCTAGGGATCGAGGAACAAAAATCTTTGGAGGTGGTTGTTAAAGAGAAAACCTCTAATGGTGAAATTCCATAAATAGGTATTGATGCTTTTAAAATTGATCTTTGTTCTATTAATTTAAGTTATCCTTATCTCTGTCTTATTTTCCAATAATTAATAATTATTTTGACATCTGATTTTATAGTATTTATTGTATGAATTTTGAAGAGTGTGTTTATCATTTTGCCAAAATTGAAAAGAAAATCAAATCAGTGGGAGAAAATGAAAGATTATGAGGTTTCAAATGAATAATTGAGCGTATGTGTTGTGGTCATCAACGCAATAGTTAGAAATTGAAACTTATACAACACAACAAATAGCTCAATTTTCTTATTGAAACATTTAAACTCCTACAGAGTAGTTTTTGCATTTTGCACATAATTTCTTCCTTATAGGACAAGTTTTAGGTAAGAAGGCGAAATAAGGTCCCATTCAAATGCCACTATGCTCAGTAAGTTTGAAAAAAATGAAAATTCCAAAAAGTCAACCAAAAATATTGCTTCCAACCCCCTCAGAATTTTACATCTCATTGAAAAAGTTTGTGCCTTTTCAAATGTAGCTTCTTTTTTCTTTATTCTCTCTTTCTTTTTCCTTTTCCTTTTCCTTTTCCTTTTCCTTTTCCTCTATTTTTCTTTTTTCTTTTTTGAACCAACAAATATCATCTTGTGTGCGGTGCATTCTTCCTATATAAAATGACAAATACAAAATTTCCAATAGCATAATCGCACCACTATTAAAGTAGCATAGAAACCAATGAATATCCAAAAATCATGAAAACCAAACAATATCCATCAATTGCCACCTTTCATCATCCATTTCCTTTTCATTAGGAATACTAAACTTTGTATGTATTCCACACATTATTCATTTTATATCTCTCTTTTTAAATATTGTCCTCTTAAAAATAGAATTACAATAAGACATTTCATGACTTCTTTTGAAATTATTTAATTGTATTTGATTTTTCTTTTTCTTTGTTGGATTAATGAATCCATATTTTTAAAGAACTTGTTTTTTAAGTTTAAAAGTTACAAAGTTTAATGAGCTTTTTACAATTTAAATAGTATATTTTTTTATAAATGTTTCTAATTTTCATACAATCTAAATTTTACCAAATTAATTATAAAGCATATGTGAACTCTACATCCACCCAATGTGCCTAATGAATGTAAATAAAATGTTACAAATTTATTAGATTTTAGCATTTCTATTAGTTTTTTTATTGTGTTTCTATATTAGAATGATAGTTGCTAATATATATATTGATTTTGATATGCTATTATATGATATAGGTACATATGAGATTCTATCATATCTTTAGTCAGTTACTTCTTATTTGTTAGGTTGTTTAATATTTTGTTGTCTCATGTCAAAGAATTAAGACATCTGTCATGATCTCGTCTAATCCTATCTCTCACTTTACTTATACTAGTACTAGCAAGGCCTCTTGTATATTTGTATCATAATAAAGAATGTCTTATCACACTTCATTCAAAAGAAGAAAATAGTAACTATGTAGATCAAGCTAGAACAAGTGCCACGTAGTGGCCAGTACTTGCCTTTAATTTTGTATATATAATAGTATTATTAATAGGTATGATATTGCATATTAAATATTTAATTTTTAGATTTTTATTATGTTTTTAATTTAACAATTGAAATCTTGAAAAAATAAGTGAATAATTTATATTAAAATAAATATTTATTAATAATAATTCTATTTTTAACAAAAAAAAAATTATATCCGTGTGGTAGGGTAGGGCATTTATCATAAAAGTAAAGAAACTATTCAAAATAGTTCAAAATCAGAATAAAAATAATGTGGGACCCATGGCACACCATAACTCCAATTGCTTAGCCTATCGAGCAACCTCATGCTCTTAGACATGGTTTGTGGTTTAAGGACCAATATGGGAAGAACCTTATTAGTACTTGTTATAACAGATTTTTAGGAATGCAAAAATGGAATAATTTTTTCTACACTTTTGGCATAGCCAATTTTTTTTACCAAGTATTAAAATTGGTCATAGTTGTAATATTCCACAATACTATTATGATTATTTTATTTTATTATTATAATCTTTTATCATTATAAATAATAGTTAATGTCAAATTATATATTATTGTTTTTTATTTTTAGTATGAAATTATGTTAAATATATTACTTCTTTAATAATAACATATTTATGAATTCATTCATTTATGACATATATTTTAAATTAAAGTAAATATATATTTTTTGATGTTAATGCAGTAATATTCAACAAAGGTTTACAATAAGTATAAGAAATTTTAATTAGTACATGAGATCAATGCAAATTAATATATGTTATTCAATTTTAGATGACTATCATTTAAATTATATATTTTTATAACTAATTAAAATATATTTATAATTCTAACAAATTTATTAAAATTTAAATTAGATAGACATTGAAGATTTTATTGAACTTTACATAACTATAAATTACACATTTAACTAACATAGCCTAACAACAACTTTAAATATAATTCTAATTTAACTATAATCTTATCTCTAATTGAATTAAACTACAACTAATTACATAACTAAAGGCAAGTACTTGCCACTAGTGGCACTTGTTTGAATTTATAATATGACACGATTACATTGAAAAAAATTATTTATCCAATCAATTTTTTAATAAATAATTTTGATATATGATAAAGTTAAAAATTTAACATTTATACTATACAAAATATATAATATATAATACAATAACAAATATAGTAGTTTTTTGTACTTGCTTAACCTACGGCAAGTACTAATAATAGGGAAAAGTTATACCTTTGTATAAACATTTCTAAAGTTTCATAACTTCTCAATTAAAAATGTAGAGTCAAAATTTTATTTTTATTTAAATATCAACTACAAATAAAATATACAATTAATGATATAAATAGAAAATATATAACAAATTATTAAATATAAATATTAGATATGATATAAATTTGATGGATAATATTAATTAAGTATACATATAACATTATTTTGAAATTAATTTTAATAATTTTTTACATTAAGAATAATATAATTTATGTATATCAAATATTATATATAATAATAAATATGACACTATAATATAATGTGTATTATATTTATATAATATTTTTTATTAAAAATTATATTATACACATCAATTTAAAAACAGTTGAAGATATTGTAATAAATAATAAAAGATATAGTGTATTATATGTAAAGTTTGATACTATAATATAATGTGTATTATATAAAATATATTGTACATTTAATATATTCAGATTTACTTCTTTGCAATAAAAGCAGCTACACTTTTAACAGCACGATATTCCTTCCAAATTTAATCCATTACTCCACCACAGATTTAGAAGCAATAAGTGCGGCTACACTTTTTTCTCCCACTTGCTTTAATAAAATTAATTTAAAAAAAGAGGCCGCTTACAGCAGAACTCCAAAGCTTTTATAATTGAAAAATTATTCCACCTCCTACTAAAATGGAGAAAATCAATCCTCCTCCTCGATGGTGTTCACTATTATAGTTGGAATTCCCAATTTAATTTTGACAGGAATTTTGTGCCACTTTTGGCAAATTCTCTAGTCATTTGGATTCAGATACCGGGAAAGCTGGGCCAAATTTGGCTGTACCGCCGACAATCTTCAACTGTTCTACTTCTCCGAGTCTCTGGCACCATCAAATAAATTTTGTTAAGCCTTTTGTTAATCAATTAAAAAAATCATTTACCTCAACAATTGTGTTTCCACGAAAATAATTGACGCTGAATGCACGTCTTTTCATATGACAAGATGTTGGTATTTTCTCCTTTAGGTGCTTCAACTGAGGTACAGGTAGAATAAGTTGGTGGAAAAAAAATCTAAGGATGCGGCTATTGCACTGTCGTATCATTTTAGAAAATTTGAAAATGTAGTGGATTTTTTCAAAAATTTCAGGATCTGTTTTTCTTCATCTGCTCATTCTTGATCGAAAACAACCAATAAATTTTGAAAAAAAATTCTGCATTTTTGCAGATTTGAGAAAAAAAAAAATTCGTTAGTGGTGCATTCCTTAGAAAGGATAGCCGCCACCAAAACCTTCTGCATGCATAAATTTCAAAATGATGAATTAAGGCAGAGTAGATTGATGATACCATAGTCATTTTAGTTCTTTGGACAAGCTTGCTTTTGCTCCCCCTTAGACTCGTCTTTTTATCTCTAGACCTAACGTGGTAGCTTCCCCTCATATGGCTCTCTATCTATACAAATATGTCCAACTATAGAAAAAAGAAAACATCTAAAAATATATATATATAGATGAATACATAAATAGTAACCGGTTTCAAACTAACAAAAAACTATATAAAAATATTCATTAAATTTATTCATTTTTAGTTATTAAGCCAAGCTAGCCATGTTTATCACATCTAATTTCCTAATTTGCTTGAGTATTGGCACTGCTTACAAATTTTCCAATGCTTTCTTCAAAAGCGTAGCATAGTATAGCATAATTTTTTATCTGAAATTTTTTGAGCTGAGAAACTATCAATCTCGAATATAATCTGATATTGATGAGAAACTATCAAATTTATGGAAACAACAGTAAATGGATGAAATGATTTGATATATTAAATCAATTAACTGTGCAAAGTCTACTGAATATGACTGCCAGAATCGAACAAAATTTCTTGAGAAATATTTTGCAGGCAATTACTCAATCTTTGAATGTGTGAATAAGCTTCATCTTTCCAAAATTAAATTTTCATGTAAACAACAATTTAAGTTTGAACTTACATATAAACAAGAAGGATACATTCCTACTGTCCACTGCTCTAGTTCGTGAGGAGCCATTATAAACAAGAACTCATGAGCTACACGGTTACAAAGAATTTATTTCAAAACATATTTCGCATTATTTAGTCACAAACACTACCAACCGTACAGCAGCATGGCTGCAATACACTTTAATACACTAAATACAATATGACATGTATCTATGCGGGCATGACTATGGCAATATGCTCGTGCGGAATCTCAAAGGCACTCCAACTAGGCATTGGCTATCTCGCCGAAAATTTGCACCGGTCACATAGCCAGAGACGCGGCTATGCTCTCGAAGGAATGCACCGCCGTACAAATTTGAAAAATCTGACAACACAATAGATTTTTATGAAAATTTTAGGATCTGTTCTTCATAATCCACATATTCTGGATTGAAAACAACCAAAAAATTTCAAAAAAAACTCTGCATTTTCGCAGATTTGAAAAAAAATAAAATTTATTTGTGGTCCGTTCTATCGAGAGGATAGCCGCCACCGATAGCCAGTGCCCATGCCATGTAGATTTAAGAATTTGAATTTAAAACCAGAATTTACAGAATAAAAGAGCAGATTGCAAACAAACAGAGAACACGCTATTTATTGTAGTTCACCACAATATTGGCTACGTCCACACTGAGAGCAGAAGAATTGTATTAACCTCAAATCAGAATGTTTACAAATGACCACAAAGAGTCTTATTTATAAGCTCAAACTGAGCAACTTAAAAGACAAGGCACAACAGACAAAAGTCCATTGGCCTTCTAGTCCCAACAAACTCCCACCGGAAGTCAACGGATGATTCAGCTGATCAAGCATTCCCCTACTCTACATGTTGATCTACTTTAGCTTAACAAGTCCAAGAGAAGTTCTTGCACATTCAAACTTCTCTTTGGTTACAACTTTAGCGAATATATCTGTCGGATTGATCTTAGTATCAATCTTTTCAACCTTCAACCTGCCCTCTTCAACCATGTGCCGAACAAAGTGAGCATGGATGTCAATGTGTTTTGAACGTCGCTGAGAGGTATGATTATGAGCCATAAAGATGGCGCTGTGACTGTCACTGAATAAAACATAATCATTTTGTTTATACTTTATTTCACCAAGTAATTGCTGCAACCAGATCATTTCTCGAGCACCTTCGAAAAGTGCCAAATACTCAGCTTCAACAAAAGAAAGAGCGATAGAATGTTGTAGCCTTGAGGCCCAACTAATAGCAGCTCCAGCAAACATGAATGTGTAACCGGTAGTAGATCTACGCTTATCCAAATCTCCGGCAAGCTCTGAATCTGTGGATCCCCGTAACTGTTCATTGTTGCTACCAAAACATAATACCAAATCTGAAGTGCCTTTAAGGTATCTTAATATCCATTTGATAGCCTCCCAATGAGTCTTCCCGGGATTGCTCATGAATCTACTCACAACTCCCACCGCATGAGCAATGTCAGGACATGTCGAAACCATAGCATACATAATGCTACCAACTGCATATTTGTAAGGAATGTCCTCCATATATTCCTTGTCCTCTTGCGTTTGTGGACACAAATTTGCTGATAACTAAAAATGTGAAGCAAGTGGAGTAGAAACACTATGTGCATCAATCGTACCAAATCTCTGAATTACTTTGTCAATATATTCTTTTTGTGACAATGTGATTACTTTCTTCTTCCTATCCTGGGTGATGGTCATACCAAGAATCTTCTTGGCTGCCCCTAAATCCTTCATAGCAAATGTGCTTGCCAATTTAGTTTTCAGCTCACTAACAATTTTAGAGCTTGTTCCCGCTACTAACATGTCATCAACATAAAGAAGAAGAATAACAAATTCACCATTCGGGAGTGTCTTGTAATAAATGCACGGATCAGATTCACATCTGATAAAATTATGTTCAAGCATGAAGGAGTCAAACTTGACATACCACTGTCTCGAGGCTTGCTTGAGCCCATACAAACTATGCTTCAGCCGACAAAAGAGATGTTCCTGCCCCTTTTTCATAAAATCTTCAGGTTGATGCATATACAACTCCTCATTTATGTCCCCATGTAAAAACGTTGTCTTAACATCTAATTGTTCCAATTCAAAATCCCAAATGGCTGCTAATCCCAATACTGTTCGAATGGATGTCATCTTCACAACCGGAGAGAATATTTCAGCGAAATCAATCCCCTGTTTCTGAACATATCCTTTTACTACCAACTGAGCTTTGAACCGTTTGTGACCTCCTCCTTCGTCTTTCAATTTATAGACCCACTTGTTCTTGAGTGGTTTTTTATTTGGTGGAAGAGCAACCAAATCCCAGGTGTCGTTTGCTTCAAGCGAACTCATTTCATCTATCATAGCAACAAACCAATTGTTTTTATCATTGCTTATACATGCCTCTTTAAAATTTGCAGGTTCAATTTGCTCAGAAATTAATAGCTCTGGCTCTGCCTCTTCAACAAATAATAGCTAATAATTAGATAATTTTGAAGGAACTTTCCTTTGTCGTGAGGATCTTCTCAATTTAGGATGATTTGGTTCACAAGAATGAATTCTCTTTAACTGATTATCATCATTTTCTCCAGGTGAAAGATCTATTATGTTGTTATTTGATTCGGTGAGTAATTCATGAGGACTGCCCTTGGAAATGGGAAAAGAGCATGTCCTCTGTATACCCGAACTGTTTCGACATGCTTGTCCTATTAAAACTCCTTCTTGATGAACATTATCTCTGCCAAGAGATGTGCTCATTATATCCTCTGTGGTCTGTCCATGCGGATTACCAAAACTGAATCGATCCATATGTTTGCCCAGAGACTGGTCTACACTTTCATGTGTATGACTGTTGGAATGAGGAAGCGGACTGGCACGGGTTCGCAGTGAAGGAGCGGCTAGGGAGTAAGGAATGTGAACCGAATGGTGACAGGGATCAATGCCGCTGTGAATAACGCCATCTCTGTCATCAATGTCGTCAAAAACTTCAGTCCCTATTCCTTTGTTATTGAAACTGTGAGAGCAGGGGTGGATTATGTGGCGAGAGGAATCACTAAACTTTGTCGCGTGATGTCTAGACTGCACATTGCCATGAGTGTTTTTGTTCATATCATGGCGGTGACTGGTCTCATGACAATTTCCTCTGTCGTGACTGGTCTCATGAGGATTTTCACTGTCGTGACTAGTATTTCCACTGTCGTGAGTCACGTCCTTGCAAGCATGAGTTTCTTGAAGGTTAGTTTGGTTATCTCCATGTGGTGTCTGCAGAGTATAGTGTAAATTTCCTTCATAACTATCGTGGAGAGGGGAAGGGAAGAGCATAGCCTCTCCCCTATTTTCAAAGGAACTTTGACTATCATCAATCAAATATCTCTATTCTCTATCGAACAAATGTGGGTAATCATCCTCACTTGATGAGGATTGAGAAGGAGGAATTAGAACAGAAGTTGGAGTCGCCTGAAGGGAACTTCTTCCCTGTTGAGTAGAATCAATATCACTTGAAGGTATTCTGAAGGAAATGTAATCCTTTTCAGACTTATCAATGTCTGCAAGAGCTGAAAATTTGTGCTCATTAAAAATGACATCACGACTGTGAATGATTCGCTCTTCAACCGGATCCCAAACTCTGTAACCAAACTGATCTTCGCCATAGCCAACGAATATGCCATTTTGTGATTTGAAATCTAGTTTTATCCTTCATTCTTTTGGAACATGTACATGAGCTTTGCACCCAAAAACTTTGATGTGTGAGTACGAAATCCTTTTTCCCAACCATTCCTCTTCCGGAATGCCAAACTCTAAACGAGATGAAGGAGTCCTATTGATTAAATAGACTGTTGTATTACAGGCTTTCGCCCAAAATTTTTTGCACAAACCGGCATTGGAAAGCATACACCGTGCTTTCTCAAGAATGGTTCTATTTAACCATTCTGCTGCCCCATTTTCTTGAGGCGAATAAGGAACAATCTTAATTCGTCTTATACCATGATCTGCACAAAAGTTATCAAACTCCAAGAAACAGAATTCACCTCCATTATCCGTTTTTAAACACTTAATTTTATGACCACTCTGATTTTCCACAAGAGCTTTAAAAATTTTGAATTTAGAGAATACTTATGATTTTCTAGAAAGCATATAAACCCATACCTTTCGGGTGCTATCATCAAGAAAGGTGACAAAATATTGTGTGCCTCCATAAGAGGTTTCCTCCGTAGGTCCGAAGACATCCGAATGCACTAACTCCAAAGGTGTAGTGCTTTTGTCATGTCCATCCTTCAAGAAATTGACCTGCTTTTGTTTCCCATGAAGACAATGCTCACAAAATTCTAAATTTGCAGATTTGAGACCTGGTAGTTGATCACGATTTAGCATTACCTCAAGGCCTTTCTTGCTCATATGGCCTAGCCTTTGATGCCAAAGCGCAACATCGTTGTCCACAAGTGTCAAAGCAGCTCCCACCTTATCAATGGTTTTCAAAATATAGAGACTACAGGTTTTGTCTCCTTTACCAATAACCAATGAACCTTTGACTATTTTCTATGTATCCGTGAGTTTAGTTTTAAAGCCTTGAGTGTATAATTGGTTGACGGAAATCAGATTCCTCTTTAATTGAAGAACATGTCTAACATCTTTGAGAAGTAATTGTGCTCCTCCTTCAAGATGTAAGACAACATCTTCTTTCCCAACAATTTTACATGCTTTGTTATCACCCAAATATACCTCTCCGAATTCACCTTCTTGGTAATTTGTGAATGCGTCAGTGAGAGAGGAAGCATGAAAGGAAGCTCCCGAATCAATTACCCACGAATCAACTTTTGTATCACTTGTTGACAAAATTAGGATACCCGGATCCTTTTCACAAATTGTGTTTGCTTGACTGTCCAAAACTTGTTCTTGTGCCTTCTTATATTTTCTGCAATCTTTCTTAACATGCCTAGCCTTCCCACAAAACCAACAACCGTTTTGTCTCCCTCTTGACTGCAATCTTCTTGCAGATTGGGACCTCTGATTGTTATTAAATCTGGCTCTATATTGGCTTCTTCCTCTATTTTCGGTGCTCACCATTGTGAGAGCGTTACCGAAAGAGGACTCATCACTCTTTCTCCTCAAATCTTCGGAGAGTAGGGTGGTTGAAACTTCATCAAAAACCAGCTTCTTGGTAGTTGATGCTGAAGTGCTTATCGCTGTCACAAGTCCATCCCAGCTATTAGGAAGAAAACATAGCAATAGAACAACCTTATTCTCATCATCTTGTGTCATGCCAACTGAATTTACTTGGCTGATCAAGGTCTTGAATTCGTTGAGGTGATTTGTCATGACTTCACCTTCCCTCATCTTAAGTTTATATAACTTCTTCATGATGAAGACTTTGTTCACAGTGGATGTTTGTGCATATGTTGAAGCCAATTTATCCCATACATCTTTGGCTATGTTTTTGTCTGAAACATTATACAGCACATTGTCGCCTAATGCAAGAAAGATTGTCGCCATGGCTTTCTCATCAAGCTTTCCCCAATCTTCATCCGACATGGCTATGGGTTTCTTTGCTTTTCCTTCAAGTGCCAGCGAAAGCTCTTTGTTGACTAACAAATATTTCATTTGTATCTTCCATATCCCGTAGTTCTTCCCAGAGAATTTATGAACTCTTACTTCTTCCATAATTCTGAAACCGAAATCTTTAACCAGCAATTAACCTGGCTCTGATACCAATTGTAGATTTAAGAATTCGAATTTAAAACCAGAATTTACAGAATAAAAGAGCAAATTGCAAACAAACAGAGAACACGCTATTTATCGTGGTTCACCACAATAGTGGCTAAGTCCACACTGAGAGCAGAAGAATTGTATTAACCTCGCTCAGAATGTTTACAAATGACCACAAAGAGTCTTATTTATAAGCTCAAACTGAGCAACTGAAAAGACAAGGCACAACAGACAAAAGTGTATTGGCCTTCCAATCCCAACATGCCAAGTTCATATGCCATATACATACATGCCATGTCGTCCATCAAATCAATGTACCTGCAGTGCAATGAAGTGCGATCTGCCCCATCTGCCATTTATCAATCAAATGAAACATCATCACAGCAGACAAGTACACCAAAGGTTGTCCATCAACTTTTAAGTTTTTTTTTAATATGATCAAATGAATTATTAAATATTTTTTACTATTTATTTAATGTTTTAATTATTTTAAAATTAAATTTGATCATAATTTATTATTCTGTAAATATGTTGTCATGTTGTTTAAAAAGTCTTTGGGTAAGGTTGTAATCTAGAAGATATATTAGATTTTGATTTTTTATTTATATAATAGAATTTACTAGTGGTGTTCAAATAAAAATATTAATTTAATTTTTACAAAAAATTCTATTGGAGTATCTCTATGGTTAATTTTATTTTTTAAAAATATATATGACTACAAATTGTAATAATTTGTCATATATTATCATTACAATTTTTTAATAATGTTTGTTTCTTTTAAAGAATTCTTAGAATTTTATTAGCTTCTATTAATCTTATTATGAGAAGAATATTTTTGTGATGTGCTTCGAGCCACATTTAAAACATATATATATATATATATATATATATATATATATATATATATATATATTCAAAAAATTCTATTGGAGTATCTCTATGGTTAATTTTATTTTTAAAAAATATATATGACTACAAATTGTAATAATTTGTCATATATTATCATTACAATTTTTTAATAATGTTTGTTTCTTTTAAAGAATTCTTAGAATTTTATTAGCTTCTATTAATCTTATTATGAGAAGAATATTTTTGTGATGTGCTTCGAGCCACATTTAAAACATATATATATATATATATATATATATATATATATATATATTCAAAAAATTCTATTGGAGTATCTCTATGGTTAATTTTATTTTTAAAAAATATATATGACTACAAATTGTAATAATTTGTCATATATTATCATTACAATTTTTTAATAATGTTTGTTTCTTTTAAAGAATTCTTAGAATTTTATTAGCTTCTATTAATCTTATTATGAGAAGAATATTTTTGTGATGTGCTTCGAGCCACATTTAAAACATATATATATATATATATATATATACCAATTAGCTATATATTTAAATTAAAAATTAAGAATTATAACAAATTAATAATTCTTGAAACTTAATTATATCTTTGATATTCTTCAATGTATTAGATAGATTTTTTATATACATTAATTTTAAATATTATTTAAAATTATTATTTTTATATAAATATCATTTTTAATATTGACATTAATTTAATTATATTTAATATATGTGCTTTGGAATCATATTATATTAATATTAATAAAATTCTAATCATATGAAAAATTATATTTATAATTATGTTAACTTGTATATTAATATATATGGTAAAAAAAATATAAATTATATTTATAATTATGTTAACTTGTATATTTATATATATGGTAAAAAAAATATAAATTATATTTATATTTATAATTAAATTAAATTTATATTTTTATATATTTCAGATTAATATATATATCATTTATACAAAAATATATATATCATTTATAATTTCGAACTGCCAAAGCTTCTTTGCTCAAAATACCTTGTTAACATCTATGCACAATTATAACGATAAGTTAAGGAAGATATATCTTTGTTTTACTGTGACTATCCTTGTACTATATTTAGACAAGGGTAAATCTTAGATCGTAATCATAAAAAAAAAGTAAAACATTCAAAAGTGGTTCATAGATGAAAACAAAAATTTTAAATAACATTAAAAAATTATAATGTAAAAACATAGATCATAGACTACATAATCTTCCATCAACCAGTACTATTTATTGTTGTTTAATTTTTTAGGTTTAGAATTTACATTTAGAACTATAAAGAAAGTGTGGTGCAGAAGATTTCCAATTTGCTTCTATTCAATTAAAACACTATATATACATCAAATTCAAAGGAAATTGTTCGATTATAATTTACAAAGAAGTAAAGGGTCACAACATGATGAGTCCACTTTCCACAACAAATGAATTCCGCGTCCATGAAAGAGAGTTTAGTACTCAACAATCAATATGTAACATATAATATATTATATTATTATCCAAAAATGTGTTGACCATGATCTTCTATATAAATATCATCAACATGTGATTATCCAAAAAGGTGTTGGTCATGATCCTCGATATAAATATCATCAACACCTGCAAATAAATTGAGTTAATTATAAAATTAATTTATAAATTAAAAAATTTGAATTGATAAAATTTGAATCTACACATTTTCCTTACTATCTCCACTTTTCATTGTGTCACTTATTGTTAAATTGTTTGGTTAAATCAAGAGAAAAGGGTAATATATGGTCTTGTTGTTGTATAGATGGTTTAAAACTGCAATAACATTCACATTAACAAATCAACATATATGAAATTAATTCATATATTAAAGAGTCAAAACTTATCTTATGTATTAAAGGCACAAAATTTATGACAAAGCATTTCATTATTTTATTACCATTTGTAACTTGCATTGCATCCATTGTTGTTGTCTTGGGTAAGATATCTTCTTGAGTTTTTTGTCCACCATCTAACATTGCAATAATATTGCACATTTAATACATTCAATCATATAAAATCAATATAAAAACTAAAAACTCAAAAGTTTATTGTTTGTTATTTTGTAAATTACCATTTCTAGTTTGGATTGCATTTTCATGACAAAAGTTCACCCTGACTTCATCATTTTCATCAACAAATGGAGTAACATCTATAATTTAATCAAATTAATTTAGTTAGTTTTGAAAAAACATAATAATCATTAAAAATAATTGCCATATGTAACTTGTATCATATATATATATATAGACTTCTTGTTATATAAAGTACTAAAATACTTTTGAATAAATGTACTTACCTTTCTGCATGATTAGTAATAAAAATGCAAGTGATGGTCTAACAATGTTTGTGAATATTTGATCAAGGTAGGTGTGAATCTTTTGGAAATGTAAACCTATCTTGAGTTAAGTAATAGCTAAGACTTATTGTATAATAGATGTATATGAAGATATTATGGTGTAAGTGAATCTATAATCTAAGACACAGATGTATTTGAAGATGCCATGTGACTATGTATACTCTAATCTGGTGTTTGCCATGCATTTATCAGAGAATACAAATACAGAGGTGTACTCAGCCATTGGCGAGGAACATAGAATGATGTTCAACTTGGAAAATATCAAGGCTGCAACTAGAAATTTACATGATGATAACAAGCTTGGAGAAATTGTTTCAAGTTTAATTGCTCAAATGTCTACTAGTATATGTTATTGAACACAGTTTAGTAATTATCATCTAACCTGGCGGAAGGAACCCAACGTAACAAGTTTGTAGTAGAAATCTATTCAATTAGAATTTCGATCTGCATTATATAGAATGCAATAAAAGTTTAATTTTTATGTGTTTTCTTGTGTCAGGGAACAATGGTAGATGGAAAACAAATAGCAGTAAAGAAGCTTTCTTTACAACCTTTTCAAAGGAAAAAGGATTTTCTAAATGATGTCAAATTGGTGGGCAAAATTCAGCATCGGAATCTTGTGAAGTTACTTGGATGTTGGATAGGATAGACAAATTAGAACTGTCGCTTGATTACGAGTTATTGTCTAATAAAAGTCTGGATAAAATACTATTTGATGAGTTTATCTCATCTTATATAAAAGTGAGACTAGTAGAGTGTTTTTTTTAAGCTTCTTAAGTTAGATAAGTGAAAGTCATAAAATAATAAATTGGATGGATGGGTATATAGATCCACAATGAAGAAAAGAGCAGGACTGGCCAAAGCGTTTGAACATAATATGTGGAATAGCTCGCAGGCTTCTATATCTGCATCAAGATTTCATCTACGATTAATCCATCGGGATATCAAAGCAAGTAATGCTTTGATTTTATAATGCTCTGATTAAAAAAGTATAATATAATAAAATAGCTTTGCCACTAAATATATATTAAAATAGTAGATCAAAATACAAAATGAAATGCAGAATGAACAGATTTTTTTAAATCCGGATTTTATAAATTTGAATGAAAAGTTTAATCTGTTAGTAAGTCTCCCAAACACCCTTATAGAATTGTGATGAAATAAAATAAATATCCCATGCCCATATCCTCTAGCAGATATTTAACTTTAATTGTTATAATTGTTTTAAGCAAAGGTTAGATTTAGGGTACATGTGCCCCACATACTAACAAATAGATAAATACATGGAAATAGGATGATAACATCAGCAAATCATTGATGTTTTTATATTTGCATCTCTGTGACGAGTGAGGAAAAAAATGTCTGATTTGGCGGAGCAGATATTCTTAGACTTGGCATTATTGGTTGGAACTACTGGATTTCTTTATTTGAATTACTTTTTCTTATTAGAAAAATGATTAAAACCGGGGCTCAGCGAGCTTCTAAAATTGACAAGTGCGTCTGGTTAAGGGAAAATAATTGCACAGACATTGATTATGCAATCTTTTTCTAGAGTATGTTGTTCTGGTAAACACAACAATTTTAAAGAAATGTGATTCCAAACTTTTTATTACATTTGCTGAAGAATTTAGGTGCTACCGCAGTCCATTCAAATTTATAAAATCTGGGTTTAAAAAAAATACGGGAATATATGCAGTCCATTCAAATTTATAAAATCCAAAGCTGGGATAGTAAATTTAGACAAAACTGAGTTTTTTAAAAAAATAATCTACCAGAGATCTATAAATATGGGAATAGCATGCAATCTATTCAAATTTATTAAATCCAACAAAAGAGCTGTGAAAAATACCTCTAAAAATTATCAACATATATACTTGTTCTTTATAATGAGGTGCAAACCTTAATAAGATTGCTACAAAGAAAAGAATGAGCTTTAAAAAAAGTTTAACCTTAAAAAGATTGCTACGAAGAAAATAATGATTATAAAAAGAGTTTAACCTGAAGAAATGTTTTCCCCAAACCACCTATTCCAAATTTTAGATTTATGTCCATTGTCTTCTGAATACGACTCCACCATTGTTGATGCCATAAACTCAACTG
This sequence comes from Chamaecyparis obtusa, assembly GCA_027943335.1. Lineage (NCBI taxonomy): Eukaryota > Viridiplantae > Streptophyta > Pinopsida > Cupressales > Cupressaceae > Chamaecyparis > Chamaecyparis obtusa. The sequence continues at coordinate 549,674 of BSBK01007365.1, forward strand.
CTACACAAGCATGAAATTTGTAACTCATATTAATCTGGATTTCTAGATCTCAAAGATTGATCTAAACTTTGATAACAACTCAAAAAAATTTGAAAGCTTTAGCATGATATTGATTCTCATTATTCACTGCAACACTCTTACAACTATTTCTACCCATTCATGCAATAAATACTGAAATAAATTATCATCAGTATCAAAATCCCTGCAAAATAGTGATTTGCTATACAAGTTTTCTTTTAAAACTTTCTTCTCTCATTGACAGGTGACAAGTGAGAACAGCGATGAAATGATATACCTACCATCATCATAGGTTATCTCTTACATTTCTACGGTGCAGGATGAAAAGCACTAATAGTAACTTAACTCATCAGCTGCCATGTGAGAAAATTTATATTCCAAAACAACCCTTCAATATGATGCAAATCATATTTGCGTCTGTCATTTTCCCGTGGACAATTGTTTGGTTTTTTTAACCTTTTTCTAGTGTGCCTCTGAAAATAAAAGCTGGAACAATAAAAACTCAACATGTACTTCAAAAGCTCAGAAACATACCATATGAAGACTCTAGAAGACCCAAATGACAAAAAGTTAACAGAGTAGGACAGATTTGTCAAAACTTTAAAACATGACTACATTAATATAAGATGGCGTTACATATCTTACAATGAACAAATAATGGTCAATGAAATGTTGGAATTACTATGTTAAACAATTTTGATAAAACGAGTACAATCTTGATCCTTAATCTTAGTTGGAATTTGAAAAAAAAAAACTCAAGAATATAGCATAGTTTAGGGTCATTGCATTTCTTTGGTTCTATAAATCATCGAATCTTTACAAGGAGATGAAGCTTAAAATTGACACTTTTTTCTTTCCAGTTGCATTGAATATTACATTCTTAAGAGTGACAATGAAAATTGCAGAACCAAAACCACTACTAAGGATGACAAAGAATATAATATACTTACAATAAGCTTTGAGTTGTAGCCAGACAAGAATGAAAGGTCTGCTACGCTATACAAAATGTCAAATACCTCCTCTGCTTCAAAGAAACAGAAAAGTGTGATCACAATGTCAAAATCTGCAGTGATCACAGAATGCAGACTCAATCTCTTTGAATGCGAAGTGAAGAAGTTTCATACAATCACACGGCAAATGCTAGCTTTTTCTGCACGGTCCAAACGAGTTTCATCAGAAGCCATTAATGATAATAAATGTACAACTCTGGACAGACGCAAGTGACGGTATAGATAAATAACGTGTACAGAAGCAGAGATTTGGGGATCTTTGCAGAGAAGATTTGGATCAGATTTACTGACAGTTGTTAACTTCAAATGGCAGGCCTACCGGCTAATGAATTATCATTAATATCCCTGCAATATAGTCATTCACTGCAAAACAGTTGTTAACTACGAGTTTTCTTTTTAAACTTTCTTCTTAAGTGATAAGTGCAAGACAAATGTGTACTGAAGTCATATTTAGTAGACATTGTACAGTTAATTGATATAATATATCAAACCATGTCATATCAATTTATTGTTGCTTCCCTAAATTTGATAGTTTCTCAACATTATTATATTATATTTCAGATTAGTAGTTTCTAAGTTGAAAAAAAAAATCAGATAAATAATTATGTTGTACTATGTCTACCCATTTGGGAAAGGATGGGGCTATCCTCTTCAAGGAATGCACCGTCGTACATATTTAAAAAATCCGAAAACACCATGGAATTTCCTGAAAATTTCAGGATCTGTTCTTCATCATAAGCATGTTCTGGATCGAAAACAACCCAAAATTTCTAAAAAAAAACACTATTTACTTTCAGATTTGGAAAAAAAAAAAAATTCAATATAAGGTGCATTCTTTCGAAGGATAGCCACTGCCTTTGGAAAAAGCTTTGGAAAAATTGTATAGCAGTGCCAACACTCGTGCAAATCAGGAAATTAGATGTGAAATACATGGCTAGCTTCGCTTAATAAATAAAGATGAATAAATTTAATGAATAATTATATATTTCTTTTATTAGTTTGAAGCTGGTTATTATTTATGTATTATAAATATATATATATTTAGATTTTTTCTTTTCTGCATAGTTGGACAATATTTGTATTGTGCTAATGCTTTTAGATTTAGGTTATTTATGTTATTTGACTCAATAATGTTATAAATATATTTAAAGAGTTGCAAAATTTGTAAAAAAACCAATTTTTATTAGAATTTACAATTATTATATAAACTCATAATTGACTAAATACTACAAATAATGATTCTATCTCAATAAACAAAACTTATTTGGTAAACCAATAAACTTACAAATATTAGCGTCTCTAAACTATTTAATATATTTAAAGCTCATGTTTCCAATTTTGCTTTACTCCATCTGTATTTCACTGGTTATTTACACCTCCACCTCTTTTCCATATGTAATTTTCCTTACAATAAGGAATACAGACCCTCGTGTTTCCCTTCACTAATAGATACATATCTGGTTTATTGAACAAATAAAATAAAATACCCTTGACTGGGTTCAATCATGAATTCTCTACATATTTTGTATAGACTTTACCTTCCTACTCACAGATGATATTGCTCGTTAACTGTGAAATTGTGGTATATAAGCAGCAATGATTACCCTTGCTATTTAAGACTACCATGCAATTAGGTGTTGAGAAAGTTTTACCCTCTTATAGATTCATTGACCTGATTTGATGAGACAGATTGCAATTGGGAAATTAGGCTACCATTCATAATTTTATATTTATGATATATATTCAACTATATATTTATTTTATGTAGTATTTTTAATAATTATCTTTATTTCTCCCATTTTTTACATAATGCAAATTATTAATATAAACATATTATAATTTAATTAATATATATAATAATAATTAAGTATATCCTTCATACCTCGTACTCTACTACATTTCTCATCAAATCTTTGTTTAAGATATTATATATATATATATATATATATATATATATATATATATATATATATATATATATATATATATATATATATACTTTATTTTTTCATACTTTAGACATTATAATATATAATAAAATAATTACCCCACCTAAATTATTAAGTATAATAAATATATTTTATTATAAATATTATATTACAATTAAGTATATTACTCAATTTTTTAGTAGTCTTACACATCCTCCATACTTAGTACTTTACTACATGTTCTTATCAATACTTTAAAAAAATTTAAATCATTAATTATAATAAATATATTTTAGTTTTAAAATAATATGAAAATTATCTACTATTATTTTTTATATATACTCATTTAAAACTTCTTTTAAGATATTACATACATACATACATACACTTGAAAGATCTTTTCGACCCGGCTATGCCAAAGGGTGTTCCTTTGTGAGACACTACATGCGCTTGTCTGCAAAGAATTTAAAAGAACAACTGGTAGGTTATCAAAAGTTGAAGCAAGTTGACATAGTATTAAAATTTAAATCAATTAAAAAAAATTTAAAAAAGTGATAGTACATGTTTTAGTCACTTTTTAATGATAATAATTTTTAAAAGAGGTGGTAATACATGTTGTAGTCACTCTTCAATATTCTAAATTTGGGTGTTGTATACCACAACATTCCATCTATAATGGTGCATCAATGGCCAAAATTGAATATTGTAGAAGATTGATCCATGCTCAAGACGAGAATCATAGTAGCTTGTCAAATTTTAAGTGGATTCTACTTCCAAAGTTTCAAAGGAAAATATGGTTTATTTGTGTCAAGAGATGCATACTTACACCCCATATCAACTTTAGACTTTTGATGTGTGTGATTATGGATGTGTCAGGAACATTGTTGGTGGAAAATAGTATAGACATGTTACCCTTAGTGTGTGTGTGTGTGTGTGTGTGTGTGAGAGAGAGAGAGAGAGAGAGAGAGAGATTTTCTTCTTACAAGGTAGTAAAATTCAAGGCTTGAAATAATAAGTGACTATGACTCAATTAGCCTATTTTCTATTTGGATTCATCTTGAGAGACAACAATCCCACAACAACATAGATATAATAGGATAGGAATTATGATCTCAAATCATTGGGTGTATCGAGGCGCATATCATTTCAATGCTAACATAAATGTGTTAGGTATAGACTTTGTATAATATGCCATAAATTTGTTCTTGGCATATTTCATTTCTTTCTCTATTTATACTAGTTGAAGTTGATTGACCACAATCAATTCCCATTCCTCGATCACAATAAAAAAAAAACCAAATTACATTCTCAAATCCAATTGTGGGTTTGATGCAGTCAAGGCTGGTGGATCCAATTAAGGATTGACCGACCTTGCAACCAAACCAATATGCAACGGAAATACACAACAACAATAACAAATTTGAAACAAACAAAAATATTTATTCATCAAGTCACCAATTACATGCAATGTGTCGGGCTATAAGGCCTTCCCAGTTATGGCTAGATACAAAGCAAATAACAATCTACAAGATCTCACAATATCCAATTCTTCTCCCCAACATCAGCATTCAACTAGCCCAGGTCTGCAACAGGTAGCACACTGGTAAGCACCCAGGAAAGATCTAAACTTGTACTCAAACTTCCAAGCAATCTTCCTGTTCCTAAGCTCGCAGGCTACTAACCTTCCTTCCAACAATCTAATGCCCTAAACAACTACCCAAGCATCCTATAAATATTGATTCCTAGCCACAAGTCGGCTGATGAAACAATTAACCCTTACAAACCAATAATAAATGCTAAAACATCAGTCGACTCTCAAATAGCCTTACAAAATAAATAAACTCTCGAAGATGACCCCAAACGGTCATCAGATCTGCATAGAAGAATGTAACATGCCAGATCTAGGTCCCCACACGTCCAATGGTCAATCCATAACACGAGGAGCGCGACCCAAATCAACAAAACCAGTCGGCCAAGTCGATCCGACAAAACAATCCAATCGAAAAACAAGAACACCGAGCAATAGAGGAAATAACCGAGCACCAGTCGATCGACCATGCCAAGCATGATTGAGGAACATAGTTATCGCTGAGCACCAGAGAACCGACACCTTCAGTCACCAAGCGTCCTTCAGAGACCAAGCACCCTGATAACCATAGAAACCAAGCAACCAACCTCCCAAACCGAGCAAGTATTCCATCAAACCAAGATCAAAACTAACAATCTACCTTCAAAGACAAACATATTTTTGGTTGATACAGGATTTCCAAGAATCCTAGGATGCTCCTACATCAAACACCCCAGGTAAGAAAGATTTTCTCATAAGGAAATCAAGAATGCCTCAAGGGAATTAGAACAGGTATGCCAAATCTATTCTTCACCCACATCTCTTCTTGTCCTTCATCCCAAGTAGTCTTCACTTCATTCACTGTCTCGTGTAGAAAGTCCTTCTATTTTCCACTTTATTTACCCCTCCAGTCGGCAACTGATAGCAACCAACTCTGACCAATACCGACCACATCAGTGCCCTGGTAAGGTTCATCCATTCTAGACTCCTCAACCAACTCAATATCATTTGCATCTCTTTGTGTCACAAATGTCACCATTTGTTGTACCATCTCTACCAATAAGACCATCAGTCTCTTAATCTCAACAAACTCTTTAGAGATATCATTCTCCTTCTCCTTCAAACTAGACTTAACAAGAATAGGTTCATCAACCTTGTGCTCCTAAAATTTTTCATAAGGACAACACCTGATAACTCCACATCCCTTAACCCTTGTCTCCTGTAAAGATATCATCTTATGTCGGGCTCCTTCATGTCTAACCACATAGGTATTAGCACGACCATCAAACAAAACATTCCTGTCAAACTTCCAAGGTCTACCAAGCAACAGATGACAAGCATCCATAGGTAATATGTCACACAATATCTCATCATGGTAAGATCTAATCTGAAACTTAACCAAGCATTGTTCTTCAACTCTAACCTTAGAAACATCTTGTATCTAACTAATCTAATAAGGATTAGGATGCTTCCTTCTTTCCAAACTCAACTTACTAACCATTTCATCTGAAACAAAGTTCTCAAAACTACCACCATCAGCTATGACATTACATAACTTATCCTTGCACTTACATCTGGTTCTCAACAAATTTCTCCTTTGCACCGGTTCATGAACACATGTAGCTAATCTCCTAGTGATAAGTGTCTCACCTTTTTCTGCAACATTCACAATATCTTCTTCAGCAGTCAGTGCAACCCTTTTCTTAGGACACTGCCAACTTCTATGACCAGCTTCACCACAGTTATAACAAGTGACAGTGAACTCATTCTTCCACTTTCCTCTCTATCCAGCATTCTTAGTAACTTGACCACTGCTAGATCCCACATCAGATTTAGGATTCTCTGTCACATTACTCTCAAAAACCATCTCACAAGTTTTACCACCTCAGTTCCTATTGTTATGTTTTCCTTCATACTTCTTATTTAGCTTCTCTTCAATCTTTAATGCCATTTGATAAGCATCACTGATTGTTGTCATCCGCACAGTAAGTAACTCTTCTTGAATACTAGGTCTCAAACCATAGACATACCTAGCAACCTTTTCTTTATCAACTTCAGAATGACCAATCCTAATCAGGATTCTGTAAAACTCCTCGGTATACTCCTACACCGATTTGTTAGTCTGCTTCAAAGCTTGCATCTTCTTAAACATGGCCAATTCATAATCCACCAAAATGAATTGCTTCTTCAACTTGTCCACCATTCCTTTCCTCTTCTACCTCTTTCCAACTGAACTTCTCTCCACCAAATATTTGCATGACCCTTTAACTTAGTCTTTGCAAATCTAACCCTATCGGGATCTTCTATTTCTTCATACTCAAAGTATTCATCAATCTCATTGATCCAATCAATCAACTCTTCTAGCCTAAGGCTTCCAACAAATGCAGAAACTTTAATCTTAGGTCTTTTCCCATTCTTAGACATAGCTTTTAGAGTTCGGTTCTCCTCAGGATCTCTAGCTTCTTCAACAGCTTCTTCAAAATGATCTTCCTCAGATTCATCATCACTATCCTCTTTCAAGGTAGGCTTCTTCTTTCTCAACTCCTTTTGCAAATTTTGTACTTGTTTCTGCAAAGCCCTAAAATAATCAATTCTAAATTCTCCAGTAGCTTCCTCTTCTTCAGAGATCTCACAATTTCTCCTTGGAGGCATCTTCAAATCAAGATCTAGACACGAACACACAAGATCCACTTGGCTCCAACAGGAACAGACTTTGCTCAAACAGGAACAAACTTCACTCTGATACCACCTGATGCAGTCAAGGCTGGTGGATCCAATTAAGGACTGACCGACCTTGCAGCCAAACCAATATGCAGTGGAAATACACAACAACAATAACAAATCTGAAACAAACAAAAATCTTTATTCATCAAGTCACCGATTACATGCAATGTGCCAAGCTATAAGGCCTTCCCGATTATGACCAGATACAAAGAAAATAATAGTCTACAAGATCTCGCAAGATCTAATTCTTCTCCCAAACATCAGCATTTAGCTAGCCCAGGTCTGCAATAAGCAGCACACTGGTAGGCACCCAGGAAAGATCTAAACTTGTACTCAAACTTCCAAGCAATCTTCCTGTTCCTACGCTCGCAGGCTACTAACCTTCCTTCCAACAATCTAATGCCCTAAACAACTACCCAAGCATCCTATAAATATTGATTCCTAGCCACAAGTCAGCTAATGAAACAAATAACCCTTACAAACTAATAATAAATGCTAAAACATCAGTCGACTCTCAAATAGCCTTACAAAATAAATAAACTCTCAAAGATGGCCCCAAACAGTCATCAGATCAGCATAGAAGAATGCAACATGCCAGATCTAGGTCCCCACACATCCAACAGTCAATCCATAACATGAGGAGTGCAACCCAAATCAATGGAACCAGTCGGCCAAGTCAATCCAACAAAATAATCCAGTTAGTAAGCAAGAACACCGAGCAATAGAGGAAATAACCAAGCATTAGTCGACCGACCACGCCAAGCATGACTAAGGAACATGGTTATCGCCAAGCACTAGAGAACTAACGCCTTTAGTCACAGAGCGTCCTTCAGAGACTGAGCACCCCGGTAACCATAGAAACCGAGCAACCAGCCTCCCAAACCGAGCAAGTATTCCATCAAACCAAGATCAAAACTAACAATCTACCTTCAAAGAGAAACATATTTTTGGTTGATATAGGATTGCCAAGAATCCTAGGATGCTCCTACATCAGGGTTTCCTTAGAGTTTAATTTTAGTGTTTTCATAATGTTCAAGATAAAATGAAACTAAAGCAATGTATTGGTTGAGCTGGTATTTTTTGCATTTGCGACTGGTGAGAGTCTCACATTCAACAACTGCATGTATGGCTAGATTCTCTACTTTAATCATTTTGTAAAAATGTGGGGGGGGGGGGAGATGTACATCTCCCCCTAAAAGCGCAGAATGTACTAGTTTTTCATCTTCATCATTTTCATCCTCTACTCCTCCTTCTCTTTCAAAATTGAAGTCCAATTAATCGACCAACTCTATGTCCATCTTGTCTATGAACAAATTGTTTGTCTTTTTTTTCCAAATAGAGAAACTAAATAATATTAATAACAGTCATATTAGTCCTCATAAATATGCAAATATGTTAGGTGTAAATTACAATTAAACTAAAGGCATGAAAATAGGGAGGAAATATCATTAATGTTTGACTACATATCTTCATAGTTGGTAAAATTTGCAGGTAAATATTTTTAATGGAAGGCAGGAAAATGCATATTTTTCCAACCATAACCAATCCTTGAAGACACTACATTGTAAAGGAGTACGTGCATCTTCATCATGAGCTCCTCAAGAACCAAGGACTTAACAAAAATCAAAAGCCTCTTGTACTTGTTATGTAGATTAAAGATATTATGGGTAATATATCAGGCCAACTAGTCCATTCAAGAGACATGAAGTCCCAAATGTCATCAAAATGTTTTACTCCCTTCTTGAAAAGATGATTAGCTTGTTTAGAAAATGTCATAGCCAATGGTTGTCCTCGGTATTACACAAGCCGATTCCACAAAATAGATGAATTAAAAAAGTTGTTCAAAACCATGTTGTAATGAGTTGTTTCTCTAATTCAAATAGGTAGAAACAACTTTACATGCCTTCCAAATGGATTGTGAATGAGAGGAAGCTTTAACACATAAAAAGAGGGCCAATAGAATCTTATCAAGCCAATCCATAGATTTCCATTTGTTATTCATATCAACGAAAGATATTCTATGCCAAACTAAGATTTTCCATTGTTCATCTTTTGAAACAACTCTTATTATCCACTTCGTAGATAAATAAATTTCTTGAGTCTTGGGACCCCAACCCCCCCTATTTGGTATTCTAGACTATTTTTTGGAATTGATTATATTGTATTGGATTTTATGTATATTTTATTTATTTATATTAATATAATTTCTGGCTTCAACCTTTTATTTATTAAAAAATATAATAACAAATTTTAATTAAGTTCAATGAAAGGTAAAGTGAGTTGTAATGAAGAGTTGCAACTCCCTCAAACATGAGATATAAAAGGGATAAGATTTCATTTGAAAGGGTTATATTGAAGGAGGAAGAAAGAATGGAGCATAAGAATTGAAGGGAAGAAAGGGACATGGGAAGAAAATAAGGAAGTGAATCTTTCAACGTGCAAATGGTTGTGACTCTTTCAAATGGTAGTAGTTACGAAAAATTGTGACTCTCTCAAAGGGCGATAATGGCAAAGGGTTGTGACTCTTATAAAGGGTGTTAATTCTGAAAGGTTGTGACTCTCCCAAAGGGTAGAAATGATGACGAGTTGTGACTCTTGGAGGGTGATAATTGTGAAAGGTTGTGACCATTGTAAAAGGTGGAAATGATGAATAGATGTGAATCTTCCTTGTGCATTGGAAGATATAAAGGGGATAAGGATTAATTTAGAGAGAAGAACCAATGGAGATCAATTTTTAAAGTGCTATCTCTCATTACTTATTAAAGGTTGTAGCAATGAAAATATATAACTCAATTCTTATGAAAGGTGGCGACCCTTTCACCAATAAAGGGGAATTCATTCCAAGTATTGAAGGGTCACTTATTAATTGTTACTCGTGAACCCATCAATCATTAATCCATAAAGAATCAAGCACACAATCAATCATCAAGATCAAGCAAATTATCATCAAATCCACATCAATCATCGCTTCCTCTTAGGATCAAGAAAACAAACAATTCAAAAATCAAGAATAAATCTATCAAATCAACTTTCATTCAATCATCATCCACCAATATATAAAGCTAATATTCATTATATTGTCACTTTTCAATCATCTAATTAACAATTACTTAATCATAACCCACCAATACCTCAAATCACCAAACGAAAGGAATTCATTCAATCAATCAATCAATCTAATGAATATCAATCATTCAACAACATTCAAATGGATTAGCTAGCCTTTTCACTTTTTTGAAGGAGCAAAAGACAACATTTAAGAGGAAAATCCCATAAGATCAAATCTACCCAATTTACAAACAAAAAATTAAAATTATATACTTGCAATAAGTTATTTTTCTATAAGTATTGTGATATGCATTGGAATAGTAGAATTGATTCTCAACTCATATGAATGTTTGTGTGATAATATGAAATGCAATTCTAAACTATTAAACTAGTATGTATAAGTTGACAAGGAATCATGTAGAGAAGAAAGGAAAAAATGAATTGAGAGCAGATACAAGAATGTCATTTAAGTAGGGCACCCCATAATGGATAGGAAGATTTTTGGGCACCTTATCATAGTTTCTTCTTCAACCTCTATGATGGTTGATTCATGGAAAATTCATGATCATAAGAGGCTGAATAAGTCGACACTAATAGGGAGGAAAAGCCAGGATGGATGACTGACATGTCTCCCACATGTGTGCCAAGGGGGAGTTATGTTAAAAATGTGGTGAATTAGATGTGCCATGTGACATCAAGGTATGATATAGCTTAATATTTTTATGGTATTATAAATTGCAAGAAGATGGTGAAGAACTTGGTGTGAATGAGGTCTTTTACTTAACTAGTTCACCTAATAGCTCCTATTCATGTGTTAAATTTACTTACATTCTACGAAGTAAGAATGTTTATAGTATTCTTAATTATTATGCTATCTCGTCATATCTTATATCATTTTATTCTTGTGTTTTAGATTATTTATTATTTGTTATCTAATGTTAGAGGATTAAGACATTTGTATTTTATCTAATCATACCTTTCACTTTTCATATATTAGTGAAACCTCTTGTGAATTTCTCTCATAGTAAAGGATGTATTATCATTGGTCTGTTATTAATAATTGTACATTAGTGCATCCATAATCAAGGAAGTTATTCTTGTGCTACTCTATTGTGGAAGGTTTTTTTTGTTTTGCAAGAAATCCTTGGTATGTGAGCTATCAGTTTCTGCAAGGTATTAGAATTATAGATACACAAGAATTTCATATATGAGGGTGGTTTGGCATGAATTTTCATTGGAAATATTTTGGCACAAAATGAGCTTCACCATTGAGTTTAAAAGGCCAAAAACCTCCTATTTTGATCTACAATCCTTTGATTTTGGATGTCAACATTTTGGGCCATTTTTTTAGGGTTTGGTAATTTTAACAAGTTTTCTAGTCTACACAAGTAGAGTAAATTTGTACTGCCCATATGGTTCCATATTGGACAACTTGGTTGTAAGGGTCATATGTGGAATTAAGTCATAGTCAAAGTGTATTTAATAAAATATTCATGTGTTAGTTTGAGTATAGACGATATGAATTCAATGTGTGTTTCTATTTTATTTAGTTTTTCTAAATTTTGGTATCCACTATCACTATCTAATCGTCATCTAACACCTTCCCAATAGCCTTAGTGAAGCACTTGGTCACATAGCAGCAATCGCCTCCTAGTTCATAGAAGAACTATTTGCCCTTGACATCTTAATAGGGAATTTTTCAAGGACATAAATTTTGACTTGCATATTGGATTTTTGCAAAGAAAATCTAGTTTTGAGAACTTTCCAATAGTGAATGTGTTACTATTAGATTATTTTTTTGGTACAAGTTATCATTGTTTGAAGTTAGATCTCTTATTTAGGGATTTGAGCTCATAACATTTTGCTTGTTTATCCAACTTTTATGATTTTTGTGGCACTAGAAAGATATTTAAGAGCTCATTTGATCTATCCAGGTAGTTTTTTCAAATTCAAACAAACATATATTATATTTACTGTATGTCAATATTGCATTATAATTTATTACTTGGATATCATAACACTTAGAGGAGTTTTGTCTTTTTAAGAGGCTTTATTTTTAATATTCATCATATTTGAGAGTTTCTAATTATAGTTTAAACTTGTTATTTATTAAAATCAATAGCATAAAAAGGGTGTTGATCCTTACACAACCATAACCGAAAGGCAACAAAAGTGTTAAACATAACACTAACAAAAAAGGTGTTGGCAAATACAAAATAAAAAAATAAACAACATGCTAGCATAAAGGCTAGTAGACCACCTCAAGAGTAGGAAGGCAACTAATCCACAACATGTGGAGAAAAATGTGATGTTAAAGAACTATTTTTCCTACACCTTTGGATAATTGTTTGATGTTGTCATCAAGATCCCCATCACAAGGTGGAGAAGCTAATGAAACTCTATTTGGAAAACTATCAACAAAAGGGGTAGAGTGTTGAGGAAGTTGTGCATTACCTAAAAAATATTGGAGCAGAGCGGGAGCAAAAAGTAAAGAAGGGTTGTCACACCCAGAGGGGATCACACTAGAAGGAGCAGGAGTAGTATTCACATTGATAGTTCAATTTAAAACAAGAGCACCACCCAGATTTGTAGAAGGCTCATCACCTAAATTCACAGTAGATGCTTCATCCTCATTATTAATTTGTGACTCTTTGTCAAGGGAATAATCAAAGGCTAGGACAGTCAAATTTTCTTCTCTAGTATCTTTCCACCAAGTGGCAATGCATTTACACCTTAGGAGAGAACAATCAATTATCCAGTGACTAGTAGAGAAACACTGGTGACATCAAAATGCGATGACCTCATAATCCATTGCTTGCAGAGTCCACCACCCATCCCCCACCACAAGAAGCACATCTCCAAGGTGAGGTGTGGATATATCAATGTCCACCAAAATACATGCAAAGAAAGAGAGGCCCATAGTTTTTGTAGCCTCATCCACCTTTCTGAAACGACCAATAGAGTTGCTAATGACCTCATAAAAACACTTCTCCCAAAAGTGAAGGGGAAGGTTGAGGAGATGAACCAATACTAGACGCATAATAAGAGGTTTAGTAAAATGGTTAAGGGAAACTATCTAGGGTTTGGCCTAAAGAGACTGATTCCCCCAAACCCACAACTTTCTTAGTACCAAATCTTGTTCTTCAAAAGAAGTAAAAATAGAAACAAAAAACCCATTTGAACAAGGGAAAAGATCAATATTACCAAGGACAAAGGGTCTCCATGAATCTATCACCGAGTGATGAAGATCTGGAAGAAAAGGCCATAAGCGTATGAATATAAAAACCAACTTGCAACAATGGTAGAAATCCACATTTTCCACCACATCTAGGCCACACACCAAACAAATTTAGTATTCAAGGTGTCACTTTAATGATATTAAATCCCTATATTGTTCTTTCTATTTAATCTCCATATGCAGATAATGAATTTTCAGCTTGTTGTGGTTGTAAAGTCATAGAGGCTGTGATATATGCACGAGCATCAACGTTTATTTGTGCATATTTATCAACTCTTTTTTGGATTTAATGTAGACGAACATCAATTTTGTATTTAGATTCGATTCACTTCATATAAACTTTATCCTTGTATATTGGTTGGATTATGCAAATATGTAATCCTCGTCCTTATCATTAACTCTAATTTATATGATTTGGAATGAAATATATGGTACCATTTTCTTAACCATTATCTTCAAGCTTCAAAGATATGTATGATATCCTTACTCTTCATATGGAATGAATCTATGTTATTTGGAAATCAAATATTTTTTATTTTAATTTTTGAATTGGAAAGATATAAATTATTTTTTGTAGTGAGACTTATATCATACTTCTAAAAATTGCAAGAATAGTTCACCGTGACCATTTACATGATTAATTCATGCAAATAACTTTACAAAGATATGTTGTAAGGAAAAATAAACAAAAACAATATGAATTTATATAAAATCTTCCTATTCTTGCATACAAAAATCTTGGCAAAGATTAAAAAAAAAATTTAAAAAAAAAACTAACTTTATTTAGCAACTTCACTTTCTCCCATTAAAAAATCTTTGCAAAGGTATGATGTAAGCAAAACAATCTTTGCAAAGGCATGCTTAAGCAAAAATAAGACTTATATCATAGTTCTAAAAATGGCAATAGTAGTTTAGTATGACCATTTACATGATTAATTCATTTAATATATTTAAGACAATAGGCCCAGAAATTACTTCTTTCTCCCCAAAAGTTGTCAGCCCGCCCTATCATTGGTTTTTAGTTTTTAACTATGAATAACTATTCACCTTTGTTACCCTATTTTTTCATTCAATATTTTCCACAAAATATGAAAGTAGTAATAGTAACTTACCTTCTTCTTGTCCCTGGTTTTTCCCCGCTTATCAAAATGATAGATAAGTTTCCCACGAATATCTTTATTAAGAAATAAAAAGACTGATTTGGTTCAGGTTTCCAAAAGATCCCACCTTTTCCACACTTGTAGTATTTCAGTTCCTTTTTATTGTTGTCTGAAATCCTTCGGTTGTTCAAAAGAGAATTTGGTCGCCTCTGATTCTTTGAGTCTCCTTCTGTGAATATTTTCAGTTCATTTTTATTTACAATTTGCTAATTTGTCTTTTCCTTTACTTCAATGGATTTCTTTTACTGACTATGGAAGTTTGGTCTCTATATTCCAAATTCTTTTTGGAAAATGTGGGTATTCAACTCTTACAATATGGGCATGTTATCATATGCCATATTTAAAAAAATGGATGAGTCTATTTGCAAATCTATGAGGAATATTTTCTTTGTCATTTTTCTTTTACCACTATGAAATAGAATTTGTATAGTTTGGTTTCAGCCTATTGGATTCAGAACTTGTTATCACAGCTTATATGTCGGCTCATCGCTTGATAAGTAAGAAGATTGACTGTAGTAGTGAGAATCATCATTTTAAATGGTCTTTATTTAGAGTTTTCATTGTTAAAATTTAGGTTTTTGGACAAGTGAGAGATATGCCTCTGTTTTGTAATTTCTTATTTTTGTATTTTTTTTTTACAACGCACTTTTTTATAGTTTTTGAAAAGAATTTGTGTGATATAATTTTTTCTAGACTTGGCTAAGTTTGATGACAATTTTTGCAAATCTGCTAAAAATTGTGACTATTGGCTATCACACTCAGTTGATTATGCAAGTTTTAGGAATTAAAATGTCATTGTTTCTATTTTGGTATTTGGATTCGAGGATTTATTTTATGTCTACATTTTGGGAATGCATGACAGTGAAAGAAAATAAAATATCCACTTTTACTAATGTATGTTTGATTTGAAGCTCATCTATTGTATTTAAAGTTTGTTTTCCTTGAAGATTTTTTTATATTAATGGCTGGTCGGTTGTGCATTCAGTAATCTTCACTTTTTAGATTCAATTTTTAGTCTTTTTTATGTGTAACCTTTTGAGGGTTTTCTATTTTTTTGTCATAAAGGATCTTATCTTGTATTTTTTTTGTCACTTCATACTGTGAATTCATTACAACTAGCTTATATATATATAAAATACACCGAGAGTAATACTTCTGAGGTGCCTATTGCACCTTGAAATTTAAAGAAAATAGGCGCCTCAAGAAGGATTACTCTCAGCATATTATACACACACACACACACACACACATTACAATTCTTAAAATGTCTACTATGTTGCGCTGCGACTGCCACTAGCTATATATATATATATATTAGGTTTAATGTTGTAAAAAAAAATAGTATATATATAGTTCTAAATTAGAAATTATTAAAATTATTTGAAACCAGGTAAGAGTTAGGGTTAGTAGGACATTTAACATTATGACTTAGGGTTTGGGTAAGAGTTACGGTTACGGTTAGTAAGATATTTTATGGTATGAGTTAGGGTTCGAGTTAGGGTTAGGGTTAGGGTTAGGGATAGGCTGAGAGTTAGTGTAACATTAAGGTTTTAGATTAGGGTAAGGAATAGGATTAGGGTTAGATTTTAGGAATTGTAATGTTTATGTATATATGTATATATAATAATTAGGTTTAATGTTGTAAAAAAAAAATAGTATATATATAGTTCTAAATTAGAAATTATTAAAATTATTTGAAACTGGGTAAGAGTTAGGGTTAGTAGGACATTTAACGTTACGACTTAGGGTTCCAGTAAGAGTTACGGTTAGGGTTACAGATAGGGTGAGAGTTAGGGTTAGGGTTAAGGTTAGGGATAGGGTGAGAGTTAGGGTTAGGGATAGGGTGATAGTTAGGGTTAGGGTTAGGGTTAGGGATAGGGTGAGAGTTAGGGTTAGGGTTAGGGTTAGGGATAGGGTGAGAGTTAGGATTAGGGTTAGGGTTAGGGATAGGGTGAGAGTTAGTGTAACATTAAGGTTTTAGATTAGGGTAAGGGAATAGGATTAGGGTTAGATTTTAGGAATTGTAATGTTTATGTATATATGTATATATAATAATTAGGTTTAATGTTGTAAAAAAAAATAGTATATATATAGTTCTAAATTAGAAATTATTAAAATTATTTGAAACTGGGTAAGAGTTAGGGTTAGTAGGACATTTAACGTTAGGGTTAGGGTTAGGGATAGGGTGAGAGTTAGGGTTAGGGTCAGGGATAATTTTAAGGAACCCCCCCTCCCGAAAAGTATAAAATTGTGGTGAATCACATGTGATTTGGGTGAAAAAAATTTAATAGTGTTGGCGAATTATGCGTCAATCTATGGATATTTGGTGGCAAATTTTTTAATAGTTTACACAATTTTTATAAAAAAATGGTGATTAAATTTTTTTTTAAAAATAAATTTATTAATATTGATGGCGAATTATGTTTTGAAATATGGGTATTGGTTGGCGAATATTTTAATAACCGATACCATTTTTATAAAAAAATGGTGAAATTATTTTCCAAATAGTTGAATTAATTTATTTGTTATTGGAAATTTGAATACTGACACGTTGCATCAGGTCCCACAGTCCCAGTCCCATCACCCATGACTATGATAATGACGTCAGACTCAAACAACAAACGTCCGTTGGATTTAATACGTATCAACGGCCAAAGATGAATTTTAGGCATATTGCTGGTCCTTATAACATTTACTGAAAACTATTGACGGAAACATGACATGTGTCATGTTTCCGCCGATAGTTTTCAGTAAATGTTATAAGGACCAGCAATATGCCCGAAAAGTATCATTCTTAATTTGGCATTTATTAGATAGAAATAAAGTAAAGTTTTAAGTAATGTACTGAGTATATTACCATTTACCATAGGCGATGTGTAGAATTAAAGCAATGTACTAAGTATATTTATTATCATATCGATTTGAAATTTGAATTAATTATAGAATTAAAGCAATGTACTGACAAATACGTGTAATCTATTCATTACCTCGATAGAATAATTGGTTAGAGTTAAGGCTTGAATGAAAAGTAAAACGTCATCTCATCTTAGAGTCAAGGCTTGAACAATTGTCGCATGATCGCATAGCCAGGAAATGGGCTATGTGAACATGCGACATACCTCTACGTCACCCTTCTACCTTGCCGTATGACCGCCACCGCCAAAACACAGGGTTTGTCGCATGATCGCAAAGCATGAAATTGGTTCATGCGAACATGCGACAAACTGTCACACCAGCCGTAAATCTTGAAACACGCTGGCCAACCCGCAAGCCCCTCTGACCATGGCCCCATCGATAATTTCCATGTCTCTGCCACATCGACCAATCGAAAAATGCCGCATCACCATCTACCACCGGGCTGAGGAACAGGTGTCAACCAGTCACATGATCGCATGTCAGAAAACTCTGACATGCGATCATGTGACAGCCACCCATAGGATGCCACATAACCGCCAGCGGGACCACTGCCCTCCCCTCCAACGGACCTAGCACAAGAAGTAACCAGTCACTTGGTTGCATGTCAAATTTTTTTGACATGCGATCATGTGACAACTGAACATTTTACCAGCTCAGCTAATCACAACCTAACACCTCGATGATGAATCATCACGTGCTCCCATTACAGACGAACCAATGGCATCTAATCGGACGGTGGGTGCATGATCACATGGGGAGAGAATATTCCATGCGATCACACGCCGACCGTCGATCAGAATCTCTAGCCCAAGCCCCGCTGACCACACTCCATCTCTTTATTTCCTTCGGCCAATAGGGGAGCACCATTTGTGCATACATGTCACCATGGCCCACAGTTTGAAACCCTACATCGTAAAGAAGAATCAACGGCTGGCGTGATTTCGCATATCTCTGGCAACTCCCTTGCGCTTTAGCGACCACTGTTGATGCTCTGACATGACAAGACCATTTGACTCATCCAGAAACCAGGCCCCACCATTGAGATTTAGCAATAAAGGCAAACTCCCATTCGCTAGAGACTTTCTCCATTCCTTGACCTAGCGACGAATAACATGATGAAGAATTGGGCCCCTCACAATCGCAGCAACGCACATACTCAATGATGAATCATCACGTGGTCCCACTGCATGCAAACCAATGACATCTAATCGGATGGTGGGCGCATGATTTCATGGGGAGAGAATATTCCATGCAATCACACGCTGCCCGTCGATCAAAATCTCTAGCCCAAGCCCCGTTGACAACACTCCACCTCTTTATTTCCTTTGGCCAATAGGAGAGCACCATTTGTGCATACATGTCACCATGGACCCACAGTTTGAAACCCTACACTATAAAGAAGAATCAACGGCCGACGTGATTTCGCATATCTCTAGCAACTCCCTTGCGCTTTAGCGGCCACCGTTGATGCTCTGACATGTCAAGACCTTCTGACTCATCCAGACACTAGGACCCACCATTGTGTTTTAGCAATAAAGGCAAGCTGCCAGGTCAGCTAGCTCATCCGCTTCATTAATATTCATTAGTGTATGTTAAATTATTAATATTTTAAAATCATGACAATCGTTAGATTATGACAGATGAATGGCTGAAGTTGTATTTCAGAAGTTCTATGGGTTTCAAAAAGCTTTTTTGAAAACTCACTCCGGAAATCTGACACATTGAAAGTTGACATGTAATGTTTTAGAAAGATTACGAATGTTTACGTTACACGTGTATGATGTAGAAAGATTACTTTACCATTTAACGAAAGGTTTTTAACATTTACTTTTTTAAAACCTATCGACTTGTACTTGTAGCAGCAGAGTTAAAAAGAACTGTTGAATGGGAACTGTCACCGGAGATTTGGAAATTGAGACTGTAATTTGTGAGAGCCTTAGCTGTTCGAAGTTATATCTATCTTGATTTCAAAATTCAAAGTTTAATTTTGGGTAAGTACTAAGTTTAACTTGATTTTGAAATTTTAATTCTTGCATGTTCTATTGGGGTTTTCTTAAATTGGGGTTTTCTTCAATTGGGGTTTTCTTAATTAGTTAGTTAATATCTGTGATATTATTACTATTAGTAAATATCTGTGATCTTTGTTTTTTAATTTTTCTGAAGAACAATGGGGAAAGCGAAAAATCAAGGCCTAGGGCAAGCAGAAGGGAAAATTGTAATGGAATTCAGAAAACTAGTACAAATCCCTGGTTTCACTGATGAGTATCATGATGTTTATGATCCTGTTATCAAAGGTGAAAAGAGAGTTATAGCAATTAAACATACATTGTGCAGTAAGGCAACTGGGCCAAGGAGGTCTGAATTTATAAAATTTAACGCAGCGGTAGGTGCAATAACCAATAAAGTTGCTTCCTGGGATGTTGGTCTGGGTAACATGCTGTTACTTGAAGTTTTCCCTTGCCCAGAAATTGTCAAGATTTGTGCAAAAAATTATGATGAAGAAAAAAAATCAATTGTGAATAAACAAACTCAGGAAGAAATTTTAACAATAACCCAAGAAGAATTTGTCAGTTTGCTAGACCTAGGGTTTGACCCACAAAACTGTAATGCCAAAATCGACCTAGGAGTGCTGGCAGAGCAATATGAGGCAGTCCTGCAAGACGAAAAAAATTCATTTGTAAAGGGTCTAATAGTTGCAGAGGCAAAGGCTTCATTGGGTGAGAACCATAAGCCTCCTTATGATTTTAATGTTTTTGTGCCATGGGTTCAGGATACTATATCCTCGCTATCATTTTGCCTGGGATTGGAAAACAATAGGGAAGTGAGTGCCAGCATTCTTCAATTCATTTGGGATATCCATTGTCTGAATGAACCAGTAAGATATAATTTTGTTGGACACGTGGTTGAATTGATGCAAGAGCAATTAGCATTGATTAAAAGAGGCAATTCTAAGACATTTAGGTTCACAACCTACTTGTGCTATCTTCTGCTAGCCAAGAATGCTGCAATATTAATGAGCAACGACAACAAGCTTGAAATTCAGAGGGGGACAGGTACTCCAAATCCAATATATAACTGGACACCTCAGATAAGATTGTATGATAACAGAAGGAATCACAGTAATTTTGTAGACTTCTTTTTGGCCCCATTGTACAAAGAAATAACAAGCACTCCAATGTCCAGATTGTCTGCTTCATGTAGGGATTGCATCCAACTTGGAAGCACAACTCAATTGGCTGACTGGTACTTAATGGAAGATTACACTGTGCTAAGGTTTTATGGATCAGAACTGCAACCGCACAAACTTCCAATGCATGTGACAGACAGGGTGTTTGTAGTAGAATATGTAGTACAACTAGAGAGCACAGATAGACTCTTCTCTGGCCAATCGAAGAAGAGCTTATTCCCTTCCTTACCTTTCTCAATTGGAGGGTTAACATTTGAGAGAAAGGCTTTCCAAGTGGCACAATTTTTTATAGATATTTTTCAATTTGATTTAGAGTGGTACTGGAAGTATGATCCACTCAATGTCATTCAAGAAAGGCTTGTTGCTAATAAGAACTCTGCAAACTTATTTCAACATGAAAGTAAACCATTGCTAGAGAAGTTCAAAAACAAGGATAGCTGGGATGACGTTAGAAAAGAGATGGAGAAAGTTTCCGTTGAGGAAAACATTTCAGTTGAACAGTTGTCATCACAAATTATGACAACAATAAATCAGGGCATTGTATAGCCTAGGATGTCCTTCAATTTCTACGACAAAGCTGCTCAGCCATCAAACATAAAAATAACAAAGAGAATAGCAGAAGCTTGTAAGGATAGAAAATGGACTAGAACGAAAATGGATGATTTTTGGAGTATGAGAAAGGCTCTTGGTGAACCAAAGACCAGTGCAAATCTGGATGACATAGACGAGGATATAGAGTTTAGCAAATTGTGGAATATGGAGCATCCTAACTCCACATACGACACTGACAGCAGTGATCTAGATGATCATGATATTGATAATGCATGTACTCCACAGACTAGGAGTCACTGTGCAATCTCTGAGGACTGAAAAAATGTATATAGCAAAGGGGCAGTCATTCTTGAAAAAATGGGTTATAAAGGTGGTGGTTTGGGTCCCACAGGAGAAGGTGTCTGGAATACAATTCAGACAGAAAAAATTGCTCATGATCGTGGTGCAAGACTTGGCTCTGATAGTGGACCTAGTGGTAGTACTAGTGGCATTCATGGGACTGGCATTGGTAGGAGTGGGCACCTTATAGAAAAAGTTCCCTCTCTAAAGAGGCCACTAGAATATACACAGAATCCCATACAAGAAGATAGTGTCAAGAAGCAAAAGTTTTCCATTTCCAGTTCCAGTTCCAGAACAATGACATTAGATCATTAAGAAGTGTTGCCAATTTCAAGTTCAGCAAAACCCTCTAGAAGTTCAAATCCTCAAAGAGCATTAGTTAGATCAATAGCCATTGCAAGCTCTGTCTCTTCTTCACCTTTCAAACATTCAAATCCTTCTGCAACACCAGATTTTCATTACAAGGATTTCTATAATAATTTTGCAAAAACAAAAACAAAGAATAAGGAATCAAAGAAGGCATTGGAGTCTGGTGCCCTTATTGCAGCTGCATAGGAACAACCTGCATCTAACAGGGTTTTTCCAACATATGACCCAAAGAGAGACATGATGGAGTTCATGGTTGTTATTCCACCAAACAAAGATGGAAACCCACCAGAGAGTCAGATAGATCACTCTGAATTTGAAGTTAGCACTCTCCAAATGGATTTTTCCAAAGTAAAAAATGTGGACAAAATCAATGTCTCAAAGTCTACAAACCAAGTGGTCTACAGTGCACTGCTAAAGGTGGAAAGAGAGAAAAGCAAGCTCGAGAAAAATATAGAAAAGTTACAAGCAGACATTGGCAATGAAAAAGCAAAGAGGAAAGCTTTAGAGAACAGTTTGAAAGAATTGTAAAAAAAGATTAAAAAATCAGCAGATACAGAGCAAGGACATGTTGAGGCGGTAGTGAAGGAATAGGAGCAGGAGAAGGTGAAACTGAAGGAACAGGAGCTGAAGGAATTGAGGGGAAAATTGGCAAAAATGATAAAAAAAACTTGACGAAGAAAGAGCCAGTTCAGAAAAGTTATTTAAAAATCTGGAGAGTAATGCTGCCTCTTAGGTGGATAAAGCCAATCATTGGGAACAAAAAGCAGTAGAAGAGAAAAACAATTGTGAAAAAATGGCAGAAGAACTAAAGAAGGCCAATTGTACAATTAAGACTTTAACAGATACTAGTCATAATTTAGTGAAGATTACAAAAGAACACATTTGGGGCCAAATATTGGCGATGTTTAATAGCTTGTATGACTGGTTTGAAATGCTTCAAAGTATGAGAGTATGTTACTTGAAGCTCCAAAACAACATTCAACAGAACATGGATGTTGTCAACAAAGAAAAGACAGCAAAAGATATTATGCAACAACTCTACAGTAAGAGTGATAGTTATCTATCAAACAAGGGAATTAGCAACCGCCTTGATGCATCAGTAAAGGTATCAAGTATCATTCACAAATGTGAGAAGCTACGGGAAGCACAGGAATTGGATGACAAAGCTAAGTAGAAGATCACAAAGATGGAACAAAGGAAAGCGAAAATGGAAAGTCTTGGTTTGCCTAAGGGATTTGAAGCAAATCAGTTCATTGGATGAGAAAATTACAAAACAAGGTTGCAAGACAAAATAAATAATGATGTACGCTTTCTCCCTGCAGACATATCTTGTGATGCTTTCTTGGATTTCATCAAACCAGTGAGAACTTTGAATGGACTTTTAGAATCAACAGTGCTGTCAAGTCACACTTCCAAATATGAATTGCTAACGAAGTTGCAGGAGTGTGACTATACTATGAACCAAATTTTTTTGCCATCAGAGGATGTTTGGAGTGGCCTACAAAGATTGCTCTAAATTTTGAACTACTTTAAATTGTAATATATTGCAAATGAATACAAAATAAATTGTGCTCTATGATTCTATCTAATTTTCATGTTTTCCAATTCAATGTATGTTGAGTTACTCTATTTTATTCATTTATTCTTAGTTGAGTTTAACTAAGAATACAAAATTACTCTGTTATATGCTATTGGAATACAAAATTTCATTCAGGAATTTCAAATTCAAATATGAATGATCATTGATGACATGATATAAACTACACTCTACAGTAATAATACTCTTTGTTCTCAAATTTTAATGATGAAACATAATACATTCTTGCTTTTCTAAAATGAAAATTGAATGATAGGATATCATATAGTAGTTAATAAGTTCAAAAAATACCTATTGGTTGCCACTGCTAATTTAACAGAAATTTCCTAAATTTGCCAATTCATCTTTGTGTCATCATCATCATCCAATTTTGGTATTGTAGTTGCTTCATTGTTCTCTTCATTTTCGTTTATGTCTTCTTCAAGTTCACTCTGACCTCCGCTTCTATGACTCCCAATCCCATCGCCAGTGCCACTGCCAACTTTACTTGTCCCACTTGGAGTCGTTGTAGGAGATTGGTTAATGGTGTTGCCCACCCCTCTTCTTTTGCATCTTTTCTTCCAAATTTCCATTGCTTTTTGATAAGGAAAAGTATTGACATCATACCTAGATGTGTATACCCTCAAGCATGATTCCAAATTCTTGTCTAGTTTGTTTCTTAGCTTTGATTTTAGGAAGCCCAAAGCACTAAAAATTCTCTCATCCTCCACTGAACCCAATATCATGGTTTGACATAGATCAGCAAGCTTGAAGTACTCTGAAATTTCTTCACGCAACATTGTGCTCTGTTTTAGTTATGTCCAAAGCTTTGTTGCCGAGCCCTCTTCATGTGGGTTATGCATTAATTGATATTGATGCTTCATAGTCCTTGCAAAGGTGCCTGATTGTTTTCTAAGAAGACCCTCATCTAATATTCCTTTGATAGTCACTCCATTGAATTCTACAGATTTGCAAAATTCCTTTATCAAAGTCAACAGACTTTTACGATAATCTTCCTTAGAGTTGAAGGACCAATATTGAGGAAACACAATTGCCATGGCCTCAAGCAGTTGATCATATGGGAATCGTGATCTTATTTCAGAGGAAACTCTTTAGGCTATGTCCCTTGCATTAGCTGTTATAGACTCGACGATCTTGGTAAACTCTTCCCTTGTAACTCTTGTAGCTTGCTTCTTTGGGGCACTGCAGTACATTGGTATCTGAAATCCCCTTACACAAACACATAAATCTCCATTTTCAACGATCTTTAAATAATTATCAGGATCATCCAAATCTATTAGTTTCCACCAGTGATTAAATCTATCATCAGATAAATTTAGGTCAGTACGATAGAGACTATCGAGGGCTTGGCATGACATTTTACGTAAGTGAGCATATTCTGCAATATACATGGCTCTTTGCTGGGCTTTTTTCATAATTAACATCATTTCTTCTAGCATGGGAAGAAGAGATGCCAAAGTCAAAAATGTCTCTAAATTGCTCAACCTCCGAAGCAGGTCGCCACATCTTTGATTTTCTACATTGTCCCAATTTTCGTACATCAGTCCAATCAAAGATTGATATTGAGAAAATACTCGATGCGCTGGTCCATCCAAAGAGATCCATCTGGTATCAACATCTTTAAGAAGCTTGTTTCCATCGGTAATTCCATCAGCAAAGTGCTAAAATTCCCTAAAACATTTGGGACTTCGACAAAAATATGCGTACAACTCTCTTACTAAATCTTCAACCTTGTTTACTGAAGGAAACTTCTTCACAACTCTAAAAGCAAGATTCATCCTGTGGGCCATACAGTGAATGCCAACAACATATGGTGAACAAGAAGCCTACATCTTTGTGCAAAGACCATTCCTTTGACATTGCATTACTGAAGCTCCATCCGCTCCAACGCAGATCAACTTCTTCGCTATTGTCAATTCATCCATAGCTCCATATTCAATTAAATAGCTCTTTACTAATTGAAATAAAGTTTCTGCTATCGCATTGTCTCTCAATTTAGCAACAATTAGTAGATGTGGTTGGCGGACATTATTCTGTACAGTATAAACATGCATGCATACCCACGATGTATTATCTATTGCCATAACTTCATCTAAGGACAATGCAATAAAGGTTGACTCTTTTATTTTTCTTTGTACATCCTCTATTTCAACCTGTGCAATACAACTTGCCCATTCCCATCCACTATTTATCGACCAATGACTGACAAGATAGTTAGGAACTTTCAGAAAGTGTAACAAACCACTCATTTTTGGATAGTTTGTCATTGGACGCCCTCTGCTCAAAATATGGAAAACATTACTTAATTGTTCATAGCTTTTTCGCGTTCTTCTACTTCACTTGCTTTTGCAAAAATAGCATTAATAGAACCTTGAACTTCACCAGGCAATAGAACCTTGAACTTCACTAGGCTTCGTCTTAAATTTCTGAAACAAATAATATTCCTCAGCATTCCTTTTATGTTGACATTGCTCCTTTGTTTTATATCTTACCACTTTTATTTCCCTTCCATCTACAGTTGAGGTTTCGTAAATCTTACCAACATGTTTCTCTATGGTGTCTAGTTTAAGCTACAACCGCTTTTCCTTTTTATACTTCCAACTACAAATCGTACATCTACATTCTACTGGCGGCTCACCTACAATTGGATTGTCCACGAGCTCAATGAATGGATACTTTGCTGCCCAATCAACTTTAAATCTCCTGGCCATCTCCCATTGACGATCAGTTTTTTCTTTCAATTTTCCTCTCCCTTTAGTGTTACTGTTAATTGCACCATCATCATCACCGAAGTCGATTGATTTGTCCTGGTACTAGTTATTTATTGGATATTCTTCGTCAAGGTCATCTTCATTAGAGATATCAGGTTCTGCAACTTCGTCACCAGATTTATTAGGCTCCCCAATTTGTTGAATAGACTCCTATGTAGGTTGAGATTGTACAGGTTCCTCTGATGATGTACCTTCCTCACTTTGACCAACACTGTTGCGTCTACCCCTGCCAAAGTATGAAGATATATTTATGCATTTCGTTGGCCTCTCTTGGACATCTCCACCTTCATTAGTCCTCTTCCTATTTAAATTTAACTGTGACATCTCCATCAAATTAAGGCTGCAATAAAATACTATGAACTCGTAGTCGTAGTTGTTCCGGTTTGCTACCAATCGCAATTGTGAGCTCTAAGCTCAGAATCAACTGAATTATTATGCTACTAAGTACTAAATGAAAATCTCTCAAAGGCTCCTTCTTTTCAGCATGTTTCAATAATGAAACTCATATATCTTAAATAGACAACTACAAATAAACCGTTTTCATATTAGCCATCAGATTTTGCCTCATAATCGGCATCGTCTATTTTGGCGAATGGGCCGACTGTTACATATGATAAGAACTAATATTTGGTGAACCCCGCGTAATTTCAAGTAATCGAGTGGGCGAATAGAGCGGGGACTTGGGACCCCATTGCGTGTGATGCATGGTGAATTGGGTCCTAGGACAAATAAAAATTTCACATAGGAAAATAGGAATTTGGTGAATGATGATCCTCGAAAGAGACACTCAATTTAATCCATGGCGAATAAGAGTAAACAGTAAAGAGAAATATGGACGAAGAACCCGACTACCAAACTGAAATTACGTAATAATAGTGGTGAACATTCTGACCACTATATGACCATTTTATAAAATCTGGGTGAATGATCCGACCTATATTTGATTGTTTTATTCACCAATTTCTATCACCCGATCATGACATATTCGCCAATTGGCGAATATTCGCCACTAAAAAAATCCCTGGTCAGGGTTAGGGTTAGGGATAGGGCGAGAGTTAGTGTAACATTAAGGTTTTAGATTAGGGTGAGGGAATAGGATTAGGGTTAGATTTTAGGAATTGTAATGTTTATGTATATATGTAAATATAATAATTAGGTATAAAGTTGTAAAAAAAAAATAGTATATATATAGTTCTAAATTATAAATTATTAAAATTATTTGAAACTAGGTAAGAGTTAGGGTTAGTAGGACATTTAACGTTATGACTTAGGGTTCAGGTAAGAGTTATAGTTAGGGTTAGTAAGATATTTTATGGTATGAGTTAGGGTTAGGGTTAGGGATAGGGTGAGAGTTAGTGTAACATTAAGGTTTTAGATTAGGGTAAGGGAATAGGATTAGGGTTAGATTTTAGGAATTGTAATGTTTATGTATATATGTATATATAATAATTAGGTTTAATGTTGTAAAAAAAAATAGTATATATATAGTTCTAAATTAGAAATTATTACAATTATTTGAAACTGAGTAAGAGTTATGGTTAGGGTTATAGATAGGGTGAGAGTTAGGGTTAGTAAGATATTTTATGGTATGAGTTAGGGTGAGAGTTAGGCTGAGGGTTATGGTTAGGGATAGGGTGAGAGTTAGGGTTAGGGTTAGGGATAGGGTGAGAGTTAGTGTAACATTAAGGTTTTAGATTAGGGTAAGGGAATAGGATTAGGGTTAGATTTTAGGAACTGTAATGTTTATGTATATATATAGTTATAAATAATAAATTATTAAAATGATTTGAAATGGGGGTAAGAGTTAGGGTTTAGTAGGTCATTTTATGTTATGATGTAGGGTTCGTGTAAGAGTTAGTGGTAGGGTTAGGGTTATCGATACGGTGATAGTTCATGTTAATAGGGTGAGAGTTAGGGTTAGTAAGATATTTTATGGTATGAGTTAGGGTTTGAGTTAGGCTTAGGGTTAGGGTTAGGGATAAGGTGAGAGTTACTGTAACATTAAGGTTTTAGATTAGGGTAAGGGAATAGGATTAGGATTAGATTTTAGGAATTGTAATGTATATGTATATATATAGAGTTATAAATAATAAATTATTAGGGTTAGGGTTTGGGTAAGAGTTACGGTTAGGGTTACATATTAGGGTTTGGGTAAGAGTTGTAATTAGGGTTAGGGTTAGGGATAGGGTGAGATTAATGATGTGGTTAGGGATATGATGTTAGGTTTAGCATTATGATTACTATCATATTTAGTGTAACATTAAGGTTTAAGATTAGGATAAGGGAACATGATTAGGGTTACAATTATGATTAGGGTTAGTGTTAAGTGTAACATTAAGGTTTAAGATTAGGGTAAGGGAATAGGATTAGGGTTACATTTTAGGAATTATAATGTTTATGTATATATATAGTTATAAATAATAAATTATTAAAATTATTTGAAACCGAGTAAGAGTTAGGGTTTAGTAGGTCATTTTATGTTATGACATAGGGTTCGCAGAAGAGTTAGTGGTAGGGTTACGATTATTGATACAGTGAGAGTTCATGTTAATAGGATATGTAACATTATGATTTATGCAAAAAAGTAAGAGTATGTTACATTTGGGGTTAGGGTTATGATTAGAGTTATAAATAGTATTATATTTAGTTATTTCATGAGGGTTAATCATGGGTTAATGATGTGATGCGCAGTGTTAGGGTTTAGTAGGTCATTTTATGTTATGACTTAGGGTTCAAGTAAGAGTTAGTGGTAGGGTTAGGGTTATCGATAGGGTGAGAATTCAAGTTAATAGGATATTTAACATTACGATTTATGCTTGAAGTAAGAGTACGTTACAGTTAGGGTTAGGGTTACGATTAGAGTTATGATTAGTATTGCATTTAGTTATTCCATGAGGGTTAATTGTGGGTTAATGATGTGATGCACAATGTTAAGTTTGGGTTACTATTAGGGTTAAAATAAAAAATAGTTTTTATATTTTAAAATGATAAATTATTATAATAGGTTGACATCAGATAAGGGTTAGGGTTTATTATATTTTTAAATGATAAATTATTATAATAAGTTGACATCGGATAAGGGTTAGGGTTTAGTAGGTCATTTTATGTTATGACTTAGGATTCAAGTAAGAGTTAGTGGCAGGGTTAGGGTTATCGATAGGGCGAGATTTTAGGTTAATAGGATATTTAACATTATGATTTATGCTTGAAGTAAGAGTACGCTACAGTTAGGGTTAGGGTTTTGATTAGAGTTATGATTAGTATTATATTTAGTTATTTCATGAGGGTTAATCATGGGTTAATGATGTCATGCACAATGTTAAGTTTGGATTAGTATTACGGTTAAAATAAAAAAAATAGTATTTATATGTTAAAATGATAAATTATTATAATAAGTTGACATCGGATAAGAGTTATGGTTTAGTAGGTCATTTTATGTTATGACTTAGGGTTCAAGTAAGAGTTAGTGGTAGGGTTAGCGTTATCAATACGGCAAGAGTTCAGGTTAATAGGATATTTAACATTATGATTTATGCTTGAAGTAAGAGTACGTTACAGTTAGGGTTAGGGTTATGATTAGAGTTATGATTAGTATTATATTTAGTTATCATTAGAATCATTAGAATCACATAATTATCATTAAAATCACATATAATCTTACAGTTTTATTTTAGTTTCCATTGAAGATTAACTTTTAATAGTTTATTTAATATAGTTAAAGGTATTGGTATACTTGTTGAACATTGTTTGGGGTTAGGTTAGAAATAGTAATGAATCATATGTCCTATATATTTATTTCCTCACATTTAATCGGTGCATTCATTGAACAAATAAATATTAGAAATGCAGAGATGAACAAAACATGTTGCAAAATGTTGGAAAGTATAGGGGCAACCATCATGGGAGCAGGAAAAAATATATATTCACTATCTTGTTCGTGAAACTTACAAACAAATATGAAAGGGGAAATAGAAGACCCACTACAACCATTAGATATTTAAGAAGTATGAAAGATAAGATAAGAATGATCTAAATCAATAACATTTCTCCATAATGATGCAAGTACATCACATATTCTTCAACAATAAAGTTGGTATGACGACCTTTATTTGTACAATGATCACAGTATACTTCTTTCATCATTGATGGAAACACATCCACTTTTGCAGATGTCTCGCATAAAACTTTCGAAACATCTTCCATCTGCTTTATATCCAGTTCGTCAACATAGTCAATTGATAACGCTGCATTCTCCACAGCTTCGATTATAGTTACACATGACTCTTGAATGATTCATGTACACTTGTCAAATTCACTCTCAAAAATATGGTTTGAGCCCACAGAAGCAGAGAGGGCTTGTAACCATGATGTTGGAGTCTCTGTCAGAGGCAACCATAGGTGGAATGGTATCCTGTAAAGTTTTAAACAAACATCAGTATATATAATTAATCAGAATAACCATTTTGCATTACCATTTCAGACTTTAGATGCTACCTATAGTGGAATAATATATATGATTTTGTGGAATTTTTTTATATTCAACTTAAGAAGAAGTTGTGTTCGCAAACATGATATAAATTATATTAATGATACATATTTAAAAAAAAGAGAACATGAATTTGAAATATGATACACTAATTAACGCATAAGGATAATTCTGAACAATAATGACACAAAGTAGGCGATTAATAAATAATGTAATATTTAATAGCAATACAACATTAAAGTACATCATTGATTTTCAAGACACTTGAGTCTAATTTATTCTGCTTTCCTATTGGAAAGTTGTTTCCCAGTCTTCATTTTTTCATAGCACTCATATGTGAAAGGTGGCATGATTCTCAAGACTTCTAGAGACTTTACACGAGATACAGCTACAAATGTCAATCCTGCTCTTTCTCTTGGGCCTATATCAACTGTGGCTCTCGAAAGAGTTAGTCCCTGAGATTTATGAATTGTCAATGCCCATGCCAACCTTAATGGTAACTGAAAGGTTCTACCCCTCTGGACTGGTGATATTAGAACTATTCTTGGATGATGGTCATCATATGGTAATCTAGAATAATTATCAAATTCAACCGTAACATAAGCAGGTGGTTCAGGTGGGCTGGTTCCTAGTTTGTACACAATATTCTGGATATATCCCAAGGATCCATTGACAAGACCGGCTTCAATCCATAGATTTGTAGTTAATATGACCCTCGAATCCTTATTGAACAATAACTCTAGATCAAGTTCTTCATTTGAGCAATCTTCAATTGTATTACCATTCCTTGACTTAGTTGCAAGGCTACATGCAACAGGTTTCCTCAAAAAATACAACATCCTCAAGTTATGGTTACGAACATTGGCATTTGTAGAGAACAAATGCATTGTCTTGTCAAACTCATCATTGGTTGCAGCATCTAACCTCATAGGGGTTCTCATCATAAGCAAGTTTTAATCATCCAAGTTTGGACTCGCATCTCTCACAGTTGTGAGAAGTTGATGAAATCTTTTTTGGTGGATGTTTTCTCCATCTTGCCTAAATATTTTATCTAATGTAACCACTATTTTGAATTCTTGCCAGAGTAACTTTGCCCGCCTGTTGCTAGCATATGCTGGTTTGTCATTCACTGGAGGCAACTGACCAAGATCACCAACCAAAATAATATATATACCTAAAATAAAGTAAGAGAAATGATTAGAAGACTATCTATGAAAATTACATGATTGTATTTATAGATGAGTTATAATAATAAATATTATAGCACAAAAATAGTGTCATTAGAAAAAATGAAAGTATACCTGCAAAGCTTATGTTAGCACTCTGCGGGAAGGCTTGCTTGAGTCGAGAATCTATAGTTTCCAACAAGTTTTGACCAATGAAGCTCATTTCATCAATCAAAATATACCTGATATGGGCCATCTCTTCTTGAAAACTTGTGAGTCGCACCCCCTCTAGCTGAGAAAAATCTCTAATTGGTATTCTCAACTTTGAATGAATTGTAGAAGCTCCTATATTGAATGCCGCAACTCCAGTTGGTGCAAGTAATAGAAGCGGAGAAGGACTTGGCAAAGCTGCAGTCTGAAGAATTTGACTGATGGCACCAATCATATAAGACTTTTTTGTTCCTACTATTCCTTGAATTATCATAAACAAAGGCATCTCGACTTGATTTCCATGACCTAGTGTGCCATAATAATATCAATTGCCTTCTGTTGCTTCTCACTAAGGCTTGTTAAGTTGATGCACTGTGGGATGTCATCATACATGAGACATCCATGTTTCTTCATTTCTCCTATGAAGTTGATTGCTATAGCAGTATGATCTTCACCTTGATATTCACTACACCAGTTTGTATTTCTATCAACATCTCTTCTTCCTAATATATCTATCTCAGAAACCTACATATGTTGATCACGATGTAGTCTGGAGATGATTTCTCATTCATGCTCTGTGGTATTTTCTTGAACAACTTCATTATCTTCCACTTCAGAAGCACTGCTAGGATCATCATTTTCTGTAGGTTCTACTCTTTGAACATGCCAAGGATTATAATTGAGTGATTCCTAGTTTTGTACTATAGTATCATTATCATGACCAATGTCTCTTTCAATGTTACGAAAAGGCTTGTATAGAAACAACTCAGATAAACAAAACTCCACCCATTTACTTGAATCACGTGGAGGAATGGATACAAACCTAGGGAAAACTCTGACAATAGCCATCTTTTGCCTTGGTCCCCATTTGTTGTCTCCTCTTTTTCTAGGATTGTATATCCAAGATCTGGCTGCATCAATTAAGGTGATACCTTCCATACAAATTGGTCTTATTTTATAGGCATCTATAAAAGATTTGGCATGTTCTTCATCAATTTCCTCATTGTTTACTGCTATGGGTTTAAAAACCTCACATGAGACATTCAGATTAACAAACCTTTTACTACTCTCAACCAATGGAAGCTCTAACAACATATGACATGTTTCCTGGGCTCCTATATCCCTCTCTATAACTATTTTTGTGAGTAGCTTTCTATATGCTCGCACAGCCAAATCATCAGGATTTTCCAGGTTTGACAAATGCATCAACATTTCAGAATAGGTTTATGAACTCCTCTCAGCTTTTGTTGCATACTTTGCAATGTATTTCATAACTGCATGTTTTGAAAGAATGGGTTGCCAATCTATATTTGCCCTCCACAGTTGCAGTATGTATCGACTATGTGAATTCACTCTTTCATCATTTCTAGTAGGCTCAAATTTTCTTTCACCTGATTATGGATCCTCACATAACTTGGATCCCTTCAAATTCAATGGCCAAGGTGCATTGTACCTAACAGAAAAAGAAGTGAGCATCTATTTTGATAAATTTATGGGAATAGTTAATATATAGTTTTTATCTATTCTATATTAATTAATGAAAGAATTACCTACAAACCATTCTTCCCCTTTCTTTACGCAAACATGCACCCTCCTTACAGACTGTGTGGCATTTGACACAGTTGACTATCTCTTCGTAGTCATGGTCAATATCCATCTAAGCTAGTTATCCAGTATTTTTGAGACATGGATGTTGACCAAAATGTTGGAAAACCTACAAAGGGTTGCGAATTAAATATCATATTAAATTTTATAATAATTTCTTGTTTCTCATACACATGAACATATAGTGTGAGCATCACGTTATATATATATATATATATATATATATATATATATATATATATATATATATATATATATATATATATATATATATATATATATATATATATATATATATATATGATTAAATGACATAAAATATACCTGTATATTTCTTTGATGAGGATCATGTCGAGGATTCCATGCATGAATAATGGAATGAAAATACCTCTTAGCAGTTTTATGTTCCTCCTCATTTGACCAGTCTATAGTGTCCATGTTTGGTGCTCCTTTGAGCCATAAAAATCCATGCACATGAGGTGAACCCCTATGTTGCCACTCATACTTGCACCAAAAATCACTGACTTTCATACCCTTTTCAAGTATCTCTTTCTAGAACATTATATGCCTCAAATGCATGTAATGTGCAACTATATGAGGATAGTCAATGACATTTTGTCTTCTCCACTTTTGAGCTTCTCGTGGATCAGTTGGTGGTGTTTTGGCAATCAGTGCATGCAAATCAGGCCACTGCATATCCGCTACACTCAAGGTGAAGAAAATTGTAGGAGTCCCGATTTGGTGAAGCATATCTATTAATTCCGCTCTACATTTACACCAATATGATCTTGTTCCTCTTAGAGTTGTTACAAATCTCATCAACCTATCTACCAAATTATTATGTGGCATATTTTCCATATGTTCTCTTAGCTCATTGATGGTAATTGGCATGTCTTCAAAACTCCTTTTTACAAATACAGAAGATGAATTTTGTGCACGATGTCTCATTATCATATTCATCATGAAATACCTAAACCTGGGATGTTTACCAAACCGATGATCCCTATATCGCAACAAATGCTTCACATATTCATGCAGATGAATTCTCCTCAATCTTGGCTCTAACCAATCACATCTTCCATCAGGAAACAATGTTGGAAATGCCATATCTAACAATCCTGATGAGACATATTCATTGATAGGTGATGCACCTATAGCTAGCCATTCAATTAATGCAGATGAACTACCTCAGGATTGTTAACCCATGCTTGGATTAATTCCATTTCTCTTTGAGCATTAGGTGGTCGTGAAGCCATAGACGTTGTGTGTTGAATTACATTACCTTCATCCATCTCCATGACTGGACCCACAAAAACCACTTCGTTTACATCGAAATCAAATTCCATGTGGACTGTCCTCAATCTATTAAAAACATTTTGATCAGTATTTTTAGGCAAGTCATTGAGAGCATGTTCATCAATTCTAACATCTGCATAAAACTTGTCATGGTCTACTTTGTACTTCAATGCCCTATACACACAATCCCTGTTTAAGATAAAGTTATAACGTGTACCACGTTGATCCCTTCTATGAACAATAATAATTGGTAAATGCTCAATTGTGTGTGGTAAAACTTTGGCCACTTGTTCTACATGTTGAGGAAAACTTATAGTGTGTCCTTTGTACTTATACTGACCACCAGTTGCATGTGTAACTTGCAGTATAGGACTGACACGTGCAATCAACATCTCTTCAACCTGAGTAAAATTTGCAAGCTCTTCTGGTTGAGATCCAGGGTCCATATTGTTTGAAGATGAAAACCTGTGAGTTCCTCTTTCTTGTCTACACCTGTTGCATATTGTGCCTTCAGAGGTGCGATATACTTTCATTGCAAGATATGATTCTTGACAAACATGACACATTTGAGGAGTCTTCAAACTATCTATCTGATGCCTAAACTGCATTTGCAATCTTCTAAATTCAGTTTCAAGCATATGATTTGGGTTTCCCATGTTTTTCACAGTACCTTCAACATCAACATTCATTTCTAATTGATTTTCATGTTGTGGCATTTGTAGAACACGCTCTATAGATGCAGACTCTTCATTTTCAACATCTAACTGAATGTTTACATTAGGCGGACTGTTATATCTATAGCTCAGTTCAAGATCATCTTGAATGAGTTGAGGCCCTTCATTTTGAAGGCTTTGAATAGAAGTTCATTGACGGTTGTTCATTGAAACATTTATATCAGCTCCATTTTTCAGTTTCTAATTGTTCCACTGTTACCTTTGCCCTTCTTCTACGAACTATTTGTCTATCAGTTTCATTATGCCTGACCCTATGTTGTTCTCTTTGACTTTCAGTCAATTGTTATTGCTGACGCCTGCGAGACGCTCTTCTATATTGTCTTTGATATTCCCTTTGATATTCTCTTCTAGCTTCTTCTGATTCAAAGATCAACCTCGGTCTCACCATATCTAGTACGGAATAACGTTAAATTAGAGACCTAAGCAAACTTTATATTATACATATGTTAAAACATTCTAATAATTAGAAAGAAAGAATTTTACTTGTCAATTAATATGTTTTTATATATATACATTTGATTTAGAAAATGCCAATTTATAATACATTGCAATTTAGTTGTGATAATTTATGTATCATATTTAAATTCATATTTAAACATACAAAATACAAATTCTGAAAAATAAAAGACAATAAGAATACTTTGAGTGTAGACACCATAAAAATTTGACATACATGGAGTGAATTAGAGCCAAGATATACAAGAATAACAAAATGAATTTTTTTTAATAATAATTGATATACAATAAGGATTGCAATGGTCTAAAGGCCATTTTGTGAAAACGCGACAACACAGGATTTATACTAAGCAATCAATCCAAAAACATACGTGATCCAATCTGGATCTCAATACAAACATTAATTGTCAACATTTTCAGTTCCAGTATGTTTGCCTCCATCTTCCCCTAACCTATTCTTGCTTTGCTCGTACGTGGGCACGTGAATACGGCTTCAAAGTGTGAGAATTAGGAAAGTACACCTCATAGAACTCTACCTGACTAAGGGGGGAAACAAATCTATCAACGGTCACGCTTGACCGCCAACAGACATTGTCTAGCACTTCAACTGCAAATCTAGGAGGTACAAATCATGGCAAAGTAATAGGAGGCGGAATAGGTCTCATATAATCTACATAGACCTCCTCAACAAGGGGCTCTCGAGCCCATTCATCGTTTATGAAATGGTGGTACTTGACACAATATTTTGTCACCTCACTATTGTTAATAATGTCTACAATTGTTGCCTCAAACTAGGCCCCTTCAAACCCTTCTTCATCAGAGCTAATCTCAACCTTCATGCCCACAGTAAACTCCATGTATATGCCTAATTTATGATTACAAACATAAATAAATTAAACTTAACAAATTCAATTTCTTTAAATGAGTTTCAAAATATAATTTTTTATACGAAATGATGTAAACCTAATTTTAAAGAACAATTGATTATATGAATTTCATTAATACCATTAACATAATCAATTTCATTAAATCTAATTTAAATGAAATTGAGTAACATAAATATTGCAACATTCGCATATTTTGTAAAATAGCAACAAAATGTTGTATTTTAAACTAACTATAAAAATAGCAATAAAAGAAATATAATATTAATGTCATTAAACAATATCAATCTAAAAACACTATAAAACTAATATAAAACTATATAAAAAATTTATTTTTTATATAGTTTTATATAGTTTGATATTACATCTAAAATAATCTAATATCAAACTATATAAAATTAATCTAAAAAAAACCTATATAATATGAGATCTAATAAAATAGATCTGATATCAAATATTAGATCTAATATTAAGCAATATTTAATATTGCATTTTATATAGTTTGATATTAGATGTAATATCAAACTATATAAAATAATATTAAAATAAATTACTATCAAACTCTATAAAATAACATTAAATTAAATGCAATATAAAACAAAATCTATTTAGCTCTCTGCAATGCAATCCGCCTCTCTGCTATTCACAAATTTCTCTCAAATCTCTAACCTACAAATCCTCTCTCACAACCTGCAAATCCTCTCCCAAATCGCTGAACTTGCAAACAAAAATAGCTCGAGAAATGAAGAGCACTCTTTTATAAATGAAGAGTGACTCTTCATTTCTAGAGCATTTCGTATTCCAAACGTCCGTTCATTTTTAAAAAAATGTTACTAATTTCTAAATATTATAATATAGCGCATTACATTGGGGTATGTTTAAATAAAATAATTTTAAAAAATGTTAAAATGCAGTGCATTGGGGGTACTGGCTAATGGTGCCAGCCGCATGAGCACCGTGCACTTGGCTGCTAGCATTGGCAGCGCCAGTGCAGTGAGTCCATTACGTACTGCACTGGCGCTGCCAGTGCCGGTAGCCAAGTGGCCACGCTGTGCAACGCACGCCCCCACTCCCATTCGAAACACGTCCAGGCAGGTACGAAATGCGTCCAGGCATTTTCCTTTTTGATTTTTCATATTTTCATTTTTGAATTTTTATATTTTTCATTTTTTATTTTTCTTTTTTGGCAGTTCATTTTTTCGTATTTGATTTTTATTTTTTTATTTCTGTTATTTTTGGCTGTTCATTTTTTGAATTGTAACTAACCCCAATTCTTTTTTATGTACACGACATATTCCTTGGAATATAAGTCGTGCTGGTGTCCTCCTCTTCTGTTGCGACTATATAGGAATACCTCTCGACATAATGAAGTGAAATATAATATCTCTGTGGTGTGTAATGTCTTAATTCTAGATTTTGTTTATTAAAATTAAGAATTTTTTTACAACTCAAAGATGGTTCCTCTGTTTTGTAATTCTTGAATTTCATTTTTCTTTAGAGTAGTAAAATTGATAAAAAAAAATATTAAAAAATATGGGTAATAAAGGTCCATATTTTGTAGACCATAATCCACCCTTTCAGCCCATGGGGAGAATTGTCCCTCATCTTTGTTGGGATCTATTGCACCAAGCCGATTCTTTCTCTGATTTAACAAAGTAAAAATCATTAAAAATGTTTTCGGATGTCTTAAAAATCAAAGATATGTTTTCTTCTTTGTTTGGTTTGAGATAATAAAAGAAGGTTTTTTCCATTATTTTTTTTCAAATTTTGTATTTTGTATTTTTAGTAGATGTTTCTCAGTTAAATTGGTGAGTTATCATGTGGAAATATGTGTTTTACATCCTATAAGAGATTTGGGCTAAAGATTTGTAATGTTCTAATTTATTGAACATAGATCATATTTTAATCCAACATTATCTTTAATTGGCTTTGAAAACCTACATGAGTTGATATGAATTTGATTTTTAAATTCCTTCAGCTTCTCTACCATAATGTTTTGGGATGTGTGGAAAATTAATGATATGTTTTCTTTTCTTTTGGTTTGAAATAATATAAAAAGCTTTTATCCATATTTTTAAAATTTTATGTATAACTTTTTTTAGTAGTTTCCTAGTTAAAATTTATCAATGAGGTATTGAATTTCATGTATATTTTTTTATCCTGATAACTGTCATGTGAAAATATGCATTTTACATCTTGTAAAAGATTTTAGATGAAGACTTCCTATGTTCTGATTTGTTGAAGAGAGAACAGATTTTAATCCAACATAATCTTTAATTGGCTTTGAAGGTCTACATCACTTGATATGACTTTGAATTTCAGATTCCTATTCAGATATCTACTATAATGTTTTCCAACACCTTTAAGTTTCTTCTTTGTATTGTTATTTCTTAATCCAGGCTGAATTTCTTTTTCACGTCTTACCAATAAGTCACACATTACAAAAATTATAATATGTTAAGATATTTATCATTAAAATTAAAAATGATTGGTGGAAAAGTAATTATGAGTATTTTTATGGTGTATGAGTATAATGTATAACAGAGCTTTGAGATATATTAAAACTCTTGAAAATCATTATTATTTCAATTAGCATTTATGAGCAATTTTTGGCATTGTACACAATAAATCACTCCTATTAACTCTTTGTTGCACATACAAAAATGCCCAATTGCAAAAATGTGCAATTTAATTAGTATATGTTTTTAATTTTACTTTTCTTTTGATACAGTTGAAATTTTGAGGATCCACTTACTATTTTAAAAAAAAACTACTAATTTAAAGTTTTTCATTCCATAAAGACTACAATATTACAATCTTCAAAGAAAAGTCTTGAAACTAACAATTCAAATATTTTGAAGATTAAATAGGATACGATATAAATATACTTAGTATGTCCTAATAGTGTAATATTCTAAACATTAGAATAATTTTACAAAATTTATAAAATTAAAAAAGATAGGATGAATACATCAATTTTAACAATAAATTATATTAATTTTTCTATAAATAATCTTCCTCTACCTCAAATTAGATGGGGCATGTTACGTATAGAATCTGGAACCCCCTGCATGCATACCCCCTACTATGGCAAAGGGTAAGGGGCCCAACTAAGATATAGAGGGCATATTACGAAGTAGGGTGGCGCATCGGAGATAGTTGGTGGGTGGGAGGAGGATTTGAAGGGGCAGGAATGTTTCTATCATGGGCGGGATTGAACGCGAAATGTGTCGGCTAGGAGGCGTGCATCTTGATCAATGATGGGTCCCTTCTCCCTTTGATTGAGAGAAGGGCAAACGTATGGGTCAGCGGACCTTCCCTCCTTCCATAGCGGCGTTTGCTTGCATCCTCCACCAACATTCGAGCAGCGGATATTGAGATAGATGTTGGTGAACCTAGCCCTCGGATTCCTCTACCCCATTCATCGGATATTCCAAACCCCCACTCCCCTTAGAATAGTAGGGCCCTTCATTCCTCTCCCCCCCTATAGAATGGTAGGCGATCGCCTGATTTAGTTATATATATTCAACTTTAATTAAGGTAGATACATTTTTTACCTAATAGCAAATTGAAAGGATGGAGATTTTACAATCTAGTGAATACATCTATGTTAGACCTTATAGACATAATAGAAGACATTAGAATTCTACAATGTTACGAGGTTCACTTAGTCGTTGAGAAAGGGAAGATTTCATGGGCCTTGATATATCAGTCAAATTGATCGATCATATGCATGTATTTGATCTCATAACATCTATAATATGATGAATCATGATCATTTCATTTTAAATTGATAAAAAATTAATCTACATCCAATAAAGAGCCTATCTTTTTCTTCTAATGAAAGTAGGGTATAATTTAGGTGTAACTCTAATTATGTCTAAAAATTGTATATTAAGAAAAAGATTATTTGTACAGATGTTTGAAAGGGCTAAATTAGATCTATATGACCTCAAAGATATATTTATTTTTTAAAATTTATAATTATAGTACTTATAATGTGTCAACTTCAAAAAGTTGCCAAATCTACTTCATCGTGATTCATTTTAAGTGAATTTTCAAATGCTTAATTCTAGAAGATAATGTGAGAGACCTTCATGTTTGTTTAGAGTAAATCTCAATAAAAATATAATGTTCACTAACAATTCATAAAGTTAATATAATATAAAGTTTCAATTTATATTTTTTAATCTTAATAAATCTCTATTTGTTGGATTCTCTCTCTATATTTATAGAAACTCTATTTGAAGAGACCCGTGAGTTTTGATTCAGGACATGGAGAACCATCAAATCATATACTTGTATGCAAAATATAGAAGCATATATGTAGAGTTGGCATGAGGACAATTCAATAATGATTACAAACCTAGCTCATGGCAACGCTCAAACAAATATTGTCTTATGGAAATTTAGCTATGTTATAATTGGAGTGTACGCACAAAAGAAACTAGTAACTACAAATGCCCTGATAAACACGTATGCAATGTGGAAGAACAGACAAGGTATGTCAACTATTTGATAGAGTGGAATGTGAAAATTACAAGTTAAAAATGGATTTGTTCAAAGAACTTTATGAACTTTCAAGAAAATGAATTGTGAGGTGTAAAGCTAAATTTTGTTATAGTAGGAATTGCAAGAAGATGATGAAGAACTTCGTGCGAATAAACTCTTTTACTTAACTAGTTTATCTAATAGTTTTTATTCGTATATATTTTTTTTCGTATTTAAGCAGTCAATAACAAGGGGCTAACCCATTAAAAAACAAGACCCACTAACAGATTTACAGGCCACTAAGAACACATTGTCAGCAGAATAGATGCTAACAATAAATACAAAGCTAACAATAAAAACAGAGCACATAGACTTATATACAGAGCTTAAAGTTTTTATTCACATGTTTATTATTATTTTATTATGCCCATAGGCTTTGTGGAAATAATTTTTTTCTTTCGAATAGTTGTTTGCCTTCTTTCTGAATAGTTTTTATTTTCCAGCAATGTAGAATAATAACTTACCTTGGTTTCTTTCTTAAAATTCTCTGGCCGTTTTTGGACTTTGTTGGAAGCTTTCCTATTTATGATATCGCATGTCTTTATTTGAGTTGGAAGCTTTCATTTTGACAATGAAGAATCACAAACACACATGAGAATTTCAGCGGGAAGAAGGGCCTTGCTCTAATAATGGCTTTATGGGGTTTCGCCTAATATTTATATAGGGAGTGTTTGAAATCCAAACATCAAGCCGATGTCACATAGTTAAAGGGCCAACGACACCTTGATCATGACTGTGAGTTTCTAGGGATCAAGAAAC
The DNA here is from genome assembly GCA_027943335.1 of Chamaecyparis obtusa. Lineage (NCBI taxonomy): Eukaryota > Viridiplantae > Streptophyta > Pinopsida > Cupressales > Cupressaceae > Chamaecyparis > Chamaecyparis obtusa. Next base: position 592,245 of record BSBK01007365.1, read on the forward strand.
AAAAATCTTTGGAGGTGGTTGTTAAAGAGAAAACTTCTAATGGTGAAATTCCATAAATAGGTTTTGATGCTTTTAAAATTGATCTTTGTTCTATTAATTTAAGTTATCCTTATCTATGTCTGATTATCCAATAATTAATAATTAATAATTATTTTGACATCTGATTTTATAGTATTTATCATATAAGTTTTGAAGAGTGTGTTTATCATTTTGCCAAAATTGCAAAGAAAATTAAATCAATAGGAGAAAAAGAAAGATTATGATGCTTCAGATGAATAATTGAGTGTTTGTGTTGTGGTCATCAATGCAACAATTAGAAACTTAAACTTAAACACAACAAATAACTCTATTTTATTATTGAACCATTTAAACACCTACACAGTAGTTTAATTGCATTTTGCACATAATTTCTTTCTTTCTTACAAGGAAAGTTTTACGTAACAAGGCGAAATAATGTCCCATTCAAATGCCACTATGCTTCTTGCTTTTGTAATTCAACCAGAAATATTGCTTCCAACCCCCTCGGAATTTTACATCTCATTGAAAAAAGTTTGTGACTTTTCAAATGTAACTTCTTTTTTCTTTATTCTCTCTTTCTTTTTCCTTTTCCTTTTCCTTTTCCTCTAATTTTCTTTTTTCTTTTTGAAACCAAGTAGTATATATCTAAAAATCATGAAAACCAAACAATATCCATCAATTGCCACCTTTCACCATCCATTTCCTTTTCATTAGGAATACTGAACTTTGTATGTACTCCACACAATATTCATTTTATATCTCTTTCTAAATATTGTCCTCTAAAAAATAGAATTACACTAAGACATTTCATTACTTCTTTTGAAATTATTTAATTGTATTTGATGTTTCTAATTTGATTTTTCTTTTTCTTTCTAGGATTAATGAATCTACATTTTTAAAAACTTGTATTTTAAGTTTAAAAGTTACAAAGTTAAATGTGCTTTTTACAATTTAAATAGTATATTTTTTTATAAATGTTTCTAATTTTAATACAATCTAAATTTTACCAAATTAATTATAAAGCATATGTGAACTCTACATCCACCCAATGTGCCAAATCAATATAAATAAAATTTTGCGAGTGAATATTAGATTTTAGCATTTATATTAGTTGTTTTATTTTGTTTCTATATTAGAATGATAGTTACTAATATATATGCATTTACTAAATTAAAGTTAGAAAGTTTTGTTTTTTTTTTTTAAGTAAAAAGAGGAAAGAATAAATGTAGTTGGTTGGATATTGATTTTGATATGCTATTATATGATATAGGTACATATGAGATTCTATCATATCTTTACTCACTTACTTCTTATGTGTTAGGTTGTTTATTATTTTGTTGTTTGGTGTCAAAGAAATAAGACATTTGTCATGATCTTGTCTAATCTTATCTCTCACTTTTTGGCCTCTTGTATATTTGTATCATAATAAAAAATATCTTATCATACTTCATTCAAAAGAAAAATTCAACATAAGTACACCTTAGATGATTATAAATAAGGCAAATTGGAAATAAGTTTTCTTAAAGGTGCTCATCGATAAAGATCACATACATCAATTTAGTGTCTAAACATCTCTAAAATTTTATAACTTCTCAATAAAAATGTAGAGTCAAAATTTTAAACATAAAAATAGAAAAATAGCATTGTTTAGCTGATACAAAATAACTCTTGAAAAGGGAAAGCTATTTGCATCACCATATAATTTCAAGAAGCAAAGCTAGCATCTCTAAAGATATATGCGAAGCTAAACATTATGAAATTAATATCTTAATGAAAATTACTTTGTATCCATTTGGAGAGATAAATAAAAAATCTAAAAATAGAATTTGAAGTAATTTCTTTTAGAATTGAACTACATTATAAGTAATGCTAAAAAATATCTAAGATTGTGTTTTACATCATGATGCTACTTAAAACATAAATTTCACTATCTAAAATATTGAAGATTTTTTATAATATAAGTTTTATCTTTCCATAACTTTTGAAAAGTTTGAAGAAAAAAAATTATTGATGATTGGTTATTAATAATTTGAAACTCCAAATAACCATAAAAATTTATTTTCACTAGCAAAAAAAAAATTGAATTGTGGTAAATCCAAAAGGATGTGTAGTGAATTGTTAAAAGTACCTAGATCAAATAAAACTCTATAATTCCATCTTTTAGATATTCATATATATAATTAGTAAACTCCTAAGAAAAAACATAATAAAATTGCAAACTATTTAAGCAAATTCTAATTTTTCCATGTAACAATAAAATCTTTGAAAGATGAAAATTAATCTTACAATAATCCATCACACTTAAACAAAAAAACTTTCAAGGAAAAAGAGTTAGAAAGAAAAACTAATAATTGTGAATTCTAATGAAAAATTGATCACTTCACATATTTTAAACTCTTTAAATATATTTATAGTCTTGTTGAACCAAAGAACACAAATAAAATAAATCAAAAAATATTAGCACAATACAACTATGTCCAACTATACACGAGAGAAAAAATCAAAATAAATATTATATAGATGAATACATAAATAGTAACCAACTTCAAACTAACAAAAGAACTATATAGAAATACTCATTAAATTTATTCATCTTTATTTATTAAGCCAAACTAGCCATGTATTTCACATCTAAAATCCTAATTTTCTTTAGTATAATTTTTCAACTAACAGTTTATGAAAGCAACAGTAAATTGATATGACATGATTCGATATATTAGATCAACTAACTGTACAAAATCTACCAAATGACTCCCAAATCGAACAAATTTTCTTGAGAAATATTTTGCAAGCATTTACTCAATCTTTGAATGTGTGTATAAGCTTCGTCTTTCTGAAACCAAATTTTCATATAAACAACAATTTAAGTATGAACTTTCATATAAACAAGGATACAATTTTACTGTCCACGTTGGTGAGCCATTATGCAATTTCTTCAATTAAGTAATCGATTTTTTTAAAAACCATTAATAGTTTTCAAATGATTTTTAGCCATGAAAGAACAGAAGAAACCATTCTTTCAATTTTTTTATTTTCATACCTCATATTGAACAATTAAATTTTCAATTGTGAATGCTATACTAAGAGAGGCTTCAGAATTTTCAATCCTTTCACCTAGCTGACCTTTTGTCACTTCATTATTTGACGCAATCTGAGATTTCTGAGACTCCGCATTTATAAATATCTCAAAAGTCATTCGGTTGCGGTTGCGGTTGCGGTTGCGGTTTCAATGCTAATATCACATACATAAAATATTAATCAAATTATAATTAATATTTGCATCACCTCCGAAATAAAAAATGAGATCGCTACTCAGCTTCATCTTCTTCTTAGACATTAGCCTTATTTTCATCTTCTTCAGGGGCATTGAACTTATCTTCATCTTCTTGAGTTACATTGCAACTTTTCTTATTCTTTTAAGTGTTCATCAAGTCTTTGGATTAATTCGTCTAGTGATTTCTTTCTAATTACTTTCCAACCGAGTCTGATATTTTTCTAGCCTCCCGTTTTCTATAATCTCATTGGTCCTTCTGAATGGCTTTAAAGACTTGTAGGAAGCGGTGGCCATCTTCAATAGTGGTTAGCTCATCAAAATCAACCATGGTATTGACATGTGAACAATCTTAAAAATATTTCTTTTGTATCAATAAAATCTTTTCCCCAAACCACCCATTCCAACTTTAAATTTTATGTCCATTGCCAATGAATGTAATTTTTGAGGAGAAGCCAAGATTTCCTCACCCTCCATTGATGCCATGAGCTCAACTGCCACACAAAGATGGAAAATATAATTCAAATCTCAGATTGATTTAGATTTCTGGATCTCTGAGATTGATCTAGACATTGATAAAAACTAAATACATTTTGAAATTTCAACACACTGCCAACAATTGTACCTACTCATATGATATATTTTGAAATGATTTACCATCAAATTCCCTGCAAAATACAGTCATTTTCTGAGCAAAATTTCGGTTTTAAACTTCACTTCAAGATGTGAACTTAGTTGTAATTGTTCAGTTACATCTGCATTGGTTGCATCATACAAAGAGATGTGTGCATCATACAAAGATAAAAATTATATTACTCAGATTAATCTGGTTTCTAGATCTCTCAGATTGATCTAAACTTTGATAAATCCTGAATAAATTTTGAAAACTTTTAATTGCATGCTATTGTTTCTCATAATTCACTCTTTCAGTGCAACAGAGGCAAGTCCCAATTAATTGCAGCATTCTGGCAACTTCTGCAACTATGGTTTCAAATATGGGTTATCTCTTACGTTTCTATGGTGCAGGATTAAAAGCGCTAACAGTAACTTAACTCATCAGCTGCCATGTGAGAATATTTATATTCCAAAACAAATCTTCAATATGATAAATCATATTTGCCTGTCATTTTCCCGTGGACAATTGTTTAGTTTTTTAACCTTTTTCTAACTTGCCTCTGAAAATAAAAGCTGGAACAATAAAACTCAGCATGTACTTCAACAGCTCAGAAGTATCCCATATGAAGACTCTAGAAGGCGCAAATGACGAAAAAAAAAGAAAGAAGGCAGGAAACAGAGTTGGACAGATTTGTCAAAACTTCAAAACTTGACTACATTAATATAAGATGGTGTTACATATTTTACAATGAACAAATAATGATCATTAAAACAATCATTGTTAATATGTACCAATTTAAATGTTGGAATTACATGTTAAACAATTTTGATAAAATGAGTACAATCTTATTCCTTAATCTTAGTTAGAATTTTTTAAAAAAAAACTCAAGAATATAGCATAATATGTGAAATCTCTTCCATTCCCTTACAGAATGGTATGCACCATCTACACATACATAGTTTTGGGTCATTGCATTTCTTTTGTCCTATAAATCATCAAATCTTTACAAGGAGATGAAGCTTAAAATTGACATTGAAAATTCCAGAACCAAAACCACTGCCGAGGATGACAAAGAATCTTCAGAGGAATATAATATACTTACAATAAGCTTTAAGTTGTAGCCAGACAAGAATGAAAGGCTTGCTACGCTATACAAAATGTCAAATACCTCCTCATCTGCTTCAAAGAAACAGAAAAGTGTATAATCACATTGTCAAAATCTGTAGTGATCACAGAATGCAGACTCCATCTCTATGAGTGCAAAGTGAAGATAATAAATGTAGAATTCTGGTCACATGGAAAATGCGATCTTTTTCTGCACGGTCCAAAGGAGCTTCATCAGAAGCCATTAATGATAATAAATGTAGAATTCTGGTCACACGCAAGTGACGGTATAGATAAATAGCGTGTACAGAAGCAGAGATTTGGGGATCTTTGCAGACAAGATTTGGATCAGATTTACTAACAGTTGTTAACTTCCAAGGGCAGACCTACCGGGTAATGAATTATCATTAATATCCCTGCAAAACAGTCATTACTTGTACAAGTTTTCTTATTAAACTTCTTATCTGAGTTGACAGGTGATGTGAGAACTGAAAGATAAATGAGAACATAGCGATGAAATGATTTACCTACCATCATAGGTATTTCGATCAACCCATTTCAATTGAGTGTAATTTGCTTTACAAATTTTCTTTTTAAACTTTCTTTTATGAGTTGATAGGTGACGAGTGAGAACTCCAAGATAAATGTTTTTTTTTTAAAAAGTATTTTTAATAATTATCTTAATTTTCCAATTTGTACACAAGGCAAATTATTAATATAAACATATTATAATTTAATTAATATATATAATAACAATTAAGTATATCCTTCATACCTCCTACTATACTACATTTTACATCAAATTTTTGTTTAAGATATTACTAACACTATATATATATATATATATATATATATATATATATATATATATATATATAGTGTCCAAAGTAGCGCCTAACTTAGTGTCTAATGTAGTGTCCAAATTAGTGGTTAATTTAGCACCTAAGGTAGCACCTAAATTAGTATTAGGCATTATAAAGGTTCCAAACTATTCTTATGCATGCATGCATCACATGGGCTTCAAAACTGATGCAGAACTGCTCCAAAAATTTTCATAATTCATGCAAAAAATAACCCCCCTCATAGACTGTCCAAAACTATATTCTTTCATTGTTCCTGTAGCCATTGAAACTTTGTTCTGCGATTATTCTTGCAGCCATTGAAACTTTGTTCTGCAATTATTCTTGCAGCCATTGAAACTTTTTTCTGTGATTGTTCTTGCTCCTCATAACTTCCTTGTTTTCTCAAATTTGACATTAATATGAATTTATGAACTCTATAAACCTTCACTGAATTGGAAGAGATAACTGAACATCCCTTTGTTTCAAATATGCCAATTCTTATTTTCCCTCTAAATAAGATTGTATTGCCCTTGTACTTTCCTCATGACAAAATATAATGATGAGGAAAAAAACTTTACTATTGTCTCCTATTTATTTTCCCACGTACTTCTTTTTCTAACTACAAAAATTTTAGAGTCTTCTACCCTTAATTAGGTTCCATTGACCATTACTATCAATGAACAAATTAAGATGTTCCTTCAAATCAAAATTTGATGAGGTCTAGAAGTTGTGTTGTTTTCCTTGCAAATTTTAATGCAAACTCTAATGCAACAATCACTTTTAACAACTGATGCTATTACATTCATGTTTGGTATGTTATCATTCTCCTTGACTACATGAACTGAAGTAAAAGCTCTACCTCAAAACTCTCTCCAAGAAAACTACAACAAAAATGGCAATTAGCGCCTAAAATATCACCAAATTTTAGTGTATTTTGCGTCGTCTTTGTGTTGGAGCAAAATTTGGTGCAAAAGCACCTCCAACCTTTGGCACCAAGTTTTACACCGTCCTTTACGCTCTGTTATGTATCCTCAAAAAATATGAAAGATTAATACTTGACATTTCTAACCCTCAATATTATTACTAGTAACCAATACATAAAATTCAAGATAATGTTTGAGACACATGTAACATTGTATTATTGATTATGTATTCCTTGATGCTTACTTTGTGACCAATACATACCTTATTGATGTTCATGTTGTTTGCATGTATATTAGAACTAAAAATTAGGGACCTATGTACAAGAGATTGAATGATCACTGAACCAAGAACTCCTCCAAGTCATGTAGGATTGTAACACCCCTCAAATTGCCCTCCAACTATCCCAAAAATCCTCCAAATCTGCATGCAAAATACGAGGTTAGATTTGTTAGTATTTGATGAAGATGATCATGTGATGAATGTTGTAATATTGTCATTGCTAGAAACAAGTCTTCTTAGATGATTGAATCCATTTTACTAGTGATGAAGTTGATTGTATAAAGAATTTCTCTAAGTATCCAGTGTATCAGTGATGACATAGTCAGTGATGGTAAATGTGATGTGTGGTGGTGATCTAGACAGTTATCATGATGGTGTGATTGGATAGGAAGAATCTACAATGTCATATAAACCTACATCTATGATCGCATAAGAAGATTCAAAGTACAAATGAAGATTTGGTGGAAACATCAGTGTTATCGGCAAGAACAGCCAATCGATCAAGTCAAGGTGATGAAATCGAGGTAGCGGTTCTTAATAATTATTTTATTCTTGAATTGTATTGTTGAGGGATGACCTTGATGATTTCAATTTACTATGTTGACCTAGGATCACTTATGAAATCTAGATGTATTTTAGAGGCTGAAATTGAAGTAACATATTTTAGGTTTGTTCCATCGACCTAAATGACCATATAAAGAGATGAAATCATGGATAAATTGAAGAAGTTAGTTACTGCGATGATCAAGATTGTTGAAGGCGAAGTTTGTATGATCAAAACAATGATTTGAGCAGTACTAAAGTGGATTTGTTAGACAGAGCGTGTTACATTCAAATCATTCTTATTGAGTTCATTCTCAAGGAAAACTATAATAGGCTTGGGATCAAAACCTCTAACCAAGTTATCTTAACATGGTATACAAGATCCTAACAGGTCTGAAATTTAATTCTTCTAACTAGGTGACTCTCAGGAGGAGTTATAAAATCCCCTAACAGGGTAGTTCCTAATAGGACTTTGTATAGCTTCTAACTAGGCTATAGATACTCTTAGCCGGGCATACCCTTAGTAGGGTGGTGTAATGCTCCTAATAGGGAAGATATATTGGCAACTGATGTTTTGGGAGCACTATGGATCACTTGAGGGTTGTCATTTATGGAAACACATATGTTATAGTGATCGCATGTGGAGTAGGTATACATGTTGGAGACACAGTCAAGAAAATGACTAAGTACAGAATCTAATTTCCAATATATTACAATATTGTTTTGAACAACGAAGACAGTATATGTTATGTGATGGCTTGCGAACTTAGAGGAAGACATTTTGGGCTATGTATGATCTTCAGTTAAGGTCGCATGTGTTTTGGTATTGATATCAGCAAGTTACAGTGATATGAAGACATGCGATGATAGAGGAACAATGAAACAGGGCATATGAACAGGGTAGTACCTAACACGACTTTGTATAGCTTCTAACCAAGCTATAGATACTCTTAGTCGGGTATACCCTTAGTAGGGTGTTGTAATGCTCCTAATAGGGCGGATCTATTTGCAAGTGATGTTTTGGGATCACTATGGATCACTTGAGGGTTGTCATTTATGGGAACACATATGTTATAGTGATCGCATAGAGTAGGTATAAGTGTTGGAGATACAGTCAAGAAAATGACTAAGTATAGAATTAGATTTACAGTATACTATAGTAATGTTTTGATCAGCGAAGACAATATATGTTATGTGATAGCTTGCGAACTTAGAGGAAGATATTTTGGGCTATGTATGATCTTCAGTTAAGGTCGCATATGTTTTGGTATTGATATCAGCAAGTTACAGTGATATGAAGACATGCGAAGACAGAGGAACGATGAAACATGACATATGAATAGTTGTGATGATTAAGGGAATGCTAGATGGAATGGTAACGTTCTAAGTCAAATAAAAATTATATATTGCCGACACTTTGGTAATATAAGATCGTTGACTCAATATTTATTATTTGCATAAGTAATTATTATGTTTTGTATTGTATTTGAGAGCCAACTGGATGACATAATAGATATAAATAAAGAGTGTTTTATGGAAGCGATAGAGGAGATAATACGTGGGTAAAAGTACAAATTTGTGTTACACTTTTACAAAGGAAAATGTCAACAACACTCAGAATTTTCAACTTTAACGACATAAAAGTAGCATTTATGTTTAGAATTTGAAGATGGTGTAAACTGATGAAATGTGTAGAAGTAGATGAAGTTTGTGCCTATAATCTTTTAAATATTTTTTGAAAAAGAATAGACATAGGTTTTGAATTTTTTAAGTCCATTTTTTAACTGCTGAAATAATGTGAAAAACTAAGGTCTTGTTCCCACCAAAAAAGTATATGCAAATAATATATTTTTCCTTTGATTTAAAAATATGTTATAGATGACATGTATAGCTAGTGGAGAAAAGAAGAAAAATTGGTTTCTAGTGTATATTTTCTTCATTATAACTGCTCAAAGTCAAACTTATCCAAAATTGACGGTTTTCATCTCCCACCAAATTTCCCCTAGAAAATCTACAATATTCAGAAAACAAATTACACATTCTTGAAGAGGACTCTCTCCTCTAGTGTTAAATATAAAATTTAAATTTTTCTGATATGATTTACTATTTTTTTTCTATTTTTGAAGTAGCTTCTCGAATGTTAAAATACCTACTTGCAGTATTTTGAAATTATAATATATTAGATCTAATAAAAATACCATAAAACTTATATGATGATAATCTTGACTCTAAAATCTAAAAAAGGATATTTTTATATATTTTTTAAAATATCATTAAAAAGAGTAGGAGTTATTGAAACATCGATTTTCTGAAATAATTTTATTTCTTTGGTAATTGGTATAAAACATGCATTTAATAGATATTTTCAATTGGAAAAGTTCAATCACTTATCTAACTTATCTAGAATGAATCTAAATAGACCATATGTTTGGAAGAAATTAGTTTTTAGTTAGAAATACTCAAATTCAGCTATGTTGATAAGTTAGCCTAAAACGTGACACATCTTTGTGCTTTTCCCCATGTATGAGATATAGATGCCAATTTGGGATATTAGTAATGGTTGATAGCAGATGCGATATCATAGATTGACAGAGACTATTGAGAGCTATAACTGGAACTATCAAAGCACATTAGATGCTTGTATTGTTCACTCTTGAGAACACTTTTGTAATTGAATTATTGATTGTAAGAGCTGTAAGCTCACTATACCTTTAACAAGGTTTTTGTATACCTTTAACAGGGCTGATATTCCTCTAACAAGGAATGTACTATGTAATACTCAGCTCCTAACAGGTCTAGATATCCTAATAGAGATATTATACTTTAGTGCATAGTTGTGGGTACCATCCCCACTGGGGTTTTCCCTTGGCCAAGGTTTCCTCGAAAACAAATAATGGTGTTATGAGTTGTGTGTTATGTGTTTATGTTCTTTTCATTTAGCATTCATATGGCTTATTTGCAATCACTCTAAGTTTAATATAAAATGTTGTAATACTAATTCACCCCCCCTCTCAGTATTACTTAATCCTAACAATTGGTTTCAGAGCTATTGGCCCTTGGAGAGAAATCCTAACATCTTAACGGAGATCAGAATTGATTCAAAAAGTTTGCAATAGAACTTTGAAGCAACACTTGATGACCTAGACAAAGAAAAGGCTGAGAATGGCGAATTGAAATTTAAGTTAAGAAGAGCGGAAGGTTTTTATATCAAGAAACTAAAGGAACATCTGGAACTTTCAAGAAGTCAGAGACAAGACCTTATGGAGAAGATCAAGGAAGATTCAAACAATGATTCATCAGACCAAGTAAAGAAGATGGAGCAAGCAAAAGAAAAAATTAATCTTCTAATGATTAAAGAAATTCAACATGAAAAAGATGCAAGATACAAAGTTGAAGAGACTCTAAAAGGAACAGACATAAAAATAGGAAAGATGTAGACAGAACTTGATCACTACAAGGATAAATGCTTGGAATTGGATAAGTACAATCAAATCATTAAAGGTGAACTCACTCGATCCAAGTTACACATTAGTAGTGACAAAATTGATGAACAAAGAGAGAGACAAAAACCCAAAGGAGACATGACTGGAATTGGGTACAATGAAGGAGGTGTTCTAAGACTCATGAAGAACCTCATGAAGCAAAGACTAAAGATAGATCCACTTTTGAAGAACCTAAAGATCAAATCAGACCTTCCAGAGGTAGATGCTTTGGATGAAACAAACTTGGGCACATGAAAAGAGATTGCAGAGGTAAAGGCCCTTTCAAACCTTTTACTAATTATTGGTATAACTATTATGCATATGGACACAAGAAAGCATAATGTAGGAAACCTGATCAATTAAGAAGAAGGCAAGATTACATCAGAGAAGAATCAATAGTGAAAATCACATGTTACAAATGCAACAACCTTGGGTATACTGCAAGGTATTGTAAACTACAGGTTAATCAAGATAGAAGACCACCCATATGTTACAAATGCAACAACTTAGGACATATAGCGAAGTTTTGTAGGTATAATGGTATGGACAAAAGAAGAGGACCACCTCCTATGGTTATAAAGAATAACATTAGTGACAGTGGTAAAAGTCTTAATGAATACATAGACAAATTAGAGAATCATTTCAGGAAACCAGCTGATGAAGATGATGGAAAGATATGGAAGGTAAAAGATTTTAATAAGGAATTGATTAAGGGAGAGATAGTAGATGCTAATGTGTCTTCGCATGTTGTTGAGATTGCTACATCAACCTAGAAGACCAAGCATAGCCTTAGGGGGAGCATTTGATGCAGACAACAGATTATATCCATCCCCTGATTCTGTGGAATGAGCTCATGCCATGTTAGATATAGTGTATACAGACATTATGGAGTCTATATCTATGATCGCAACACTTGGAGACTCATATCCTATGAGAGCAAGATTTGTGTTTGACTGGATAGTCTACGAAGTTGAGCTAACTGTGATAAATGTATTTACTCATCTAGAGATAGATAAAAGACCTCAAAGCATATTATTTCTTTACCATTTGATAAGAAGCGACCAAGGAAAGCAAAGTTAAGAAACACATCAGCCACCTAGCAGTCACATTGCGTGATCGATTGAAGTAGAAGTTCCAGAATATAGCATATTCAAGGTATTTAGATCATTTACTCTATCAAGAAGCTATGGATGCACTTATGATCTATGATGTTGTTGATAGGCCAAGGTATAAGTTTAAAAGACACCCTTTTAAGTCTTGTGAGGATGATCCTAAAGGAGCATTTTTTCAACCCCCATACAACGTCATTCATGTGGAGGATATTAGGGCTTACATTCATTGTAAGTATGAGACTATAGGGGATGTGGAAATATACAGGGAGATAGATGAGATGATAGAATCTGATGGAAAAATGAAGGAAGAAGTCAAACACTTAGAAGACCAATCAATCATAAAGATAACCCTCCTGAATGAATTCAACAAGACTGAATGGTTTAAGATTATACTAATTAGAATCCATGATCAGTTCATTTGGATAAGAGAGCAACCTATGAAGATATGTAGCCAACTAGTTCATGAAATAACTGGACTGGACAACACTAGAGCCCTCCTTGTGGTAGAGAAAAATATCAAGAAGCAAGTAGAAAACCTAACACATTCCAAATGGGACAAGTGAGCGATGATTGTCAATGATATATTTCAACAAGATGTGAGACTGGTAGCAATGCTACTAGGATACAAACTATATTACAGTAGCAGACCTAATTCTATATCAGTAGGAGTCATAATGATGACTTATAGAATGGTGAAAGAGAACACCAAGTATAACCTATGCAAATTTCTGGCACACTAGTTCTTTGAGAATGTAAAGATTATTAAGAAGGACAAATCAAAAGCATTCAAATTTGGTTCACCCTTGATTCATATGTGCATTCATATTGAGTACAAAGTTTGCAAAATGCATCCTAGAGCATGGAAGGACAACATACCTACTGGTATCCAAATATCAGAGAGCTACCAAAGACAAAATAGTACATGGTAAATGGAGAATTATTTTCTATGATTAAGATCCTACAGAGGCAAATGAAGGAAAGGTATAGAATCCCTGAGGAATTAGTTAGAAGATACAAGGACACAGTCTGTTTCATGGTTGAAAAGTTGGTTGTGTATGCTTTGAAGCAATTGAGCCTAGGAAGAAATGGTTCTACCCTATGGGATATGAGGTTAGTTATGAGGTTCTTATAATGCAAATTGAACATGTACTAGCATCTGAGATAGAGTGCAATATCTGAAGAAAGATGGGGAACCTATGAAGAAAAGTCAGCAAAGGTTAGAGAGGAACAAGATAAAGGAACAAGGAAGAGGAAGATAGAAAAGAAATATCAATGAAATGGTAGCGAAGGATGGAATAAAAAAGAAAGAACTAAGGGCCCGTTTGGACGCAGGCATACGGAATGCCGGATATAGTCAATTCTGGAATATGCTGCAATTCTAGAATATCATATCCTCAAAATGATATCTGGAATATGTGTTCGACCCGTTTGGACGCACCTGGAAGATGACCGAGAAGATGTATTTTCCGCGTTTGGGTGCCACATTTTGGAATTGGAATATGTACTGAATGAGAATTTGTTTTTAATTTCTTTATAACAATTTGTGATTTTTTCAAATGTTATGATGCTTTTCACATTTTGTTCGTGTTTTTGAATATTTATTTTATTTTTGTAATAAAATAATATTATAATATTATATTTTGTTTTTGAATATTTATTTTATTTTTGCAATAAAATAATATAATAATATTTTATTTTGTTTTTGAATACTTATTTTATTTCATTTGTATGCGATTTTGAATATTTATAATATTTTGAAATAAAATTATGTTTATAAGTTTATAAATTTTTTAACATTCTGTATAACTTTTTTATTAAAAAAAAATCCTATACAAATTTATAAAATATGTAGACCCAAAATACACAAATTTATAAACAAGTCATTTATTTTATTATTTATTTTTTACAAAATGTTGCCAACCCAGCTCAATAGGAGCACCGGTAGGAAAGAGCTGGGTGAAGAAAACCTCCGGTCTAGCCCCACAAAGTCATGACCTGATATAAAATTAAAACTTGAATGAGGCATTCCTCATTTTACATAATGCAGATACAGTGGAGACATTCCTCATTTTACATAATGCAGATACATTGTTACAACTTGAATGAGGCATTCCTCATTTTACATAATGCAGATACAATGTTATAATTTAGTCTGATGAGTCTTTGACACTCTGTCATGCCCGAACTCTTGTTTTTGTCTCTAGGCACTGCATACATAGAACATACAACTACTTTGTGCTTTTGTTAGTACACCAATGAAGTACATTCAATTGCTCACTTTTGTATGAGTTTTTTTTTTTAAATCTTATTAATTATTATTACCTTCTATGACCCCCTTTGATTCTTACCTGAATGATCCACGCTTGTCAAGATAAAAACACGACCAATTAAATGAGTTTATACATGATATATCTATGTTAACCTCAAAATTCCTCTACAAACCTGGGTTAGAATTCTACAAAACAATAACCATGAAAACAACATTAAATCATGTGACTAATACCAGATTGGGGCTCACCTACGCCATAAACATGAAAAATTATTGTGAAAAAAACTATGTGGACCATATATATGCGCACTTGGGGCGAAGAGGAGTTATGCCATATCCATATTATAATATTTAGTTATAATATCAAAATACAAAATTGAATAATTCCTGAGCTCATATCCATATATTACAATATCAAAATACAAAATTGACTAGTTCCTGAACTCATCTCCACATATTACAATATCAAAATACAAAAATGAATACTTCTTGAGCTCATCTACGCATATGGTCGCACAAAAGATATGCAATTACAATACAAAGAAGGCATCGTAAAAATTTAATTTCGTTTGTCCTAGCTTGACAACTATTGCACTCAAATCCTAGATTGTGGATGAGTGGAGATGGGCGGATGTCTGGATCGTGGATAACTGGAGATGGGCGAATAGATGTAGATGGGTTGTCATCGACCCATCTAAAGTACCCACAATCATGATAGCCCTGCGATGCCCAATCTACATTAGTATTGAATACTATTTACATTACAAACATTAAATATAATAAATAGTAGTTACATTACAAACATTAAATATATACACATTAGCAACCTTTTTTTTGTTTGGACAACACCAATATTGTCGTCCAGGGTTCTCCACTGACCGTGAAATCTTCAGCTGGCATTGCCCACCACCACATCGACAACTTGGCACATTGATCAAAGCCATCAAACCGATTTCAATAATGCACCTATATCAACAATCCCAAAATTAAACAATAGCAATAGCAATAAGACACTCAATATTCAGACACTCTGACAGCGCATGCTTATAATCCACACACATGAAGTAGGCTCACACACATGAACCAGACACTTTACAAACTATTTCTAGAATTAAACTAGAAACTTCTATGCTAAATATGTGTGGAGAAACTATACAAAATAGGAATGGCTTTTGTGTTATATTTGGTTTTGAATTAAATAGGGACTTTGTGGTAGAAGATGAATTTGCCTCACATACCATACATCTTTTCACTTTGTCTCCCACGGCAAACCAAAATGTCAACACCTTGTTATCTATCACTAGTGTATCCATTTCATCTTTTTCCTTGCTCCAAGCATTCAATATTGTATGTATTCCTAAACACCCTTGTTATATAGCTCTTTGAAAGAGATATATAATGGTTTAGTTGAAGCCACAATTTGTGTTCCTTATCTAGTGGGCTATGCAAATGAGAATAATTATGCTCTTTCTTCTGGGTCAGACATTGTAAAACTAGTGATCCTTTCTCCAAAAGTGGATAGGGTTTGTGAATGCTTCATAAGTGGATTGGTGGAAAAGTTATCTCATGGAGGAAGGGTGTGTTCCTTTTCAAATGGAGTTTGTAGGAAATGAAGAAAAAGATGAACATGACAAGCCTGATACTTCTAATTTGTAATAAAACAAATCATATTTGAAATGGTATTATAAAATCTTATATTTGTTGTTTTACCCTTTAAAGGCATCTCTGTTGTCCTCCTCATTGTACTAAATTCACTCTTTTTCATATTATTCCCATCCCCTTGTGCTGCATACTGCTCCCCTTGATTTGGGTGTTGTTTTGGATAGTATCCAAAAAATGGTAGTAGGTCTCTTGAGCATATCCTAAACAACAGTGAAGGAAGTGGCCAATAATGAGCACTTTCATTATATAGTGCGGTGACCCAAAAGCAGAGCAGGTGGGACCTCATTCAAAGAGGATTGAGTTCCATCACTCTCTTTTTTTATGGTCAAGATTCTGTAAAAAGATCAGTTTATGGGCCTCAAAACAGAGAGTTTTCATTAGTTAGCACAGTGCTCAAATGCTTTTTCAAAAGTAAGAGAGAGTGCACAATTCCTAGAGACCAAATTGATGCTTGACAGGAAAACACCCAATTCATGATTGAGAAACACATATGTACGTGTCAAGATATATATATATATATATATATATATATATATATATATATATATATGCAACATGTATTTCAACGAGGACAAAGGTAATTTTGCTCTGATTCATTAGCACAAGCAGTTCTAGTAAAAGCATGTTCAATACTGATACTAGTTACAGTTCCCTATCTTCACCCAAAGGCAATGTAAAATGCATCAAGTCATGAAGCCTAGCATGGACTCTCTGTCAGATAGAGCCATTGTCTTGCATGAAATTAGTCATTCTGTAGACACTGGTCTAGTGTTGTCAACAGACCCAAATAGTTCAAAGATACTCGAACCAATCAGATGTTTTATGGGGTGCATTTTTGTATTAGGTAGAAAGGATTCTTCATACAGCTGAAAGTCTCGAACCTTTCCCCACCCCCCAAAAAATATCACTTGTACTGTCATGAGCAGTCATGAGGACGAGATAGATACATTATAATATTTGTAATTTCCACTTGAATGTATTGCTATTCAACCACATTTATGGGCCTATTTGGACCACGGCACACAGTAGCATCTACAGAGAAGAATATCCCAGGTGTAACAAGTTCTAAGAATATACCAACAATTCTAAGAATTTCCCTAGCACACAGTAGCATCTACAGAGAAGAATATACAACATGAGGGCAATCACTGTAAAGACAACATGATAATGTACACTCATTGTATGTGTACATTATCATGTTGTCTTTACAGTGACTGTCCTCATTCAAGTGGCAATTACACAAGGGACAGTCACTGTGAGATGTCCTCATTTGTGTCATGGATAAATCTGCAAATCAGATACATAAAGAGTACATAAAATGAACAGTTGTAGAGTAATTTTACTGTTTACATGATTATCCTAGCATGATCTTGGCTCTAATACCAATAATAATGCAAAGGAAGGAGTGCTTCAACCTAACATACAAGATCCTAATCAATTTTCAACCGTGGAAACTCTGGTTATGAATTTATTACTCTCGCTGGAAATCCTAGTTAGGGTCAGGACAGTCAACATGAAAAATACCATAACTTAATCAAAATCCAATGAAATTTCATGAAACCAACTGTCTTTGAAAGGTAAAAGACAATATCAACATTATCAATCATGTGCAGGTTCGTACCAGACTGTACAGAGCCATACCATGCCTATTTTCAAATTGTAACTTTTAGAAAAAACAAACTTTCAGGGCAGCCAATGGTATTTTTATCATATCTTGCTCAAAACTTAACAAAATTACATGAAACCAATTGCATTTGAAATCTAAAAGACAACATCAACTTTTCCAAGCACAACCCTTCAACACAACTCTCAACACTTGAAAATGGATTAGTAGTTCAACTTAAACCAATGACATTCCATTCATTCTATCAAATATCTTCATACTGCATTACATAGTCTTAATGGAGAGAAACGTTAGTTAGTTTTGATTTTAAACATTAGTTTTGATTTTAAACAGAAGACCTAATAAACATCGATCAACTAAAGTCCAAACTTCAATTTCATATATTGGATTCTCTCCCCTTCATCCATTGTCAAGAACAATGCGGCTGATTGTGGATCATGCATTAACTTTTCGTATGCTTCAATTATAGTAGAGTCGCAAAGGCCAGGGATTGCTTTAAGTGCTTTATGCAACTCCGCTGCCTCATTTCTCAAACTAGATGATTTATCCACTTTCAGAGGCTGTTTAAGGCCTGATGTAATGCCTGCAGACAGATCTTTGATCACTTCACAAATCAAATCCAACGAACCTGCCAATGTTCCCCTCCTCCTCTTTTGCCTCCTTGACGATGTTGAAGGGTTATCTTTGCCACTTGCAGTAGATTGGTTCGATGTAGGTGTATCAATAGATTCGTTATCATCATTAGACAAATCAACAGCAGTCTCAAAACATGCATTATCCATACCATGATAACTGAAATCTTCATCATCAATGAAATCCTCCTCCGTCTCTTGAGCTGTTGCAGCTATAGTGCCCTCAGCTATGTCATTCCCAACAATACAGGATAATTCATTGTAGTATTGAAATGGCTGCCTCTTATACATTCTGGCATTTTTAAATTCCTTTCTCTGTATCATGGCATAACAATTGAATTCATTATTGGTCCTTCATTACTTAAAAAGATATATTCAACTTAAAAGGAGATTTGAAGACCATGTTACCTTCAACAACTCATCCCAAACACTATCATCAGCATCCATAGTTTGGGTAGTCTCATTCCAAGCTAAGCCACTTGTATTCCTCAAGTCTTTCATAACTCTATACCCTTGTTTCCAAGTTTTCAGCTTGTTCTTGAAGTTTTCCTTCGATAGCTTCATTTTCATCTCATTATTGAACCTCCTTTCGATGGCTGTCCAAGCCTCTTTCTTGAAACCCCCTTCAACTTTCTTTCCAAGCTGCACTTGCTCCTGTAGCAAGTCTAGCAACTTGCGTTCCATCTCTTTTGTCCAGAACACCTTCTTGGAAGAAGAAGTTGCTTGGATAACTTGAACGTCACCATCCATAGACATATCTGATGCACACACAACATGATAATGTACACTCACTGTAAGGACAGTCACAAATGAGGAGAGTCACTCTAAAGACAACATGATAATGTACACTCACTGTAAGGACAGTCACAAATGAGGACAGTCACTCTAAAGACAACATGATAATGTACACTCACTGTAAGGACAGTCACAAATGAGGACAGTCACTCTCAAGACAACATGATAATGTACACTCACTGTAAGGACAGTCACTCTAAAGACAACATGACAATGTGCACTCACTGTAAGGACAGTCACAAATGAGGACATCTTACAGTGAGTGCACATTATCATGTTGTCTTTACAGTGACTGTCCTCATGTGTGACTGTCCTTGTCATATAATATAGCAACATTAAAAATAACATGACAATATTAAATATAACATGACTTAACATTAAATATAAAATATAGCAACATTAAACATAACATGAGAATATTAAATATAATATGACAACATTAAATATAACAACATTGAATATAACATGACAACACTAAATATGGCATAACGGCTTTTATTAATGTATAGTATCAGTTTGTGAAATTTATGAAATCTGACATTAGTTTAAACATTGCCATAATAGTTATTCAACCGACTAAGATCGAGATCTATAGTCTTCCCACATCCTTCTTGCTATTTCATCTCGAAAATTGGCCCAATCATCTCTTTCACGCTGGCTCAACCCATATGTCTCAAGCACTGGTACATCTATCCCATCACGACCATCTTCCTCTTCAAATTCTACCTCAGATGGAAGGCCGTCCTCTATCGTAATGAAGTTGTGAAGTATGCAACATGCCAAAATAATATGTGTTTGTGTCTTGATTTGATAAGATGTCGCATGCTTCAATATAGGAAAACGCTGCTTCAATATCCCAAATGTACGCTCTATTACATTCCTAAGCGAGGAGTGTCGATGATTAAACAACTTGTGTGAGGTGTTTATTGGGTTTGCTCTTGAAAACTCCTTTAGGTGGTAGCGTGTGCACCGATAAGGCGCGAGAAATCCTGGTACGTTAGGATATCCAGCATCGACCAAATAATATTTACCTAAACAAAACAAAATGTCATTGTCATAACGTTGTCTTATTTTTCGTATGCTTCAATAATATAATCATATTTTACAAACCTGGGGGAACTACCAATGGATCAGCTCTAGATAGAGCTGAAGCTAGAACACGGCTATCTGCAGCAGACCCTTCCCAACCAGCAAGGATGTATTGAAACTTATAATCAAATGAACACACTCCCATAACATTTTGTGACAAGTTGCCTTTTCTATCACGATATTTAGCTTGTAGGTTGACATCGATAGTGACTGGTATATGCGATCCATCCATTGCTCCCACACAGTCTTGTAGTTAGATAAATCATAGGTCTAATGAACATGCAATAATAGGATTACAACTCTACACAAAATTAAACCACTGGGAGATATACCTTGAAGAATGGATCAAAACAGATCTTCCCACTGATTTCTCGAGGAGTGTTTGGACCAGGGGGTATAAAATAATCCGAATGGAGCGCCAAGATAGCCCTCAAGACCTTGTGGAAGTATCGGCTTACCGTCTCTCCAGAGTGCCCAAAGTTATGGGCAATCTTACGATTCCTCAAATTGTGGCCAAGAGTATGGAGGAACATGACTAATTGTTCTTCTATCGTGATGAATTCTGTATCTCTGATGCTTCCTTTTTGCCTTAAAATATTGGCTAGTTTAAAGAAGGATCGTCTAGTCATGCGTATTTGGTCATGGCAATCCGTCTCATTGGAGTTGATAACACGCTTATAAAAAGGAATTGCATCTCTTGTGCGCTTACGCATATTTCGACTACCCTCTTTTATACACTCCGCTATGGACACGACAAGGGTGGCAAGAACAATTACAACAATAGGCAAGACTCTTGTCCTCCTCATAATCTCTCCTTCTATTTCAATATTATCTTCATCATCAATATCATCAATGAGATCCATTGAATTACCTAAAAATACCAACAAAACAACATAAGAAAACACCCAACTATAATGCATAAGAATAGAGTTGCAGGTTGAGTATACAACATATGTAGACAAGAAAGTACCTTGTATAATTTCACAAAATGAGAAGTTCTCACAGTGACTGTCCCTTGTGTAATTGCCACTTGAATGAGGAGAGTCACTGTAAAGACAACATGATAATGTACACTCACTAGAAGGGCAGTCACAAATGAGGATAGTCACTCTAAAGACAACATGATAATGTACAAATACATTCAAATGGTAATTACACAAGGGATAGTCACTGTGAGATGTTCTCATTTGTGACTGTCCTTGTCACAAATGAGGACATCTCACAGTGACTGTCCCTTGTGTAATTGTCACTTGAACCATGCGAATGCTTTTCTTCTTGAACAAATGAGGACATTATCAAGAAGAAAAGCATTAATGTGGTTCAATACCAATAGGCAATACATTAAAGTGGCAATTACACAATGGACAGTCACTGTGAGATGTCCTCATTTGTGACTGTCCTTACAGTGAGTGTACATTATCATGTTGTCTTTAGAGTGACTGTCCTCATTTGTTGAAGAAGAAAAGCATTAATGTGGCAATTACACAATGGACAGTCACTGTGACATGTCCTCATTTGTGACTGTCCTTACAGTGAGTGTACATTATCATGTTGTCTTTAGAGTGACTGTCCTCATTTGTTGAAGAATAAAAGCATTAAAGTGGCAATTACACAATGGACAGTCACTGTGAGATGTCCTCATTTGTGACTGTCCTTACAGTGAGTGTACATTATCATGTTGTCTTTAGAGCGACTGTCCTCATTTGTTGAAGAAGAAAAGCATTAATGTGGTTACACAAGGACAGTCACAAATGAGGACATCTCACAGTGACTATCCCTTGTGTAATTTCCATTTGAATGTATTTGTACATTATCATGTTGTCTTTAGAGTGGCTGTCCTCATTTGTGACTGCCCTAGAAAGAGGCAAATATCGTCTTTCTAAGTATCATGAGGGAACTAGTCTAGATTCAAGGCACTTTTTGATCAAAAAGGTTTTGAAGGCTACAAGACTATGAATCCAAGTAAATTCTCTAGGAGGAAAATTATTTCTATTGAAATATAAAAGGAAGTCCAAGTCTTCAATTAAAACTACGAGAATTTCAAACTACTATTAATGTTATTTCTCTTTAATGATTTTTAAAATGTTGATATTAAATCTTTCAAGTCATGGCAAAAGAATTGGAAATGCCATCATGGCACCATTTCATGATTAGAATCCTAATAAAACATATTTATAGCCTTATCCTTATCTTTAGATAATTTGTCAAGTAAACCATTATATTTTTCAACAAAATTGGATGGGTTTGCACTTGATATATTAAATAAGAGTCATTACATTTTGAGAAACTTGAAAACATTCATAAGGCTGCTAACAACACTGGATAACCATACTTATTATAGTGATTAAAATAAAGCACAGTTTGACAAACCATACTTATTAAAGTGATAATGTGGTTCAATAGCAATACATTCAAGTGGCAATTACACAAGGGACAGTCACTGTGAGATGTCCTCATTTGTGATTTTCCTTGTCACAAATGAGGACATCTCAAGTGACTGTCCCTTGTGTAATTGTCACTTGAATGTATTGCCCAAAAAATGGGCATATCGTCTTCCACTTGAAAAGGTGGAATTGGAATATCGGGCTCGCATTCTGGTTTCCAAATGCCAATTTTGAAAATGTCGTCGGGTCCGCGTGGGTTTTATGATTTTTGACATCCGCTTTATTACCTTGTTTTGACATCCGCTACGGTTATTATTACATCGCGTGTTCATTGGAAGCCCTCTCTGGTTCAAGCTGCATCTTCCTACATCTTCTTCAACAAATGAGGACAGTCACTTTAAAGACAACATGATAATGTACACTCACTGTAAGGATAGTCACAAATGAGGACATCTCACAGTGATTGTCCATTGTGTAATTGCCACATTAATGCTTTTCTTCTTCAACAAATGAGGACAGTCACTATAAAGACAACATGATAATGTACACTCACTGTAAGGACAGTCACAAATGAGGACATCTCACAGTGACTGTCCATTGTGTAATTGCCACATTAATGCATTTCTTCTTCAACAAATGAGGACAGTCACTCTAAAGACAACATGATAATGTACACTCACTGTAAGGACAATCACAACTGAGGACATCTCACAGTGACTGTCCCTTGTGTAATTGCCACTTTAATGTATTGCCTATTGGTATTGAACCACATTAATGCTTTTCTTCTTGAACAAATGATAACATTATCAAGAAGAAAAGCATTAATGTGGTTCAATACCAATACATTAATGTGGCAATTACACAAGGGACAGTCACTGTGAAGGTATTTCAATCCCTCCAACACTTGTCTGGCAACCTTAGCAATTAAAGGACTCTGTCATCTTTGTCTTGTGCTTCAACAAATCGGCAAGGGAGCCTCCATCCATGTTCTCCAGAACATAATTAATGTTTCCTCCCTCATGGAAAATACCCTGACATTTGACAACATAGGGAGAATCAATTTTCCTGAGGATGTCCATCTCCCTTGTTATGAGGGGTGAATCATGGTCGAGGCGGATGACTTTGAGGGTGTAGAAGGAAGATGATTTGCGGTGGAGGGCTTTGTACACAATGCCTTGGCTGCCATTGCCCAGAATCCCAACTCTTTCCAAATCAGAGATCTTCTGTATGCCCTGAATGGGAGGAAGGGGTAGGGGAGCCCTCTGGTTTTGTAGAGGGATGGGAAGCTGCAATCCCAAACATTTCTTGGACTCCATTATCAGGTATCACTGCTTGGGGAAAAGTATTTGGCATACATTTGGGGAAATTAAGATGGGTGAAAGGGTATATAAAGAGGCATCCAATCCAAATCATACAGAGAGAGAAGTACCTACAGGCCTGTGGCTCATGGCTGACGGAAGGTAGGAGATTTTTTATTATAGAGTTAACTGTCCATGGATGTACAATCTGCATAATTTTCCTATTCTGTAGCTGGTTCTCCTACGGAAACAAGGTGCCATTAAACCAGTTATGGGCATTGGACCATTTTAACTAGTTATGGGCATTGGGGATCCATGAATGTACCATTTACACAAGTTATGGGCATTGGGAATCCATGAATGTACCATTTACACCAGCTATGGGCATTGGAATCCATGAATAAACTATTTAAAAATAGTTACGGGAACTGGGTATCCATGAATGTACCATTTTAACCACTTATTGGCACTGGGAATCTGTTATGTACCAATTTAATCACAGCTACGGAAATTGGGTATCCATGTATGTAACATTTTAACCAGTTAGGCACTGGGTGTCCATGAATGTACCATTTACACTAGTTACCCATAAAGATAAACAGACGAATACAAATGCAGAAACGAATACAAATGCAGATAAATGGCTGAGGGAGTATACATACAACAGATAAACGGATGAGGAAGATGCAGCTTTGAACCAGATGCAGGAAGATGAAGCTTCGAAGAAGATGCAGGAAGATGCAGCTCAAACCAGAGAGGGCTTCCAATGAACACGCGATGTAATAATAACCGTTGCGGATGTCAAAACAAGGTAATAAAGCGGATGTCAAAAATCATAAAACCCACGCGGACCCGACAACATTTTCAAAATTGGCATTTGGAAACCGGAATGCGAGCCCGATATTCCAATTCCACCTTTTCAAGTGGAAGACGATATGCCCATTTTTTGGGTAAAATTGGAATATCAGAATTCCAATTCCATCCTTCGATGTCGCACACAAACAATGGATATCGTCTTCAGAATTTGATATTCCGGTATATCGATCGATATGCTTGCGTCCAAACGGGCCCTAAAGGAAGTAAGAACTAATATGACAGAAGGATCTTCTAGCATGAGGATTGAAGCCCCTCCACCTTTTGAAGCAGAAAAGATAGTAAGTACTACTTCTGATGTAATAGATTTATCAATCACCCCTGAGAAGATAGCACAAGAGGATGTACCTATGAGCACTCCTAGGAGATCTACAAGATCAAATAGACATATTAGCCCTAAGAAACAAAAGGTCAAGGTAGAAACAAAGAGAGAAGAGGACAAGGTAATTGAGAAGAAAGAAGAAAAGGCAGAACAAAAGAAAACAAAAAATCTTTCGAAACCAGACATAAAAATATTATAGAAAAGGATAATAAGAGATAGAAGTTTAAAGACATTAAATAGATACTATGAATGGTATGATTCTGTTAATCAATCAGTTATTGAAGATATAGTGATTGAGCACTTACTAATTTACAAAAATAACTTATTGGAGATTGAAGGCAGTATTCCAAAAGATTTGTATGTGAAGTTGGAAATCAGAAAACAATTAGCACAATTAGAGGATGAAACAATAAGGAAAAAAGCCATTGAAGATATTTTGTCTGTAGTTTCTATACAAGAAAGGGACAGAATAATTAAGGAACTCAAACCCCTACTAAGGACTAAGGCCAGACTTGTAAAAATAATGGCGAGAAAATATGATGAGGTAATTGAGGACACACAAAAGGCATTGGATCAAATAATGATGAACGACATGCCTGAGAAGACTTCACCTACCAAAGCCACCAAGCCTACACCTTTGGGAATGAGAGAAATCTCTAAGACAACTGAGGAGAGTATGGAAGCAAGTGAAGTTGACGAGCAACCACACTTCTTTTTTGTTGGTGTGCTTGTGACACTTGACACTTCATTGGATGAGAGTGACCAATTTCAAGGAAACTTGGATAGTACGATGACAGAAGAAGAGGAAGGACATAGAGAGGAAGGACAAAAAGAAGAAATATAGGAAGAGAAAGGACATGAAAAGGAAGAACTGAGAAAAGAGATAGTGATAGATAAAGAAGAAGAGGTAAGAGTTGAGATCAAACAAGAACCTACCTTATTGTTGACAAGTATGGCCAAGTCTGTGAGCACTGATGTGGAGAGTATGGATGAGGATTAATTAATGAGATTATCCAAGGTCATGGCATTTGCTAAGGAAAAAGAAAGGTCACATCAGAAAGGAGATAAAAAGGTTAAGGTGATCGCTAGGGCAATATATACTGTATATAAAATACTCCCTATACCTCTTATATTTCAAGGAAAAGATGATGTAGAGAATCTAAACATGGCACTGGACAACTTCGACAACCATTATGAGTCACTTGTGAAGATCGTAGAGGAAAAAGTAGAGAAGAGATGCCCAAAAAAGAATTTGAAGGAAGTATGCCAGTCCCTCTCATGGGACTTGGGCATTCTAAAAGAAACTACATCTAAGGCCAAAAATTATGTTGCACAAGGAATAAAATTATATAGTTGTTGCATCAATCCTACTAGACACACCAAGAACATCAAGGATATAATAGCCAAGGACAAGGTTGCATTGGACAGTATGATGGATAGTTGTGAGACCTCCTCACAAACTGTATTAGAAATGGATATGCAGACATCCAAAATCTTGGATAAAATACCATTTAAAAATCCTTCTCAAAAGTGTTGGTCAATAAGCTAAAACCACTTCTAGACAAATTTATTATCCCTTGCCATAAAGGATTTGTTCTAGGGTGTCAAAATTTTGATGCATCCATTGCTACCCATGAGATTATCCATACCATGCATTGAAGTAGGATTCTAGGTATGGCTTTCAAACTAGACATCTCAAAAGTGTATGATAAAGTTAAATGGCAATTCATGTACTCTATTTTACATAAGTTGGGTTTTAATCATAGAATTATTGGACTCATACATGAATCCATAGAGATTGTTCACTACTCGGTTTTAGTGAATGGGACACCCTAGGGATTATTCATAGTCTATTTAAAGTTGGAAAAGGGCTTAGACATGGGGACCCTTTGTCCCCATATCTATTTATTATAGTTGTTGAGGTCCTATGTAGAAATTCTCTCAACCTAGCATGGGTGGGAAGGATTCAGGGTGTCAAAGTCGCCACTTCAATTCCTCCATCAACCTTACAGTAGTTTTTCAATGACACCTTCCTTTTTGGAAAATCTTCAGTTGTTGAGGAAGAGGAATGGAGGGCCCTAATTATCAAAGATTATGCTACTGCCTCAGGAAAATGTGTCAACTATGGGAAGAGCAACATCTACTTCTTAAACACTAAGCAAGATCTCCAAGTCAAGATCAAGGATATACCGGGCTGCTAGTGTGCTGTCTTACTGGGTACTTACCTGGGTTTACCCCTAACTATCAAGGAAGTTATTCCTAACTTCTAGAATGCCATTATTGAAAGAATCTGCACGAAACTTGCTAGTTGGAAGGGTAAAATGTTAAGTAGTGTTGGGAAGCTTCAACTCCTCTCAACCTCTTTACAGTGTATACCAGTTTACTTCTTGTCCTTATTCAAAATTTCAAGGGTAGTGGATGAAAAACCAGAAAGAATCAAACGTTCT
Source organism: Chamaecyparis obtusa (assembly GCA_027943335.1). NCBI lineage: Eukaryota > Viridiplantae > Streptophyta > Pinopsida > Cupressales > Cupressaceae > Chamaecyparis > Chamaecyparis obtusa. The sequence goes on from BSBK01007365.1 coordinate 619,831, forward strand.
TTCCTTTGGACAGGAATGGAGAAAAAAGAGAGAATAGAACTAGTTAATTGGAACATTGTTTGTAAACCAAAAACTTTGGGAGGTTTTGGGATTAGAAAACTAACAAATCTAAATAAATCCTCAATTTCCAAAGTTGGTTGGCATTTGGTTGTTGGAATGGTTTGTTGGTGCAAAATACTGCAAGAAAAGTATATAAAAAATGATAGCTTCCACATGAATCTTGACTCTCATGATCTCCCTTCTACGTCACAATTATGGGTCAATATCCTATAAAGTTGCTCCCTTATTAAAGAAGGTTTGAAATGACAGATTGGTGATGGTCAGACAATTAGACTCTATGAGGAATTTTGGCTTGGTGACAGACCAACAAGTAACTAATTCTTAGCCCCTCTTGTCATCTAATGAGGAGAATGAAGGACTTCTTTACGAATTTCATTTCAGATTACATTTCCCTAGGTGGTAAATGGAAATCTCTTGAGCAGTGTGTTATGGAAAATCTAGTTCTTATCTCGAGGTTTAAAGAATTAGACGCCATGCTATTTGAAGTAAGAATCCTCATATTCCCTAGAGATGATAATTTTATTTGGACAAAGAATCTTTCGAGAGCTAAATCTGCTTATACTCTCCTCATAGGGAATAATTCTGACACTAATTGTTGGAAGAAGGTTTGGGTTTCACAATCAATTCCCAAGATCAATTTCCTTTGGTGGGAATTAATGCATGGTAAAATCCTCACTCGGGACAATCTTATCAAGAGAGGTCTCTAGCTTCCTAACGATTGTATTCTCTAGAAAGGAGAGGAAGAGACTACACAACAATTGTTTATTCATTGCCCTTTTGCTTCCTATATACAAAATGATATCCTTTGAAGATTTAATATTTTAATTTGGATCTTCAACAATTCATCCTTAATTGGAAGTGTCCTTCAAAACACCCTCTCACCAGAAAATTATGGAGGCAAATCTGACCACATGTTTGTTGGTGCTTGTGGAAGGAGAGGAACAATAGGATCTTTAGGAACTATGAAAACTTTGTTGATAATGTGTTGTCAATTCTTAATACTTCTTCTTCTTGAAAATATTGTCAACAATTGGAAAATACCTTCTAAAACACCTTCACCACAGGATTGTAAGATGGCTAAAAACTAGAAGATTCCAAACTCCTTTCACAAGTATGATAACCCCAAGAAAATTGCCAAGAGAAATACTTTTTGGAAGGCTCCTTGACCTCCCTAGTTTAAGTTGAATTTTGATGGTGCAACTAGAATGGGTGTTGCTTCCGGAGGATGGATTATTAGAGATCACAAAGGAGATCTTGTGGTTGCTTACACTAGAAGTCTGGGTAGATTCACTAGTAACCAAGCAAAATGGATGGTCTTTTAAGGGGTCTTATAATTACCCTCTCCATTGGCATAAAAATTTTAGAGATTGAAGGGGACTCTGAATTAATCATTGAAGCCACGAGAGGAACCATGAGGGATGGCTGGAGGATAGATAAAATCCTCAAAGACATTAGACCCTTCTTAATATGTTGTGATGAGTTTACACTCTAACACGTCTTTAGAGAGGGAAATGTCATTGTTGATTCTATAAATGCTATAAGGTTGGAGGAGGAGGGCCTTCATTGTTGCAGACAATGTAATGCGTTATCAAATGCAATAAAATCCCTTATAGGGAAGGGGCAAGCTCAACATGTTCCTAATGCAAGGTGCTAAGATGGTGTGTTGGACCCTTTGCTAGGTGACTTGGTCTAAGAATGGCAGGGTGGGACAATATTCAAATTTGAATTTTTGTTCGACTTCATTCTATAGACAAAACCCTAGCAAGAAGTCATGTAAGCGGTACTTGATAAATCCACATCACCTTGTGCCTAATTACGAGGAGTTGTGGTGGTGATGAAAGGGCATGAGTAATCAGAATGGTCATATTTTTGAAGTATGAGATATTTATCTAAAAGTTTCCCTTATAGATCTCTCCATAATACATCTCCAACTTTTAATAAATTTTCACATCTTGTATGGGAGAAAGGATCGTTTGCATACAACTTTTGACCTATTTGAGCTGGTGTCAAACGAGAGTAATTATCATTATTACATGCCTCATTGGTCTTTAATCTAGTATATTGTGTCTGCCTTTTTTGATAAACATATAAATTAGCAACCCAAGCTCTGCAAATTTTCTTCTCAACCATTGTGTCATTGCTTTGCTTCTAGCAGTTTAGAGAACTTCATTATGGGGGAAGTGGGACCTTTTCCAAGTGTAACCTGATAAATATGATGATAGTACAAAAATAACCCCACTATCAGGCACATCTGTAAAAAAGGGGGAATTACTTTTTAACTGAATATATGACTAGCTATGATGAGAATCTCTTACACCAGTTCATTTTCTCTTGGGCAAAGTTGAAGGTTACTATGGGTGGCATTTTGTTTGAGATTAATGAGGATGTCATTGCACAAACAATGGGTCTACCCACTAATGGTCAAAAGTGGAAGAAAACAAGTCATGTTGCGAACATGCCCAATCTTAACCAATTATTGTGTGACAAAGAGCAACCAATGAAACTTCACGGTGACTTTGATAGAGAGAAGTTACCACCCCCACAAGATTAGGTGCATATTGTAGAGAAACTAGTGAAACTTCATGGTGACTTTGATAGAGATAAGTTACCACCCCCATGGGACTAGGTGTGTATTGTTATCATGAAGTATTTTACTTTGGAGGGAAGATTTGGGGTCTATACTACTACTACTACTACTACTACCACATGCCCTTCTTTAACCACTTTTGAAATCATGATTTGATTTCTATTCTTTTATTTCTATTACATTTGTTGGAATTCATTGAATTAAAGATGTCCTTGATTCTAAGAAGTAAGAAAAGAAATATACCATTTTACACCAAGGGATCACGTTGAGGCTTTACCATTTTCACCTAGCTCTGTGCCATAACTATTCGTGAGGCTCCACATTCCCAACCCCACATTTGACTAGTCTTAAGGATGCCTCAGGTCCTAGTAAAAATAAGTGTATCAAGAGAACCAAAACCCCACAGAATTCCCCTAATAATTTGCCAAAATCTTAATCTCCTAAGAAGCCTTGTGACAAAAAAAAAGAGTGCATCGTCTACCTAATTGAAAACTAAGGCTACCTAAAAGGCCAAGTTCAATTTTCAACACATTGACATTGATGTGGAAATAACTGAAGAAACTAGTATGCCTCACCACTCTACCGGGCTCTTTGTTAAGCCCCAAGGGAAGGGTAAGAGCTTGGAAGAGGAATCTGTGGATGATGAAACCAACCAATCTAAAAGCCAAGAGGAGAACATTCCTGAAAAAGAAACCCAATCGACCGAAAGTAGCTCATCCAATGTCTTAGAGAGACTAAAAAGTGAACCTCAAGACCTCACGCAGAAAACCAAGTGGGTAATAAAGTTAAGTCCCCACTTGATGCCACCTCCCTTGATGAAAAAAAGGGCATAGTTACTATTGGAGACAAGACTACTTGGGTTGGCGAGTGTAGCAAATGTGGAGATGTGTAGAGGGAAATAGGTAACATTGGAAACAACTTAAAAAGTTTGGAAAACAAGTTCATGGAGCTATGACCATCACCTTTTGTTTATTATAGGAAGAAAACACTAGAGCAAAGGACTAGGAGAATGGCAACTTCAAGGATCTTTTTAAATTTCTTAGGTAGGATTGAACTCACATGATTTTATCAAAGTCGAGTGTGTTGAAGAAGGCCTAACCTCTTTGGCCCTATGTTCCTTTTTGGTAGTTCTATTGTTATTGGCTTTGGAAGCCTTGGTCTATTTTGAGCTCATCTTACGATAGGTTTATTGGTTTTGTTTAATTGAAGAACACAACTTTTTATTAAAGTATTTTTTTGTTTAAACTATTATTGTGTGTTGCTAGTAAGCTTACTTTATATATGGTGTGTTTAGTTAATCTAGAGGAGCTATTTATGTTGTCTTCTTGTAAGTAACACTTAGTTTTTGCTTAGTGTTGGCAAACTAATGACAATGGTTTTTCTCCTTAAGATTGCTATCTAGGTATTGTAAACTCAGTGACAACACCATTATTTTTTGTTGCTTTTAATATCTAAAATAATATTGTTTAATTAACTTTAACAATGTGAAATGGTTTGTGAAATAAAGAAAGCCAAAATTAAGATTACCTATATTCAAATTATTATTCAACACATTTTTAATCCTAATTTTATAAATTCTATTATGACTAAATTTAATTTTCATAATAAACATAATTGTTGTGAATTGTTGATTAGTTTCAAATAATCATGCTATTACATATCAATAGTAACAATGTTGATAATTAACTTTAACAATGTAAGGTGGTCTCTGCAACAATGAAAGCCAAAATTCTTCATATTTGTAAATATTAAATTTTTTAATATTTTATGTCTCACCATTAAGTACATCTTGGCTAAAAGAGTGATTCAACATGAATCCGTCTTGGCTGACTACACACAGAAGACATTAATATAGAATAATACACATTATATATTAGTATTTTGCATAGTACATTTTTCACCATTTTAAATATATTTCTATAGATACTAGATACCTCGATTAAAGTATTAAAAATTCTGTGTTGATAACAATAGAAGGATGGATAATTAAATTTTTAAGTTATTGCACAAATTTTTCAATGTCCTCATATTGTTTTATTTTATTGATCCAAACATGCATCTAGGAAGTCTAGATTGCTTACATAATCACATCAAATAGTGACACTCGAAATTTTCTGGTATGCCTTGCATTAGAGATCATTTTTAAATTATTATAATCATAACCATTGACTTCCAAGAAGCTAGCAACTTTAATGCATTACAAATCATTTTTTAATTATTATAACCATATGATTTTCAAGATAAAGGATTCAAAAAATAGATGTGAAGCTAAAAACTATGAATTTAACATCTTGATGACAATTACTTTAGAGCAACTTTTAGAATTAATGATAAGTCTATAATAGAATTTGAGGCACGAGTTTTCTCAAATTTGAAAGATAGTATTCATCTAAAGCCACTTAAAGCACAAATTTTAATATTTAAACATTCAAAATTTTGAAAAATTTACAAATACTAAAAAATATCTACATCATAATCAATTTGAAATACATAAGATGATGAATACAAAGACATAACCCAAAAAATTGTGGGTTTGGTCAAATGCCACTAGGTCCCACTTCATGCCATGTTTATGTCAATCATGTGTGCTCTGTAACGCGCTATTTGTGATCCACACTACTGCTCATGCTCATGTCGGAACATGCACTCAAGTAATGACAGTGCCAAGTTGAAAAGTGCAACTTTCACGTGGATTAATAAGTTGACACTAGAGACACCCAGGAAGAAGAGGCAAGCAAACTCTCGCCCAAGAAATTGAAGAACCCCGCACAAAAAGATTACAAGGGGAAAGCGCCCGCGGTTCCTGAAGCAGAGATTTGAGCTAAGAAAAGAGACCATTTAGATTGTTGAGGATGAGGTTGCTTTTTTGAAGAGGCTTGTGACATTCTATGAAAAAGGTAAGGGTTTGCCTAAGAATTTGGGTCCTTTTTATGAGACAATTACAAAGGATTTGGATGGGGATTATACTAATAGTCAACTGTATAATAAAGTTTGAAATCTCAAGTCTAGATTTTGTTTGGCTAAGGAGAAGAGTTAGAATAAGAGGTTTAAGAATGAGAATGATAAAATTTTGTACAAAATATCTAAGCAAATTTAGGGTGAAGAGGTTGGTCAGGGAGGGAAAACAAGAGTAGAGAAGGAGAAGGATGTTGTGGAGAGGAAGGCAGAAGATGTGGAGGGGGAAGCAAAAGATATGGAGGAGGAGAATGAAAATGAAGATGTGGGAGAAGAAAAGGATGAGAAGAAAAGGATGTTGTATGAATCCTCTACATGTGATATAAGTGCTTAGAAATAAGTTGAAAAAAGTCTAACATTGTGCATAACATCAAATGCTAAGCCAAAACAAAATGAAGAAAATTTTTCCCAAAACCACCCGTTCCACTTTATGTCCATTACCATGATGGATGTGATTTTTCTAGACAAAAGTTGAGATTTCATCAACCTCAGTGATGCCATGAGCTCAACTGCCATACAAAGAAGGGAAATATATTTCAGATTGATGTGGATTTCAAGATCTAGATCTAAATTTTGATAAAAACTAGAGACATTTTGAAAGCTTCAACACATTTCCAACAATAGTACCTACTCATATAGTATATGTTGAAATACTTTATCATCAATTTCCCAACAAAATACAATCATTTTTTGAACAAATTTTCATTTTTAAATTTTACTTTAAGATGTGAACTTCAGGTCGTAACTGTCTTGTTCAATTACATCTGCATAACAGGTTGTATCATTCAAAAAATGTGTTGATTTTAAAATTTAGCTAGATGCAGATTTGAAAAATGACGTCACATAGTTTTGCATGATGCAACCTGCAACAGTCAAATTTTTGCCACATCTTATGTTAACCCTCAAATTAAACCCAAAAATCATAAGGACAACCAACCCTCAAATTAAACCCAAAAATCATAAGGACAACCAAACGCTTGAGCTAAATTCTTGCATTCCTTTTCCAAATTAATAATCTGAAAAGAAAAATAAAATTTATGATCTACAACTCAGAAAACCTAATTACTGGCAAACAAACCCTGGAAAACTTCAAAACCCCTAGACATAAGCATATATTTTCTGTGAAACTCTCAGAACGTCATTCATGACAAAAAACTAGCACTCAATCAAACCCTAAAACTTATCTTTTGACACGCTTCCACAAAATTTGAAAAAAATTAAAATTTAACTTCATATTTCTCATTAAACATAACCTATCTCCTACCTCGGTTCAAATTCGAAGAGAGATTGCATGCTTATGAACTTTGCCAGAATAATCTCTCTAAAAACTAATCTCAGTGAAAGGAAGTGCAGGAAAGCGACTCTCTTAGGGCCCGTTTGGACCATGGCATATGGAATGCCGGATATGGTCAATTCTGGAATATGTTGCAAATTCAGAATATCTATATTCTCAAAATGATATCCGGAATATGTGTTTGACCCGTTTGGACCACCTGGAAGATGACTGAGAAGATCTATTTTCCGCGTTTGGCTGCGCATTTTGGAATTGGAATATTGATTGGATGAGAATTTATTTTATTAATTTATTTGTAACAATTTGTGATTTTTTCAAATGTTATGATGTTTTTCATATTTATTTTATTTTTTCAATAAAATATTATTATAATATTTTATTTATTTTTGAATACTTATTTTATTTTATTTTATTTGTATGCGATTTTGAATATTTATAATATTTTGAAATAAAATTATGTTTATAAGTTTATAAAAATTGTAACATTTTGTATAACTTTTTTATAAAATTTATAGACCCAAACAAAATTTATTATAATATTATATTTTATTTTTGAATACTTATTTTATTTTATTTTATTTGTATGCGATTTTGAATATTTATAATATTTTGAAATAAAATTATGTTTATGAGTTTATAAAAATTGTAACATTTTGTATAACTTTTTAATAAAATTTATAGACCCAAAATAAAATATAAAATTTGTAGACCCAAAATACACAAATTTATAAACAAGTCATTTATTTTATTATTTATTTTTTACAAAATGTTGCCAACCCAGCTCAATAGGAGCACCGGTAGGAAAGAGCCGGGTGGAGAAAACCTCCGGTCTAGCCCCACAAAATCATGCGCTGATATAAAATTTACATAATTTGAATGAGGCATTCCTCATTTTACATAATGCAGATAGTGTTACAACTTGAATGAGGCATTCCTCATTTTACATAATGCAAATACAATGTTATAATTTAGTCTGATGAGTCTTTGACGCTCTGTCATGCCCGAACTCTTGTTTTTGTCTGTAGACACTGCATACATAGAACAAACAACTGCTTTGTGCTTTTGTTAGTACACCAATGAAGTACATTCAGTTGCTAACTTTTGTATGAGTTTTTAAAAAAAATCTTATGAATTATTATTACCTTCTATGACCCCCTTTGATTCTTACCTGAATGATCCACGCTTGTCAAGATAAAAACACGACCAATTAAATGAATTTATACATGATATATCTATGTTAATATCAAAATACAAAATTGAATAATTCCTGAGCTCATATCTGTATATTATAATATCAAAATACAAAATTGACTAGTTCCTGAACTCATCTCCGCATATTACAATATCAAAATACAAAACTGAATACTTCTTGAGCTCATCTACGCATATGGTCGCACAAAAGATATGCGATTACAATACAGAGAAGGCATCATAAAAATATAATTTCATTTGTCCTAGCTTGACAACTATTGCACTCAAATCTTGGATTGTGGATGAGTGGAGATGAGCGGATGTTTGGATTGTGGATGACTGGAGATGGGCGAATAGATGTAGATGGGTTGTCATCGACCCATCTAAAGTACCCACAATCATGATAGCCCTGTGATGCCCAATCTACATTGGTATTGAATACTATTTACATTACAAACATTAAATATATACACATTACCAACCTTTTTTTTGTTTGGACAACACCAATATTGTCGTCCAGGGTTCTCCACTGACCGTGAAATCTTCAATTGGCACTGCCCACCACCACATCGACAACTTGGCACATTGATCAGAGCCATTAAAACCGATTTCAATAATGCACCTATATCAACAATCCCAAAATTAAACAATAGCAATAGCAATAAGACACTCAATATTCAGACACTCTGACATGCAACGTAAAATGCATCAAGTCATGAAGCCTAGCATGGACTCTCTGTCAGATAGAGCCATTGTCTTGCATGAAATTAGTCATTCTGTAGACACTGGTCTAGTGTTGTCAACAGACCCAAATAGTTCAAAGATACTCGAACCAATCAGATGCTTTATGGGGTGCATTTTTGTATTGGTGTATAAACATGGCAGATATGTATGGATATCACAAGGGGGACGCATAATAACTGCATATGAACATAGGTGTTCGTATGAGCTGTTACAATTATAACAGACAACTAATACAATTTCTTCTCCACAGTTTTTTTTTATTAAAAAAGAGAATGGAATGAGACCTTAAAATTAACTGGTAAGCTGTTGAAGCCAAAAATAAAAGTAGGAAGCATTCCTTAATGAAACTATTCCAGACTGAACTTTCTTGTACACTCATTTGAATTGTTCAGTTCTTGTATGGTATTTAGCATGAAATTCAAGAAAACTATTAACATTTTCAGGAAATAGTAATTCAATATAGCTGAAGATCTATTGGGCTGAAGGGTGCTAGAAACAGCCAGGCAGTTGGTTAAGCACTTAAACTAGACTTGGAAGATAGGTAAATATCTGTTTCATTCAAGTAATTCTGCTGGTGGTTTGATTATCAACAAAATTAGCAAGCATGAGGGTGCAACTTCAGGTCCATAATCATGGATATGCAAGAGTGCTACCTGTGCTTACGTGTACGAAGTTTAGGGACATCGTATCCACTGCAACCAATTATCCTTTGAACGAGGGTCACCCTCCTCTTATTCATCCCAACCAATTAACCATTCAATTATCAAGAGGGCCATCAACATTGCGGCATTGCAGCATTATCCTTACATAAGGAAAGAAAACAGTTTTTGACACTATTTCTTGTTTCTTGTTTGTAGATATTTTGAAGATAAAATTCACACTAAAACTGACTCATCTTCTGTTGTAAATTTGCAGTCGATTTTGTTTGGTGATATTCAAAGAAAATAAGATCCAACATGAAAAGAAAAATAAGATAATTTAGGACTATTAATCTTTGATTCCTTAAACTATTCAATCTCGTGTAGAAATCATTCATTCATTCATTTTCTGTTTAACTAGCTCCCACATCATCAATTGCCTTTTCTAAGCAATACAAAAAGACAGGTCAGAACAGAGAGAACCAAAATCCAGTAGCAACCCTGACTGGTCCTGGCTAGCTTACTATAGAGGAGACCAGTTGAAACTGTCCCTTCTTCAACAAATGAGGGTTGTCACTCTAAAGACAACATCATAATGCAGAGACTACAAATTAATCCAAAGATAATGTAGAGAATACAAATTAATCCATAGCAGAAAACTGGTATCAAAAAGCAACATTTCACAAACATTAGTTTTGATTTTAAATAGAAGACCTAATAAACATCGGTCAACTAAAGTCCAAACTTCAATATCATATACTGGATTCTCTCCCCTTCATCCATTGACAAGAACAGTGCAGCTGATTGTGGCTCATGCATTAACTTTTCGTATGCTTCAATTATAGTAGAGTCCTGAAGGCCAGGGATTGCTTTAAGTGCTTTATGCAACTCCGCTACCTCACTTCTCAAACTAGATGCTTTGTCCACTTTCAAAGGTTGTGTAAGGCCTGCTGTAATGCCTGCAGACAGATCTTTGATCGTTTCACAAATCGAATCCAAGGAACCTACCAATGTCCCCCTCCTCTTCTTTGGCCTCCTTGACGATGTTGAAGGGTTATCGTTGCCACTTGCAGTAGATTGGTTCGATACAGGTGTATCAACAGATTCATTACCATCATTATCCAAATCAGCAGCAGTCTCAAAAGAGGCATGATCCATACCATGATAACTGAAAACATCATCATGAATGAAATCCTCCTCTGTCTCTTGAGCTGTTGCAGCTGCAGTGCCCTCAGCTATGTCATTCCCAACAATAGAGGATAATTCATTATAGTACTGAAATGGCTGCCTCTTATACATTCTGGCATTTTTAAATTCCTTTCTCTGTATCATGGCATAACAATTCAATTCATTATTGGTCCTTCATTATTTAAAAATATATATTCAACTTAAAAAAAGATTTGAAGACCATTTTACCTTCAACAACTCCTCCCAAACACTATCATCAGCATCCATACTTTGGGTGGTCTCGTTCCAGGCTAAGCCACTTGTATTCCTCAAGTCTTTCATAATTCTATACCCTTGTTTCCAAGTTTTTAGCTTGTTCTTGAAGTTTTCTTTCACTAGGTTCATTTTCATCTCATTATTGAACCTCCTTTCTATGGCTGTCCAATCCTCTTTCTTGAAACCCCCTTCGGCTTTCTTTCCAAGTTGCACTTGCTCCTGTAGCAAGTCTAGCAACTTGCGTTCCATTTCTTTTGTCCAGAACACCTTCTTGGAAGAAGAAGTTGACTGGACAACTTGAACATCACCATCCATAGACATACCTGATGCGCAGACAACATGATAATGTACACTCACTGTAAGGACAGTCACAAATGAGGACAGTCACTCTAAAGGCAACATGATAATGTACACTCACTGGAAGGATAGTCACAAATGAGGACAATCACTCTAAAGACAACATGATAATGTACACTCACTGTAAGGACGGTCACAAATGAGGACATCTCACAGTGACTCTCCTCATTTGGGACATCCCTAGACATACCTTATGTAAACATTAAATATAGCAACATTAAACATAACATGACAATATTAAAAATAACATGAGAACATTAAATATAGCAGCATTAAACATAACATGACAATATTAAAAATAACATGAGAACATTAAATATAGCAGCATTAAACATAACATGACAATATTAAAAATAACATGACAACTTTAAATATAGCAGCATTAAACATAACATGACAATATTAAAAATAACATGACAACTTTAAATATAGCAGCACTAAACATAACATGACAATATTAAATATAACATGACAACATTAAATATAGCAACATTAAACATAACATGACAATATTAAATATAACATGACAACATTAAATATAAAATATAGCAACATTAAATATAAAATATAGCAACATTGAATATAACATGACAATACTAAATATGGCATAACAACTTTTATCAATGTATAGTATCAGTTTGTGAAATTTATGAAATCTGACATTAGTTTAAACACTGCCATAATAGTTATTCAACCAACTAAGATCGGGATCTATAGTCTTCCCACATCCTTCTTGCTATTTCATCTCGAAAATTGGCCCAATCATCTCTTTCACGCTGGCTCAACCCATATGTCTCAAGCACTGGTACATTTATCCCATCACGACCATCTTCCTCTTCAAATTCTACATCAGATGGAAGGCCATCCTCTATCGTAATGAAGTTGTGAAGTATGCAACATGCCAGAACAATATATGTTTGTGTCTTGATTTGATAAGACGTCGCATGCTTCAATATAGGAAAACGCTGCTTCAAAATCCCAAATGTACGCTCTATTACATTCCTAAGCGAGGAGTGACGATGATTAAACAACTCTTTTGGGGTGTTTATTGGGTTTGCTCTTGAAAACTCCTTTAGGTGGTAGCGTGTGCACCGATAAGGCGCGAGAAATCCTGGTACGTTTGGATATCCAGCATCGACCAAATAATATTTACCTAAACAAAACAAAATGTCATTGTCATAACGTTGTCTTATTTTTCGTATGCTTCAATAATATAATCATATTTTACAAACCTGGGGGAACTACCAATGGATCGGCTCTAGATAGAGCCGAAGCTAGAACACGACTATCTGTAGCAGACCCTTCCCAACCAGCAAGGATGTATTGAAACTTATAATCAAATGAACACACTCCCATAACATTTTGCGACAAGTTGCCTTTTCTATCGCGATATTTAGCTTGCAAGTTGATATCCACAGTGACTGGTATATGGGATCCATCCATTGCTCCCACACAATCCTGTAGTCAAATAAATCATAGGTCTAATCAAACAATAATAGGATTAAAACTCTAAACAAACTTAAACCACTGAGAGATATACCTTGAAGTATGGATCAAAACGGGCCTTCCCAGTAATTTCCCGAGGAGTGTTTGGACTAGGGGGTATAAAATAATCCGAATGGAGCGCCAAGATAGCCCTCAAGACCTTGTGGAAGTATCGGCTTACTGTCTCTCCAGAGTGGCCAAAGTTATGGGCAATCTTACGGTTCCTCAGATTGTGGCCAAGAGTATGCAGGAACATGACTAATTGTTCTTCTAACGTGAGGAATTCTGTATCTTTGATGCTTCCTTTTTGCCTTAGAATATTGGCTAGTTTAAAGAAAGATCGTCTAGTCATGTGTATTTGGTCATGGCAATCCGTCTCATTGGAGTTGATAACACGCTTATAAAAAGGAATTGCATCTCTTGTGCGCTTACGCATTTTTCGACTACCTTCTTTTATACACTCCCCTATGGCCGCGACAAGGGTGGCAAGAACAACTACAATAACAGGCAGGAGTCTTCTCCTCCTCATAATCTCTCCTTCAATTTCAATATCATCATCATCATCATCAATATCATCAATGAGATCCATTGAATTACCTAAAAATACCAACAAAACAATCACGAAACAACATAAGAAAACACCCAACTATAATGCATAATCAGAGAATAGAGTTGCAAGTTCAGTATACAACATATGTTGACAAGAAAGTACCTTGTGTAATTTCACAAAATGAGAAGTTCTCACAGTGACTGTCCCTTGTGTAATTGCCACTTGAATGAGGACAGTCACTGTAAAGACAACATGATAATGTATAGTTGCAGTGAGTGTACATTATCATGTTGTCTTTAGAGTGACTGTCCTCATTTGTTGACGAAGAAAAGCATTAATGTGGTTGAATAGCAATACATTGAAGTGGCAATTACACAAGGGACAGTCACTGTGAGATGTCCTCATTTGTGACTGTCCTTAAAGTGAGTGTACATTATCATGTTGTCTTTAGAGTGACTGTCCTCATTTGTTGAAGAAGAAAAGCATTAATGTGGTTGAATAGCAATACATTCAAGTGGCAGTTACACAAGGGGCAGTCACTGTGAGATGTCCTCATTTGTGACTGTCCTTGTCACAAATGAGGACATCTCACAGTGACTGTCCCTTGTGTAATTGCCACTTGCATGAGGACAGTCACTGTAAAGACAACATGATAATGTACACTTGCAATGAGTGTACATTATCATGTGTTTAGAGTGACTGTCCATCTTCCACTTGAAAAGGTGGAATTAGAATATCACACTCGCATGCCGGTTTCTAAATGCCAATTTTGAAATGTCGTCAGGTCCGCGTGGGTGTTATAATTTTTGACATCCATGTTTTAACCTTCATTTTCACATCTGCAACGACATTATTTCGTTGTTCGTCCACGTGATTACCGTAATCACGTGACTGTCCCTTGTGTAATTGCCACTTGCATGAGGACAGTCACTGTAAAGACAACATGATAATGTACACTTGCAATGAGTGTACATTATCATGTTGTGTTTACAGTGACTATCCTCATTTGTTGAAGAAGAAAAGCATAAATGTGGTTCAATAGCAATACATTCAAGTGACAATTACACAAGGGACAGTCACTGTGAAATGTCCTCATTTGTGATCAAATTTTTACTTAAAGCTAAGACTGAGAGTAGTATAAGTTTTAACCCCCAGCAAACAATTAGAAAAATGATAATTTTATTTTTTGTTGTTCCAGGATGCATCTTCACAATCATTTGGTCATACTTCAGACTTATTAAACTTTATTTCCATCAGCCGCTCTACTAGTTGTTGACAAATGGGGCAACGATTGGTCTGGAACCTGAGAACTTATGCACATTCATTACACATGCCAGTATGTCGACAGGGAAAAACAAATATATCGGTCAATCCGAGTGGAGTTACCATTATCTTAAATTTCTTATAACTCGTATTGTATACCATCACTATACAATATCTAATTAATAACTTTGACCCCATACTTCTCACTATCCCTTTTTTTCCATTTACAACTTGTGCGATATGAGATTTAACTATATTGGGTAATGGGTTGCCCATTTGTTGATCATAAACATTGGACTCATCAATTGTCTTTCTTTAAGGGCATGCTTCTGCCCTGATTACTAGAGGAAACACTTCATCTAAGCCCTTTTTCATAGATCATCCATCTCCACAAATGAAAGATCAAATCCTACACCAGATGGTTTTTGAAGTTTTTGTCCAGGTCCTTTTTTAAATTGTATCTTTACTGGGGTAAAGATCTCTGGCTACAGTGTTGTTAAGTTACAATTAGGTTCCTCTTTTGCAAAGAAGAAGATTCTTATACTTCTAGGGACCATGGAATCATATGTGAAAGTCGTCAAAAACTATTCAGGAACCTCTGCAATCTTTTACAAAATTAGAATCTCCTCCTTCAAACTTTACAAACCCACATGAGTTGGTTAAGGTTCTATTAAGTTATCTTGTTATGCTTGTCAAGTTCTGGTTGTCATTCAATTATCCTACTTTTGTTTCTCTTGTTTCAATTTGTTGTGGTAGATCTTTGTTGACCTATTATGCTTAATGATTTATCATTATTCATCTAAAAATGGGTGCCTTTTACCCAGTTAATATAATGAAACACATTGTAAACTTACTGCATTATATTGCAATTAGAAAGATCGTTTAATATTACCATCATTTTACAATTTGAAATTTATTAAATAGTAATATCATTTCTATATAATAATATAATTAAAAACTATGATCCACTCTTTCAAATGGTATTGAGCATGAAGAGGACCCCGAGGAGGAGGGTTTTAGGGTTTCTAATGGCACAACAGGGGAAGAGAGATTTGATAGTTAAGCTTGGTTTTCCCAAAGGGTTGTTGGCGTTTCTTTTGCAAAACCCTTTGTGGTCTAGTTGTCTTTCCCTATGTTGAAAGGAGACAATTGTGGGTCTTCTTGTGTAAGAACTATGCTACAAGTTGTTCCTTTTGGGGTCTACTTCTTCTATCCTTCTTTTGTGATAGAACATCATGAATTTTATTGAAAACCCCCTTTAAAGTAGTCAAAAAATAAAGATTTATACTACTCTCAGTCTTAGCTTTAAGTAAAAATTATTGTAATCAAATAATTAGATTAGATAATAAGAGAATCACATCCTCTATACATTTGTTTGTATGGAGAAAGAAATGGCTACTATAATCCACAGGCTTTGATTCTTTAACCTTCTACTGTCTTTGTCATTTAATAATAACTAATAAGCATGGTTTAGCCTTTCAGCTTTGAGCTTGACCAGCTTAAAATTAAACCCAGTTCATAAAGTAAACAGAAGAATATGAAAGGGCACAAATTATACAATCCAAGACGCAAAACCCACCACAACTGTAAGAATTATCAGTTTATGTTCTCATTGATGATGGCCAGAACCCCATATTTCAACAGTTGGCTATAACCATTCATTAAATTGATCCAGATTGAAAAGTTAATCTGTGAAATTTGATTCGAATTGGAATTGAGGACCAACATACTCAGCACTGTCCTTTCGGAGAACAAAAGAAAAACGTAAAACAAAAATGATTTACCTCTGTTTTCCAACTCTCGCCTATTGTATTCAATATGTTGCAGGGAGTTTATATATAGAAAGTTGGGTTTGGGAATGTTTTCAAATCCAACGGCTTCCGTTTTCCTCAGACTTCAAACAACACCCAGAAAAAATAATTTTCGTTTTCCTCGGAATTCAAACAACACCCAGAAAAAACTACATAAATTTACACCAAAATGCTAGCAATGTAAGGTAAAATGACAATCCAAACACAGTACCAAGCACAAAACAACAGAGCACAGCAACCGAAATCGTGAGAGAAATAGAGAAAGACGGTTAGGGTTACCAGTGTTTCAAGGGTTATGGTTTCAAAACTATGGACCTCCCACCGGCGTTGCAGAGGGCTGATGCAGCTTCGAAGCAGAGAATCACGTGGATGTCAAAAACCAGATGCAGCTATGAAAACATGATGCAGAGAACCATGAACGTGAGCTTCGAACGTGAGCTTCGAACAAGGTTAAAACGAAATAATGCCGTTGCAGATGTGAAAACGAAGGTTAAAACGCGGATGTGAAAAATTATAACACCCACGCGGACCCGACGACATTTCAAAATTGGCATTTGGAAACCAGCATGCGAGCGTGATATTCTAATTCCACCTTTTCAAGTGGAAGATGGTATGCCTATTTTTTTGGCAAAATTGGCATACCGAAATTCCAATTCCATCCGTGCATGTCAACCACAAACAATGGATTTCAAATTCTGAAGATGGAATTCGGGAATAACGGCCGATATGCCGTGGTCCAAACGGGCCCTTAATGACTCCTTAACTCTGGTGTCGATGAATTGAACAAATAACTTGATAGGATTTAAACAAAGATTGCACATTTAATACCAAATATCGGTGGCTAAAATCTGTCTTGCTTATACCTGTCATATATCAATTCAATCCAACAAAGTGACTTAACAATTGATTCCCCTAAAAGATCTCGTCGCAGTCATATTTGTCCGCTCATCCCGATGTGTTGTTTGATTTGTGATTTAAGGAATTGTTGTTCTCAAAGATGTTGTACAAGAGATCTGAACCATTGTCACAACCACATTTATCCTTTCCTATTTTTCCGGCTATTATTCTGGCCTAGGGGAGAGGACCCAGTAGTTGTGCACCCTAACTTTGGGCTTCTCAAAAACCTATGTGGAAATTTCAAATCACTCCCATTTTTTTACAGTAGCTTACTTGGCGAGTCTCCTGCTTATAACTAAGGTTTCAGAGCCACATCATCAAATATGATGCCACTTCAGCATGCTTTTTGCCAAGGTGTCCAAAACAGCCCAAAAAAAAAGTGAGACCAATCATAGTGAATTAGGGACCCCAATAGTTGTGCAGCTGATGTGGCATCACACTATTGGCTGTTTTTTAGAACAAAGGGTACATTTCATTCAATTATAGGTAGTCATCGTCAGCAAAAACAACTTTAAAGTCACAACTATTGGTACAATGTTGTCAAAAATATTAGATATTAAATCAACAACTATGGGTATTAAGTTAAGAACTACTATCACAACCATTGGAACGTGTTCAACTACTGGGTCCCCTCCCCTAGAGGGGGACACAACTCCTAGTTTTACTTATTTTAAAAAGAGTGGTGTCTTTTTTTTGGGGAAGGAGTTATTTTTACGGTTAAGAAAATTTATTTTATTGGAGGACACATCTTCTTGTATGATTAATGTACCAGAGAGTGGGATATTGAATAAAAAAGGACTAGATAACTTGGTTATGATGGCTGTTTATGTGCTTATCACAGACGGTACTCGGCAATATTCCTGAGTTCTTGCTATACAGAGTGATATTATGTGTTCTGTAATCTAAACTTTTGGGTGTACTTTGGATGATGCACAGATGGAAGGTGTTCCGGTGAAGGCCGATGCAAAAGAATTCACCAACTGTTTTACACTGATAAGAGCAAATCCCTCCATTTTGAAGCTTGGAAATATATATAACTTTGAAAATATCTGGTGGATTGATATTCTTGGGCTTGGAGGACTAAAATCCTCTTCGATGTCGAAAGATACAGTCAGGAGGTTTTCGATTGAATTTCAAAAGAAAATATGAAGTTTGGAGATTGCATTCAAGTATTAAATAATTATCAATACTTATTTGCTATTAAAGAGATTGATTCATAGTTAGAGCAACAGAGAGTGCTGGTGATAAACACGAGAATTGCTAGTGGACGAGTTGATGTTCATAGCTCATTCATTGATGGCAGAGAATCCTACATGCTGGACATACTTTATTGGGGAACAAATATATGACTGTTGAAAACCGTGCGTGAGGTTTTAGAGAGTATATATCTGCACTTTGGTGGTCGTCTATACTTGCATTCAGTGGATGTCACTACAACATAAAGGACTGTTTTAAGACAATTTTTAAAGACAATATTATATTATTGTCTTAATTTTTTTATTTATCTTATCTTTATATTTTTTTTTTGGAGCGGGAAAGTGATCGATCACTTAATTTAACAACAATGTGCCCAAGTTAAGGGTTTTTAGTTCTGTGGTGAAATATTCGAGAAAGAAGAAAGAGGAAGCGATGGTAACAGGGTTTGCCCTTTCCATCTCTGAGGAAGGGATAGGGAATCTAGCCACGGGAACATAATAAGCCCTCATATTGCGTCAAAATATTTCTTCAAAGGTCTATTGGGTGCGGAGCCAAATGGGCATTTTCTGCAATATGTTTTCTATGGCGGGTGATGGATAGATATGGCTCTCCCCTGTTTCAGTCAACCCTCAACCCTCCCTATATTTGATGGATCGATCGCCTGCTGAGGAATTAGATTCAGAGTATTCGATTCCCTTCGTCCTGTAGGGGAAATGCAAAAGCAAGCAAGCATTGAGTGATTTTTTAGGGACCAATAGGTGTGTATAGTTGATGGTCCAGACGCCGCCACCCACTGATTACGGATCTCCTCAGGTAAGAATCAAGATACTAACTAGCGGATCCACAGGAGTAACAGAAAATAAAAAATCTTATAGAAAATTGTTCAGAAAATATTTTTCGGAGAGGCTACACAATACCCAACTTGTGATCTTGATAGAAAATTGGCATATCATGTAAACCGGCTGGGTTTCAGGGTTTGGATTTCTAGAAACCCTATGGTCACAGCTCACATCGTGATTTTAGAGGAAAATCGCAAGATCACGAAGGGTATTTGGGTTTCAGGACTAGGGTTTTTGGAAGCCCTAAGGAATTGATTGTGGGTAAGAGCTATTCAGGAAGCAAATGGATGAATTTGTCTCCAAACTCCAGCTCTAGGGATTCTTCTATTGCTGGCAAAAGGGTTTCAAAAAACAAAAACTATTTTCGTGATTATTGTTTTGAAAAGCATGCCAAAGATTGTGGGCTTCACAATAAAGAGCGCCGAAATCCTCATCCTCCTAAAAGACAAGAAACTTAGCCTCTGGATTCAAAACCTCATATGCAGGAGACGAAAATGTGGATCCTTGTACCGGCAATCAAGGTAGATGAAGGCTCCTTGAGTTTTAAGATCCGATATTTGCACATGCATACTATTTTGGTCTTGCTGTGGAGAGACGAAGTTTCATTTTGTAAGCTGCGAAAATGAGTACATTATAACTGCCCTGGCACTCTTTAATTCAAAATTATTTCTTTCCATTCTTTTGCTATTTTTTTTGAAATGCAATATCTGAAAGGACATTGGACATTCGAGAAATCTTTCTATTGGTTAAGAAATTTTTTTTATTAGTTTTTGGTTAGAAGCTCTTCTAAGTTCGGCTCAAATTTTTTTAGCTTTGAAACCTTATTGGCTTGGATTGCCTGATTTGCCCTTAGAATTTAGGCCCTTAGAATTTAGGGATCCAGCCATTCTCAAATTAATTTGAAACAAAATTGTTATTTTCTTTTTGTCATTCTAACTCCTCTATAGAGGGCTTCTTGCTAGTCAAAATAAATGTTTTTCTTCATCCAAGTAACCCTATTTGCAACTCCATCAATATTACCTCAGCTGATGGGAAATGGAAACAGATCATCAAAAAGGAAAAAAAGTTCTTTTCAAAAGCTTCTCTATTGATAGACTGACATATTTGCTAAACTGCTCTCAAATTATGACCTGAAGGAAATCTATAAAAAGTAAATACTTCTAAGCCAGCTACTTCTGAAACCCTTATCCCCTCAAATGGGAAAAATAGAAAGGAGGTTAAAGTGCTCTATACATGGATATCTGAAATTGTGACTAGTTGGTAGCATAAAATAAGCTTTCTTATCATGTTATACAATGGTGTTGGAACCCTCTTAAACTAATTCAATTGATGTAGATATTATTAAGTTATACAAAATTAATGAAATTCTATCAATATTCAAGTCTTTTACTTTTGCAATTGAGACCTTAGTAAAATCTTGGAGAGTTGATTCCAATGGGAGTCATAAATGAAATTCATTAGATATATGAATGTTGATCTCAAGTGGGGTAATTGGGTAGCACTACGTATACACACATTTTAGACTCATAAATTTTAGTGTTTGATTATGCATCAATCTTGATCTTGAGCATTCTATTTTGTTGTGTTTGCAGGTTCTGAAAAACCTTGTTCTGCAAACTCTTGAATATATTGTATACTGAGCAGAGCTTTGATTTTGGTAATCCAAAAATTATAGATCTCCCTTGAAATTGGCTAATGAGGTTGATTAAAGGCTTTTCCATGTTGCGAATTGGTTATAGGGGGACAAATGTATACTTTTTGATGGATATACTGCTACACGATAAACCTACCAAAAATTGCTCATTCTTGGCTCTTTTAATACTTGCTAGTTTGGGAAACCTATAAACAACTAAGAGTATACAATGAAACAACTTTTTCTACAAAAAGACATGCACTATGACATTAGACATAAAAAAATAAGATAAGATATATATTGCTGAAGCTGCAAATTGTGCACTTACAGATACACCGAGCTTAATAATTTATTTCAATTCTAATATATTGTTTTGAAAACAAAATTACATTTATAACCATTATGTTGGTTCCTCTTCTGAAAACTATCATTCCATGAAGTGCATAAGCACTTAAACAGACCTCAGCTAGACCATACAAGAGTTCAAAATTTGGCATTAGTAATCTTCAACTAGTTATACAGTAGACTTAGTTAATTTGACAACCAAGTGTTGACTACTATTAGTTGCACTTTTATAGTCAACGCATAATGCATGGTGTCAACAACTAAAGCTAACTGATCACTCAACTGATTTATCATGCACAACTGTCCATGGACCTCATTCAACCAAAACAAGCTTAACTCCTTACCCACCAATTGTTTTACTATTAATAGCTGGACAATAATTATTCTAACAAATGGAGTATTCATAGCTCTTGATATTTATTAGAAAAACTCCTAGCTGCAAATGAATGTATAATTTATTTAATTTGTGTCATCAGTTTTCACAATATATGATTCACTTGACTTTGTTTATTTGACATTTGCCAACAATGAGTGTGCAGCTATATTGTGAGACATGCAATCGCTTTTTGGCAGACAGGTTTGTCATTGGTACTTGCCTTAATAGTGAATGTGGATACAAGGATGTAGAGGGTGATCAATGTGAAATTAGTGGAAAATGTTGAACCCCGCTGAGCTCATAAATCCTAGGTGCAAGGTGCAAACAATGCTTTATCACTTTTATGTTCTCTTTCTACTTTCTTTTTTTTACTACGAATTTTATAACTAGGTAAAAGTTGTCTAGAGAAGCTGAAATAAAAATGTACAAGTTCAAGCTGGACACAGTTGAAAGTTATTTTCATTTGTAGATTTGTCAAAGTCGTCCTTGAGTTTGTGTCACTAAGCACTTATTCTTGGAACTCCCAAAGTTACAAGACTATTTGGAGGAGTATATTATCAATACATCTATAGTTGGAATCAAAAAGCCATTCAGACAACTAATTCATGATTAAAGGAAGGCTTGAAGTAGCATTGTATGCATAAGATCTTAAGTGGGGTGTCCCTCTTGAAAAATTCAAAGATAAGGTATGTATCATGTTCATTCTTTTAACCCTTTTTTTCCTTGTTCTTTTCATGGAATAGTCACATATCCCTTGGCTCTGTTTTTAATGTAGAGTGGCATTCATTCTTATCATGGTTGCTTGCTGCTACATTCATGGCAGCTGCTCTCTCTCTTGAAACCTGTTTTGTAAGAGCGTTTCTCATTATCTTTGTTTATCACTGGCATTTAACACCAAACACTGTATCTTACTGCCTTGATCTTGTCATTGCTCTGTTTTTTTAACCTACCGTAACATTATTTTCTTCTTCATGAAACATTTCTTATCCTTGTTGTTATGATTGCAATATAATAGTCATTTAATGTTTGCCTTTTGGATGGATTTGAACCCAGGGAAATAGATTTTTTTTAAAATATTGAACCTGTTTCAATAGAAAAGTTGATAGAGAATTTTTCCCATTGTAATCAAATGGCCTTGAAAGTTTTCCCATCATAACTAAAATGGCAATTCGTTGTGCAGAAACAATGCAAATTGCAATATAGTAGTCACCAATCTATAGACGATGTTGCTCAAAACTTAGGACACATGTAATTCTTTGATCAACAAGAATTACATTTAATAGATCTTGAATGAACGAAATTCTTGCTAGCATTTTTGTTGATTAGTCTAGGATTGAATACAATCTATTATTTTATTTTCACTTCCTATCTTCGTTATTAATTTTCAGTCTAACTCACAGGATTATTGGTCATGTGAAATTATTTAAAATGTGTAATTTTTAGTAAGGTAAGTAACCATTTCTTCTTTAAGTTTGTAATCATTTATATTAATATGGTTGTTTATTATTGTAAAATTGAAATAGTCTTAGATTCAGATTAGATGAAAGAAGTTACAGTGAAGGGTCCTTGGGGCAGGCTCTTATCAAGTTATCACTGGGTTCTCAGGTAAACTGTTAACTATTTTCTTGGAAAGGAGTTTTGTTTACCTTTTTATATTTATATATATTTTTGTATGTATTGTGTAATTAAGATTTTTAAATTTTGATGAATGATTTCAGAATCCGAATGTGGACCTGTGTGGCCAAAGTTGTCTATTGGGACGAAGCCAAAGTTGCAATTTGTGCATATTGATAATCCCTCAATTAGTGGAGTTTTGTGCACGTTGAACCATAAGGTGCTAGTGGAGTTTTGTGGCTTTGTAGCAATATGATGTTATGAAAGTTTATTGAAATGCTTTATAAAGTCTTTTCCTTTTCTTTCAAACTTTCATATATTGGTTTTGATCTATTCGATAATCTGATACATGTTCTTGGTCATCTCATTCATATAAATGTAAACAGGCATGTGGTTTGAGACTAATTTTCTGCTAGTTTCAGGTGGAAGACTGAATAAGATTTCTTCTTTTGTTTACAGTGTGAAAACATAAAGTATTGTGATTGCATCAACGTTTATACATTTGAAATGGAATGAATTTGTACAGTCTACAAAGAAGCTTCCTACAGTGAGCCCAAAATATTGGTGTTTGGACTGCAAGGTCTGTTATCCCTTCTTTTGCACAACTTTCTTGTTTGGACTGCAAGGTGTGTTATCCCTTCTTTTGCACAACTTTCTTGTTCACCATGAATTATCTTTATCATCTTTGCTTCATTCTAAAGAGGGGATTTGAGTAATTTCCCGACTTCATTCAACATTCAGCTCGTGTTGTTTACTGGCTACTACAGTTACATAATAGCTATTACCAACTACAAGATTGACTTAGAAAGGATGGCCCCACACCTAGTTAATAGTTAACATTGCATGTTTATATTAATATTGAAATATCTTGATTGAATACCCTATTTCTTGGCTCTATCAGGATTGTTTCTTTGAGATATCCTCGACTAAATACATACACAAGCCAAACCCATAAACGCTCTAGTGGAGACTTTTCATAGTATTTTATGAAACACATACATTTAAATAGAGAAAAAAATCTAATTCAACTCGCTGGGATTGCCTAACATACAAATCTAAACTCTGAAATGTCTATGTTGCATTACAGTATGCAAACTGATTCACCCTGCAGTTGCTAAATTCTCTATGCTATACTGCTATTGTTCTGAATTATGTATCAATACTGGCTTTTGTCATTCTGTAACATGAATGACTCCCTTATGAATCTTAAGGGTTTTCATCCCCAAGAGGACAAACTTTGCACATGAATAGTTTTTCAGATTTTTCCTCAAGTACTAGAAAGCTACTGTAGCACTGACATTTTCTTGAAAATAAAATTGAGTATTGGTTTTTAATTTTCACAAGATATCTTTCCTGAAGCTGTAAGTAAGTTTTGGATGATATACGTTGCATGTTAATTGTTGAAGTTTTTCTATCCATCATTACAAAACTATTAAATGGCTTAAATAAATGTAACCTGTAGATGGAACAAAATTCAACAATGGATCTTGCTTGAAAAAATCTATGTTACCAGGTTCATTTATTTTATGGTTGGACCAAGATTGGGTTTGAACAGCCTCCTAGTTTGGGTCTGGTTCGCCTGTGGGTTTAGCCAGGGTTTGAACCCAGGTAGGCTGGTTCGTCCAGGCTGAACCCGGGTCAAACTAGGGTAGATCCAGGTAGACCAAGTGCGAACAAGGAACATTTCCACTAAGAAATATTATATGATTTAGTGTGGGAAACAATTATTATAGAATTTGAATAAGATCTTTAACCTTACAAAATAAAATTTGTTCATGTTCAAATAATCATAACATCAAATTAAACTAGCCCTGAAGATTTCTTTTAGTGAAATTTTTATATCCAATTGCTGATAATGACCTCTGTTTGATTAATTGCAAACACTCTATAGTGATAAATTATATTTTGAACTTCAAACAATATCTTCAATAGGTGAAGGGAGTTGCAAGCTACTTTTTTAACATTTTTCAACTAGGATGTTATTTACAAACAAATCAGCTCTCTGTACAATGAAATAGTAATAAGCATTTGAGGACTTGCAAATTAAGAATGTTAGTGGAGCAGCTGATCAGTAAACTTTACTCAAAGTGTTCCTGCTGGAGCAGTTAAAGCATTTTGTGAAAAAATACCTGATCTGTGTAAGCAATATGGTGTGGTAAGTCAATGACGGGTTGATTATTTGTACCACATTAACTGTATCCGTATTTAATTTTTGTTAGAAATGGCTATCTGTAATATAGCTTAAGCCAACCTTTGATATTGTATGTGTATTGGGTTTGGCCATTGAGGTTAAAATTTATCATGGTACTTGAATTGTGTCTGCAATCCATGAATCCTCTACCATCAGCAGCAACTGCAGATGAGGTACATGGCAATGTTGATGGTGTGGTAAGACATCTGATGCACATTTGTATGGATAAAAACAAGAGTCCTCTCAAACTTTTTGTATGCATTATGCCCCAAACAGACAAGCAGCATCTATATGGTTTGTATTGTAATTTCTTCAAGATTTTAGATTGTTTTTAAAATCACCAAAGGCAAAATGGATTGTTACCATGGAACACAATACTGATTTATTTTTGGCATCAACTGTAGCTTCAATGAAGAAGATTTGTGAATTGGACTCGGGCATTTGGACCCAGTGTTGCTTCGTGGACCATGTGTAAAAGTGTAGGCCTGATTACATTGCCAATGTTATATTGAAAATAAATGCGAAGGTGGATGTTCCTTCAGAAACAAATGATTTTTATATCTTAATAGCATCTTTGGTGTTAATTTAGAATAATTTGGCAATTTTTATTAAACAGCTTGGAGGGAAAAATTCACTATTGGTTGACGAGGAGAGGAAAAAATTACCTCTTATATCAGAACTACCTTCATGAATCATTGGTGCTGACATGTCACATTCAAGGGTTGGAGATGATAGTGGTCCATCCATTTTATCTGTTGAAAGCACATCAGCAGCACATCAGACTTTTGCAGCACGAATGCAGGGACTGCAAGATTTAATATTTTCAAGGGTATAATTATTTTTTAAAGGGTGCTAGCTCAATGGAAGAGCACCTGCTTTACAAGCAGGGGTTGGTGGTTCGATTCCACCGCGTCTTAACATGAACTAATCAAAGATATTGTAGTTTATATTTAGCAATATTAATTTATCAGAATAGTGAGTTTTTTTTTTTAAAAGTTTATCTTAAGAAAGACAATAAATGAAATTAAAGACATATATCTCTATAGAGACAATATGTTCCTTATTATAACTATTGTCTTTACTGAGACAAATATAATTGTCTCTTAAGAGACAATAGTATTGGTGTTTTTTATTGTCTTAGAAAGACATTTCTTTAAGACAATAATTTAAGACACTCACTTAAAGACAATATTTAAGACAATACACAAGTTTTATTTTGTCTCAAGTATTGTCTTAAAACCCCCTTCTATGTAGTAGTGTGTTTACTGCTATAGCTGCTACAGACAACTGAATATCTAGAAAGATTAAAGGTTTACATTTCGTGTGTTTTTGAAATACCAATCTGATGTCTATTCTTGCTAGTAAAGATTGGACAATGTTGGAGTAGTTTGAAGGGCCTGGGAGCGTAGTGTGACACCAAATATGTGTTCGTGTCTTCCAAATCAGGTTGTAAACACTGCAACAGGCATTGGAGGCTTGGAGTTGTAGGGCTCCCTGCTCTTTTACAATTGTGCTGATGATCTTTTTCCCTGAATCTCCTCGTTGTTTGTACAGAAAGGTAACATATTTTAAGCAGAGATGCTTTCTTAGCCTCTCATCTGCTTCATTTGAGGCTCTAGAAGGACATGCAAAGGAGACAACGTATCTGCCACATATTTCAGATGCTATGATGCCTCCTGAGGATCCTTATGATGGTAATCGGAGTGGGCCTGTTACTAGAACGGTTTCTCCCGCCAAGACCGCCATTAACAGACCTGCTATAGGAATCAGCCATGTGAGAGACTTTGTTCGGATAAAGAAGAGGGAGGAGATGACCAGAATGTTTGTGTGACTGAAACTGATGTAGAGCGTGGGGCCGTTGATAATAGTTTGGCTGGAGCGTGCAACAGCGCTCACCCGCTTCTGCACAGGGCTGTTCACCATGTTACGCTTAAGGTTCAGTTCTTCTATTGTGCTTTACTGTTTGCATTTATATGGTTATTGATGTTGAGTAGATTTGAAAGTGTGCCGCTGCAGAATTTAACACTAGGTAGTAAATGATTGTGACTGTAAAGATTTGTGTTCGGGCTTTGAACTAGGCTTGGAAAACTAGTTTTGCTAGGTTGTCGGAATGAGATATGAATATTTGCAGTTTATTTACTTCAAAAGGAAGCTGATGACTGTTAGTGCGCACATGTTTCTTCTTGATTATTAGCATAGTAACAGCGGCTGCTGGTATATTTTGAGTTTGAGGTCTACGGTGTCTGAAAATGTAGTCAAATTAGCTCTGTTTTGTAACATAGATGTACCCTTTTGGGTGTGAATTTGTGCCTGTTTCAATAATAAGTTTTAGCATCCCGTGTCTCCTGAACTTCATATTAGCATATTTCTTCTGGTTAAAAATTGACAACTACCTCTGCCTGCATGTTATCCTTGTGTAATTCTGGTTACTGAGTGCAGACTCCGGAGACACATTTATAGATCCAGTGAAAGGTATTCCCACTGAGGCGACTTTCATTGGCAAGTATTAGAGAGCCAAGATTGATAATGCATCCAATCAGATACTGTGATTTCCAAAGTACCCACATCACATGAAATTAAAAATAAACTTAGGGATTCAAGACAAGGTCAAGGATGTGTTTTTTAAAAGGCACCTAGGCAACAAGTTAGATCATATCAGCATTGCAAACCTATGGTTATATTTGATGAGAATAAGCCTACCTGTGTTGTGGTGCATTTTACTGGCTTGACATCTACACCATACCGGCCTATGCTGTTTGGAATAGTTACTTAAGCTACCAATGGGATCTTATGCTCTCAGCATACTCTCTCATCTTCAATAGCTGCCCACTAGTGAATTTATCTATTGATGTTTTTGCCTTTTCATTAAAGAGAGCTTAGATAAAAGCTAATTCACTCTTTTTATTACCCAATTACGTTCTCCTTTTTCTGTGTCGTACCTCTCATCTCTGCTCAGTCGTGCACCCATAAGTAGGATTTATTTTTGATGTTCAAAGTATATTCAAACTTTTGGGAACCAAAGGTGGTAATTTGAGAGTCTATTTGAGATCTCTGTCTAAGTGGTTTGTCTTATTATGACTGAGTGAACCAACCCCTATTTTATTGACACGTCTAAGAATGATTTAACTTGATGTTTTCTTTTGGATTAGCAAGGAATGTGCTTGCCAAATAAATGTGTGATTCTTTGGCTTTATTTTGTACTTATTTAGGACACAGTCATACTAGATGCTTTATGAGTTTTGATAATTCTCTGACATAGGAAATTAACTGCATAGGTGAACTTTTTGAGATATTCACTGATTGTCCTAAATGAGTGGAAATCGTGAGCTTGAAATGTTTTATATTATGGGTAAAGGATGTTGAACAATCCTGTGATGCATATTCATACATGATGTTCTTGACAGTACTTGATGTAAATATTAATGTTTTGCATAATTCCATTACTTTGGTCAGTTTTACTTTGTTAGACTATCTTTCGCTGGGCTGGGTATCCTTCATGTCAGGAAGGATTTCGGGTTAGTGTTACTATTTCGTGGTAGGGTGGAAACGCACTCCTACAATATTCTCACCCTTGCTGACATTTGTGAATAGGTTACGGAAGTATTTTTCAGGAAGGACATTACCTTATAGTTCTATACGCATCTGGTATTCGACATATGGTCAACGTATCACTCGTCTTTGAACAAAAGTATGATTTATCTTTTCGACATATATGGTTGTAATAGTATTTCTGTTCTTCTATTTAATAGAGAATCTTTTGGTATCTTGTTAACTTATGTATTTGACCATTGACTTGTTGACCGACTCTCTAAAATTGTAGATTTTACTGATGTAGCTTTTTGTGTCGAAACCTCAGTCTTTACAACCATTAATGTCGAAATCACAAACATCATCTCACCTGTTAACGCTGTAAATGTCTCATTAAGTATGGTGTGATTGAAATTTAGAAATGATGAGATCGGGATTTGATAGGATTTTACGAAAGATTGCATATTTAATACCAAATATCGATGACTGAAAGCTGTCTTGTCATATCCAGCAAAATGGCTTAACATATCTTTTTGATTCGTCTACGCCAAAAGGCGTTCCTTTCTGAGACAGTACATGCACTTGTCTCCAGAAACTTCTTGTTGATGGATCAAATCTAAAAACTTGTTTAGCATTGTAACAAATGGGGTAGTGGCTTTCCACCCACGAAAATTGTTTTCTTTATATAGCTTTTTACAAACTTTTGGAAAAAAAAACGAAGTGTTTCCTTCATATGGTTTATAATTTTCATGGCCGTATTCAGAAAGTGATACCTATTCTAACGTACTCCTCAGTACTTGTCCCTCCTCAACTCAAAGAAAAGTGGAATTTTAAAAATGAAATCTTGTGAATGAAGTTTAGATCAATCTCAGAAAGATCCACATATGCAGATTAATCTGAATTATATAATTTCCATCTTTGTATCCCAGTTGAGTTTATGGCATCAAGAAAGGTGAAGAAATTTCGGCTTCTTCTAAAAAATCAGATTCACATGGTAATGGAGATAAAATCTAAAATTGGAATGGGTGGTGCAGAAAAAACATTTCTTCTTACATTTACTTTTCCTTATGATTCTTTTCTTTGTTCATGGCGTTCTTCACAGTTTTATTGTCACTTTTTCTCTTCAGAAATTCAAGAAAAAGTTGACATTGAAATCATTAGATGAAAGAATTGAGTCATTGGATAAAATGGATGTTTTGAATCTACTGGAGAAGGAGATGAGGGATATGAGGAGGCTTTCTGCTGCTGTGATAGCCTCCTCTGCTACAGTTTTCACATTCTAATGCATTGAATACTTCCATCTTCTCCATCAACTCAATTTTCTTATCTAATCTCAACTTTTTCTTGGACTCATGCCCTTGCCTTAGAGCAGAAATTTTCACGAGTTTTGACGATGCACTACCACATGCGAAAAATGTTTTCAAATCTTCATTAAAACTTATATTACCTTACATTTCTAAGTTCTCCATCAACTCAACTCCAAAAACGGTATGGCTGACTCGGCCTGAAAATAAAAGGTTGGCGGATGAAGTGGTGTTCTTGAAAAGTGTTATTGCCCAAGGTGGGATAATATCAGAGCACAACTTAGTAGCAGCGGCTAAGCTCTTTACAGATTGGTAAAGCTCTTTACAGCTCGTACCAGGGGAAAAAATATATAAAGAAAATGTAAAATAAAAAGAAAATCGATTTGTAAAAACATAAGTTTTGTTTTTTCAATCTTTTGTGGTTTTCAATTATAAAATATGTAAATCATGAAAAGCGGATGGTGAAAATTTTGCAAAAATCTGTTGTATTTTAAAATTTAGTCAATAATACATTTTGTAGAAAGCTTAGCCACTTTCCCAAATCAGTCTTCAAAGTCACATGACCACTTTTCATAAAGTGCAAAGCTTTTGGGTGCACATCATCAACTTGCTTAGATAAAAAATGAGTTATTAAATTCGACATGCAATGTTTACGATATTGGATGAAAAGCACTAAAATAGTAACTAAACTCATCAGCTGCCATGTGAGAATTTATATGATGCAAATCATATTTGCCTCTGTCATTTTTTGAAGCGTCTAAATCTTAAACTAAAACGTAAATCTTACCAAGGGGGACACTTTTTTTTTTTCAAATTTTTTCAAGCTTCTTTTATACATTTTACGTTTTAGTTTAGGATTTAGCCAATACCATCATTTTTCCCATGGACAATTGTTTGTTTTTTTAACCTTTTTCTAACGTGCTTTTGAAAATAAAAGTTGGAATATTAAAAACTCTACATGTACTTCAAAAGCTCAGAAATATACCATATGAAGATTCTAGAAGACCCAAATGACAAAAAGCTAACAGAGTTGAACAGATTTGTCAAAACTTGACTACATTAGGGGAGAGGGATCAATAGTTGTGCGGGGTCCAATAATCGTGCGGTCACTAGTGAATATATTATCTAGTCTTACACCACATTTTTACTATATATTGTGATTAAATAATTCAAATGTAAATAAAAAAATTTCAAATGTTGATAAAAATGGAACAATATTTGAACACATGAGAACCTATAAATGTTATATTAAAATAACATAAACAAGTGAAATAAATAACTTTTTGTCTCAAATAATATATCATAACTATCTATCATATGTGTGTTAATTAAAAAATAATATACCCACTTAATAAAATAAGATACCCACTTAAACAAGTATTGTTATCTTAGTGCACAAATACTATTCTTATGTGTACAACTATTGGGGTAGCAATGTATATGCATTAGAATATTTCATATTAATAATTGATTTTATCACAAATATAAAAAGTGAACACAACCAAAATGGCTTGTATTTTCACTATATATATATATATATATATATATATATTTCATACTTTAAAGATATTATATTATATAATAAAATAATTACACCACCCAAATTGTGAAGTATAATAAATATAATTTATTAAAAAAACTAGCACTTGCACATATAGGAGGTCCAAGGGAATCGTCGATAGGTGTTTCTTAGTTGCCCCATCCCCGTTGATCCGTACGTCGTGATCATCATCATTTAACATTGTGATTACATATTTTTCCAAGGCCATTTGGCATTGGTGATGACCATATGGATTAATAATTTTTTATGTTGAAAGATTTGGTTCAAAATAGGAAATCATTTAATATTCAAAAGTACCATTTATTATATAATTATTTATTATTAAAAATATAAATAAAATATTAAATTTGTTATTTGATTGTTAGACAGTAAAATCTTTAATATTTGATATAGTAGATTTTGGTATAGCATTATGATTAAATTATGGTGGTGTGATTGTTGTCATGAAAGTTCAAATTTAGTTGAGGTTTTTATGTTTCTTTTGTGAAATTTGGATAAAAAACTTTTCCAACTTAAAATAATTTTATATAAACAAAATGTAAAATTGTTATTGTGGGCTTGACTAATAAGAGAGGTGTTTTTAATGGATGAAATAATAATTTTTAGTGTTGAAATGTTTGATTCTAAATACCAATTACATTAATATTCAAAATATAGTTTACCAATAAAAAACAATTATGTATTATTCAAAATATAAATGAAATATAAATCTTGTTATTATTATTGATTGTTTGACCATTAAATCAATGTTATTTTAAATCTTGGGAATTCCAACTTCAATACCCAATGAACCTTAAAGCTAACTCTAACCCTAATTCAACTGTAACCCAAATGGAAGTTAAAAAATAAAAAAGATTAAAAATAATAGAAGTTAAAAGCTTTAAATAAAAATTATGGTATAATTTACCGTATTAAAAAAAACAATTATTATATTTATTAAAAAATAATTATTATATTTATTAAAAAATAATTATTATATTTATAAAATCATGAAAGAATAATTTTTCTAAGATCATTTTTTACATTATTTTAATATTATGAAATTTTAAAATGTAACAAAAGAATGATTTTTCTAAGATCATTTTTTACATTATTTTAATATAATGAAATTTTAAAATATAACAAATTTTTAACTAAATGTTGTAAAGGAAAAATAAGTGTAAATTGTTTCTTATTTATTTAAAGAATATTATACATAGTTTTATAATAATTCTAAAATAATTTTTTTATTTTTTTATTTTTTATAATAATAATGAAATGTATATATTTTTTAATATAATTATTCACTATATAAAAATTGTAAACTAAAATTATTTATTTTTGTTTTATGACTTTCATTAATATTATAAAGTATTAAAATTATTTTGATACAATGAATTCATAAATTAGCAACAATACATAAAATTTTAACAACAAATGAATTGTTGTTGATTGAAATTAAGTTTTGAGTTATAGTTGGAGGTTTAGGGTTAAAATTAGATTCAACTCTAACCCTAACCTAAGATTTATGCTAGAATTACACTCATTTATGATATTGCTATTAGAATTCAACTTTGGAGTTTTTTGAGTTAAACTCATTGATTTATTTTCATTATATTAATTATAAAACCTCCTAGTACTACTTCATTTATTTGATTTATTTTCATTATATATTAATTCTAAAATTATTATAATTAGAATTTTAAAACTGTTTTCATAATTTTATAATTTTATTAAATACAATTTATAAATTTGAAGTTTTCCCAAAAATAAGCAAAGTTTTGAACCATTAAAACTTAAGAACTCCAACCTCAACAACAATTGAACCCTAGAAGTGACTCTAACCCAAGATTTATGCTAGAATTACATTCATTTATGCTATTGCTAGCAGAATTAAAAAGAATGAGAAAATTGTTTGGTTTAGGGTTTGTTTTTTATTAAGTAAAACAAGTTTTATAGGGCTCCTGAAACCCACAACAAAATAAAAGTCTTGAGAATGTCAAATAAACCAACCAAAGTAAAACATCCGAAAGTTAGCAAGGACAGGCCGCCACAGGACCAAACATGAAAAAGCAGAGAAAAAAACAAAAACAGGGATTACAGTTATGCTAAGCTCCTGAGCATAACCGCCGCATTGTTTTCAAGGGCTTCCATCAGTTGAACCGTATCTTTAACATTCTGCACTTGGGAGTCTTGCGGATCATTCTCCCTGTTCTTCTTGGTTCTTACCTTGGTTCTCTTCCCTAGGCCTTCCGTCTGCTCCTTGTCTTCCTTCTTAGTCCTCAGATCAATCTTGGGATTCATATTTTCTTCCATCTTTTTGATCAATAGTTTTAGATTTTTGTTGGACGTCTTAAGGATATTAAAATTTTGCTCTGCCACTCCCTTAAGGGTCTTTTCCAAACTAATCATTTTGGACTCCATGTTCTTGACCCTAGTTTCCAGGCTAGGAGAGTTCTCTGTTATCTTATCTATATTGCCCAGACCCTGAATTTTTGCCTTGATGTCCTCTATCTTGTGGTAGAGCCACTTAAAAGACCGAAACTGGTCCAACATGATGTTTTTGGTATTGTTGAGAAAATCCACGTCCATCTCCCTAGCTTTGTCACTAAGAACAACCAAAGCAGGGTCAATCAATTCTTCCTTATGGACTTTTCCATCTTTGTCCTCTAGAATCTGTGGATAGATGGCTTCCCTGATAATGCCCATACGAACAGTGTTAATATTAAAATTTCTCCAAACCTTTTTGACCCTTTCGGTGTCCTGACTATGATACTCCTCCCCAGATGTTTCTTCTGTCTCATCAATCCTTATGGGTGATTGATTGGTACCCTTGTCATCTTTTTCTTCAGTCTCAGGGGCTTGAGTTTCCATCTTAGTACCTCGGGATTGGGGAGGAGGGGATTTTTCCTCGCCGATGGTGATGTCAACCGATAGGTGGCCAGAGAGTTCCTGCATAGGTTTGGGAGAACCCTCTGTTTCCTATTCCTGCTTTTTCGCTAGATCCAAAATAGGGTTTCCCACATCTGCATCCGAAACCATTTCTTCCTCCTTTTCATTATATTCTTCCTCCGAGTTAGAATCCTCCTGTCTTGCTTTTTGGAGGGGAATTCTCTTTTGATGACTTTTCGAGGTCATTTCTTGGAAGGAGAGCCCTTGCCTAGATTCTTGGCCTCAACCTCCTCACTGTCATCCGAAGGGATGCCCACAGAAGAGCCAGAGGGGACATAATCAGAGCCAGAGTTATCACTTATAGCCTTGCTAGCCCCAATTTCCTTGCCCAAGATTTGGGTTTTAAAGAATTCATATAGCAGAAGGATAAGTCCTTCATGCAGGGCAGGATTTGCAATTTTCTTATCTCTAAAACCAGTTATATTCTTATTCATAGAAGAGAAGAGATAATACAAAATAGAAATTTTGACATCATGCCTAAAATGATTAAGCAAGACGAAATGATAAGTTTGGATTCTGTCAAACCTAGTGTCGAGGCTAATGTAGTTGCAGAGAGCCCTCAAAACATACTGCCAGCGTGTCTTCAGACTCCTAGGGAGGTAGTAGGTTCCCGCTTTGACAATGGTGTTCATCTCCGTATCATCCCTCGCGAACTTTTTGACAGCGATATCAAAAAGTTTTTGGTCTCTGTAGAATCTTTTCTCAGCAGTAGGAATGTTGGTGACCATTGAAATGACTTCCTCCGTAATAGTGAACATCTTGCCATCAATCTCCACTGACCCATCTTGCCAAGTTTTGATGAAGATGTTGGTGATGTCCTTCCTATGTCCATGGAGGCGTTCAATAAATGTGGTTACCTCCGCTTTCTGTCATACATTCCAGATTTTTGCTCTCTTCTTCCATTTTTCGTTGTCACCTTCTGGCTCCCTTCGTAACCTTTCCCCCACCATGACTATCGGGATGGCTTTGGTAAACCACTGGTTTTGCTGAGAATATCTAATAGCCTTATTTCTAACTTCATCAGCTTTCTTACTAAAGATAGCTTTTTTGAAATGATTGCAAGATATTGGGAAGGGCACCCTTACTACATGTGGAGGCGACATATAATTAAAACTCATGCAAATCCACCACAACTCGCCATGAGTGAAATAACTTCTACTAGCTAGCTTGTAACAAAAATAATTATTATTGGTTAAAGCTGCGGTACTTTGAAGATCGTCTCCTTTCAGGGAATCCATCTTGCCATTATGGAAAGTTTCGTAATTATGCCTTGAGTGATAAGTCTCATTGCTGGCATCTTGAAGGACAGTCCAGTCAGCATCCTGAGTGGCAATAGAGATAAGCTCGAGGATAGACAAGTCATCCTCTGAGAAATAGATCAAGGTGGCACAAAAGTTTATGACATTTCCAAGACCAAAGCCGCATTTGAGAAACTGGCCATGGGAGAACCAGTGGATGTTACACTGTTGAGAAAAATACATAGCTGTCACCATATGATCTATAGCACTAGGATAGAAATTTTTGCTTCTGACTATCAGCTTGATTGAGCTAAAGAGCTCACTAATGACCTTTGAGGTGTCTAGCATCTTTTGTTGGGAGTGCAGACCATTTGGATGGTTCTTTGGGTATCATCTGCAATGTTTCTGCATGCTTCCTCTAGCCTGATCTGGCTTGCCCTTTTTCTGCCTGGGGATTTGCATTTTGCTCCAACATCAATGGGCGACAACGGGCGAGCGGGAGGAATTTTGAATTTGAACTTGAACGTGGGCAAGATTCCTAGGCAACAGGTTTAGATTGTTGCTTGCCATGGCGTCTCTACAGATCAGGGAGCGGGAAAAGAAGAGAACTTGAATGGGGACCCAAGAGTCAAGCAGATTGACCCTGGAAAGGGGGTTGGAGCGGGTGAAGGTTCATCTTCTCCCTCGGCCCCGAAGAGTCAGGCAAAGGACCAGAGCGGTAAAGCCCCTCAATGTCGTTGGTCTACACTTTTTGGCATCCAACCATTAGGCAAGTCTTCCTTCCCTTCTATTAAGGATCTTTCTGATAAAGAGAAAGGTAACTTTATCATAGAAATTCCTGATGAGTTGGTGGATCACAATATTGCCTCAATGGATCACACTCTTGTGGGATCCAGATCCAACATAGACATTGTCAGAGTCTTTGCGAAAAAGAAATGGGGGCTTAAAGGGCAAGTCCTCGTCACGGCCATGGTGAAAGGCTTTCTCTCTTTTGAGTTTTCTTGCAAAGAAGACCTTGACATAATCCTTTGTGAGGGCACCTGGTCAATTGGCAAGGCAACCCTTGTTGTGTAGAAATGGACCCCGAAGCTAGACCTCAACGGTTCTTTCTACGTCCAGGCCCCCGTGTGGGTTCGGCTCCCAAAACTCCCTCTTGAATTTTGGGTTGAATATGTCCTTTATGGTATTGCTAGATCCTTTGGATCTTTGCTCTCAATAGACCCGGTGACTATGGCCAAAAGTCGCCTCACCTATGCAAGAATCTGTATTGGGGTGGAAGAGGGCCAAGATATGCCTAAAATCATTGTTCTCCAAGCAAAGCTGGGTAAACACTTGCAAAAGCTGGATTATGAAAGCATCCCTTTTGCATGCCTCCACTGTAAGAAAGCGGGACATAAAGCCAGATTGTGTCCAGTGCGCACGAACTTGGAAAAGGAAAGGAAGCCTCTGGTTGTAAAAAATAGCAAGCCCAGCAACGTTCAAGAACAACCCCAGAGGAAGACGGACAATCCTCACCCAGCCCTAGAGAACAGCAGAGCAGGGGAAAAAAAGGACAATCTAGAGGAAAAGTTGGGGTTAT
Organism: Chamaecyparis obtusa; assembly: GCA_027943335.1. Classification (NCBI taxonomy): domain Eukaryota; kingdom Viridiplantae; phylum Streptophyta; class Pinopsida; order Cupressales; family Cupressaceae; genus Chamaecyparis; species Chamaecyparis obtusa. The sequence goes on from BSBK01007365.1 coordinate 657,442, forward strand.
CGGATTCACAAGTAGACAAGGATATCCCTCAAACTGGGGAACAGATGGAGAAATCCAAACCTGGTCAAGAAAGGTCGGTTCCCCGAACGGGGTCTCCCTAGTCAAAAGGCATCAACTTGGAAGTAAACATTCCTCAGGTCTCCATTGTAGACATTGATGAAAAAGGCTAGGGGGAATGGGGTGATTCATGCCCTGGATCTGATTTTGCTTACGTCATCCCGAATTCCTTTGAATCCCCCCTGGATGATTGTTATTCTAGTCCATCTAGAAGCAAACTAGTAGGTCAACTGTTCTCTAGCAAGTGTCCAGAGACACAGGACTTTAACAAAGTCCAACAAATGGATCTTCTTTTGGGCTCCATCTCTCCGAAACAACTCATAAAGTTGGAGGAACTCTTTGCCAAATACAAAGAGGAAAAAGAGGGATGGATAAAAGTTCAAAGCAAAAAGAGAACAAAAAGCAGAGATCCATCTCCAGTTTCCCTGGCAGCCATTTGGTTTAGGGTTTGTTAGACTATTGAGGGTGTTCCTAATAATTCTATCAGAAAAATTAAGAAATTCAAAGCAACAAGAAAAAAATAGTACTACTTATATTTATATTGGAAAAGGTAATAATTATATTTAAACTAATTATATTTATATTGAAATAGTTCTAATTATATTGAAAGATGTACTCATTATATTTATTAAATACAATTAACTTTTAAAAAACAAAAAACAAAAAATATTAATAAAATATTTTAAAGATATTTTTGTTTAATGAATTTTTTTAGAACTACAAGAATTTATTTAAGTCAACAAATATTGCACATAGATCTATCTAAGCACTTCCAACCATTATACTTTTTCATGTTTTGAAGAGTGTTATTAGGCTACTTTCCCATTGCATTTTCTTGAGGATTTCTAAGTCTTTTTCAACCAATTTATTCGGTGTATACCTGTACAATCATGGCAATCTAAGACCATATTCCTTTGATATATATTGTTAAACATTCATTGAATTCCATGAGATTACTGATGTTTTTAGCATTCTATCCAAACAACTACAGTCAAACTTGTATATGGGCATTGCTTGTGCTTTCCATTTTAATTAATTGTATCTTGCTAGATTTTGAGGATGGATGATAATTGCTGAAAAACTATTCATGTTTCTCAACAAGGGGACTATTTCAATGCTTTTTGCATGCTAAGTTAAATATCACACACAATGCAAAGGATATTTCTATTTCATTATTCACGCTACTTTGTAAACCCTTTCGCTATAATATGATGGTTGGTTCCATTGCTTTTACCAGTGGCATTGAGGAATTTGGCATTTCAAGGTAGTGTAACTTCCTAGCCTATTTTCAGAAAACCCCACTTGAGGATTTTATTTTTATTTTTATAGTTCATGTGACAGACATTTGTGTCTTTTTGGTGGCTTTATATTTATTTAGGATCTTACCATTGTTAATAAGCTTTAATTTTTATTTTCCCTTGAGATTACCTAAGACAACTTGTGCATAATTTTTATTTTAAATTTGGTATCTTTTTCTTCCTAAAAGGACTTTCATAGGTAAGGAATTTAATAAATCCTTGCTTAGACTGTGAAGTTTTTCAACGTCTAAACAAATTCATTCTCTTCTCCACTCATTATTCAAGCCATGCATCTATCATAATTCACATTTGTTGTGTTTTTCATGACTACCAAAGATTTCATGCTATATATGCATTCCATTTGAGAATAAATTTAGGGACATTAGGGCCTGAGCAAATTATGTATACAATATACTTGTCTGGGCTATTTTTACTTTCAACTGAATAGATTCATATAAATTTATGAAAAATTAGATTTGTTAGTAATAAAAATTTAAATGTTAATACACGAAGTTTACACATTTTAGAGAAAATTCATTTAATATTTATAAATTCTTTTTCCAAGTTTTTTATTTTACAGAGATATATGTATGTATTTTGCACAATTTTTTTTTCCAAATATAGTAGGTGTCGTCCTCAAGCTCAAATATCAGGGATTTCCCAAATAATGCAACTCAGTCTTACAAAAGGGAGAGATGTTTGGTGACACTTTAAACAAGTCTCTTCCCCACTCAACGTATAAATAAAATCATAATTTATTTATGCAGGACGCACTCTCAAGTTCCTGGAAGGATTGGTTGTTTTAGTCATGAGACGGGTTTTCCCTGTGTACAGACGCAAGCAAACTCGCAGGGAAAACCTATCAGCTAATTATATTTTTTTATAGGGATCAAGGACGGCTTGTGAGATGTAAATAGGGAGGACAAAGATGAGTGTAATAATCTTTTGAATGCCAAGGGAGAAGAAAGATTCATCAACTTAAAATTCAAGGTCTGTTAAAAATTTCCTATGGTGCATTTTATGACTGTTTGGATGGAACACTATTTTATGGTGGTCTTTGTTGGTCAAGGGCGTCCTAAATGCTTATCTATTTCTTTCATACATGATCTAAATGTCTTTGGAATGGGTTTTCTTGTTGGCTTTCTCTTGTAGAAACAGTTGAAACATTATTTTATTTTCATCATGTTTATATGCACTACGTACTGACTCTACTCGATATATATTTTCGAGGAAACAGTCTGTGATTTCTATAATTGAAACTATATTGGTGTTTTTGAGTTTCTTCATCCTCCTTTTTCACTTGTTGCATTGGTAGCAATGAATTTCAGGCTTGAGTGACCCCACAATAGTGGGTTACACTTTTTTAGACATGTTGATTTTTGTTGAAATAACACATTTTTAATAAAATATGATTATTTAAACCTTGAGAGGTTCCATTTGAAGGAATTAGTTACAAATGGTTATCTCAAAGCCTCTTAGATAAAAAAAAATATTGATACAACATCTATACTCATCATTCATACCTGCAATGGAGTCTCCTTCACACTTATTAAAATGCTGACAAAAAATCACTTTGACTTTATCTTTTGGGAGATAAAATGAATCCATTTGAGTAACCTATCTAATTAGTAAGGTACTACTAATAAAAATATTTCCAATGATTATAAAGTTTATATATATTAAGTTTATTATGACTTTGTATTTTTAGTATTACAAAACATAGATATTTCACTATATGTCCACCTCTATGTTTGACGCTTATGGAAAAATAATAAATGAGAAAAAAAAATTCTAAAAAATATCTATGCCCTAGGTATTTAATATCTCTTTCTATTAAAAAAAATAAAAATGAAATTGGACAAAGACACAAGTTATAAGCTATGTAGTCAAGGTATGTCAAAATTACAGTTTAGTCAACTTCAAACATTAATAAAATATGAAATAATCATGATAATGTCATTAAACCAATTGCATGCCCTCTGTATGAATTTTACAAAACTAATTTCAAAAGATTCAAATTGATATGAATTTTAGAAAAAAAATTATTCTCTATGAAAATAATGTAACTCTTTGAAAATGATGTTTTCAGCAACATATCAGTTTTCGTGGGAAAAAGAAAAAACCATTCAAATAAATTCAAAAGTAAAAATAAAAAATATATCTAGAATCTAGACAGAAAATCCTAAAAGACTCTAATTTACTTCATCTTTTGATTTCAAACGGTTTCACGATAATATGCATCCGAATATGAAAGTTTTTTCAAAATGTATATTTCAATGTTCGTCCAGGCAAAAAAGTGTAACCCACTATTGTGGGTTCACCCGCTTATACCCCTACAAATTCAATGTAGATGGGGTCCAAGTTCAATCAAAAGTGCAAAAGTCAAATGAGAATATGGAGTTATTTCTCCCTGGTGTGGAAGTTTGATTGCAAGGTTCTTATAGCTTTGAAACTTAGTGTATTGAGGTAGAGAAAGTTAAAAATGGCTTCATTTATGTGGCATCTCTAAATATCATTGGTGCTATTAGACTTTGTGCAGATTACATTTCAGGAAATCTTAAGTTGGAGCAATTAAAGGTAAGTCATCCTTTCTTGTCCAATCCTTATCTTTGGTGTACAATAGAAATGACAAGGGTTTTATCCTTGGGAACCTAATTCAATTGTTGGAAGTGTAGCCCTCAAGATTGAAGAATTCTCTTATTAGTTGAGGAATCTATAATAGTTAGACTAAACATTTATATTAAAAAAAAATGAGCTTAAAGAAAATGAAAACCTTGAGGTTAGATTGAAGTTCCAATTGTAATAAATGACTTCTATTATATCTCCTTTTCAAACCATGAACATTGTGTTCAAGTCATTTTGGATAGTCTATGGTTTCTTGGTAAGTTATAGCTATTCCTTAAAACCAAAAACCAAGGTTTGATTTAGAAAAGTTAGGTATCTTGTTTGGGTTGGGCTTTTCAGAGGATGAGACTTTAATATAATTATTCTTTGATCAACTTGTAACTTTCCATACAATGACCAAATCTAAAAAATATTCATTGTTTGTTGGATTTCATGTGAATTGGTGAATTGATATAGGCCAATTCTAATTTTGGTCCAAAATGAGCATTCTGCCAGTCCACCTCAGAACCTATAATTAGAATTCAGGCATGGAATTGGAATTGAGAATTCAATTTTGAGAAGGAAAACCAATTCCCATTTTCCAATTCGAGGTCAATTCCAGAAACCAAACGGGCCCTTATTTCTTTTAAGTCTTAAAAAAATGCAAATGATCAATTTTTAAGCAATGACTTATCATTTTAAAAATATGACCTTTGTTTAAATTTTGTTTTTCAAATTAAAAGTATGTTTTTCTTTTAATTATTGATAATAACATGACGAAAAACTAAAGAACGATATATTTGTATAGTTAGTTTCTTTCTAAAATCAGATTGTATATAATTTTTCATCATCATAAAAAGTGCAAAACATAAAAAGATGATTACAAAAAGGAGCGCTACTAACATACCTTTCCTTCCTTGACACCTAATTCTACTTTCGTAATGTCAACTTTTAACTTTAAAAAAATAATGCATCTTTTATAAAATAATTTTGTCAAGAGTTTATAAAAAAAATATAAATTCTTGACGAAATTATTTTATAAAAGATGTGTTCTTTTTTAAAGGTTAAAAGTTGACATTATGAAAGTAGATGACCTCCCTCACAAGCTTTAAACAAAGTCGTTTCACCTTCTAAATTAATCGCGTTCACTAAATCTGGGCATGAGTGAAGTAAAGCTTTCACGACTTCCTCCTTTCCTTCCAACACCGCTTCATGCAAAGCTGTGTTTCCCTGCATATATTTAGCTTTTAAAAATATCACAATGTCATCCCATCCTCTGGATCGACAATTAAGATCACTTGAAGTAGCTTTTGAACGAATTGCAAAGAGCCATGAAAGGAACTATTAATTCTCCTAACCCTACGATCTCCACTCATTCTTCCCTTAAGAAATCGTTTGTGGAAACGGTCACCCCAACTGCTAATGGTGTGCCCTCTGCTATGCGATTTCTTTCAATTCCTAGAGGAGAACGACCCTGCCAAGAAGGTAAGAGCTCTGGCATTACCTCAAACGAATTTGTCATTTCGCCAAATGATGTAATGTTGAATGAAATACCCATTGAAAAGAATAGGTTATGTGATACTGCTATCTTATTTACTTGCATTAATGTGGAAAAATGTCCGCATAGAAAGTCTCTTGATGATTGGTTTCATAACCTATGGAATTTGAAATTAGGGCTTAAAATCTCATTCCGTAGGCAGATCCAGAAAGGGTTATTTATCATTTTCTTCAATAATCACGAATCTCAGCTTGAAGCCCTTAAATGACAGTATTGGATGGTAGGGAAAACCTCATTTCGTACACTTTCCTGGACTCAAGAAGCGGTTAATGAAGAGGTCCTGGTGATGTCCTGCCCTAGGTGGGTCATCCTCAAAGATGTCCCTCCCTTCCTGTGGCACTTCCTTCCTCAGCTTTTGGAACCATTCGGCATTGTAGTCCGGATAGATGAGACAACTAGAATGGTTTCTAACCTTGATGCTAGGATGCTCATTTCAATCAAGCCTAGGGTCGATAGCCCAACTTGTCTTAACCTTAATATTAATGGAGATATATATTCCTGCCCTATGGAAATCCTTGGAGGGTTAAATGCTTGTTTCCTCTGCAAAAAAGAAGGGCATCTTAGGAAAAATTGCCCTATTATCACTAGAAAGAAACCCAAATCTAACCCTATGGAAGCCGCCAATGAACTCCCCATTGTTGAGGAAGAGCTCTTTGCTAACCTGCACAAACCTAAAACCCATAATGTGGCCGATATAGTTAAAAGCCCTAATAAATCTAACCTTGTGAAAACCCACGATAGTTCTAATAAAGGTAAGGAGTCAAATACTATTGATAACAAAAAAGATTTAAACCCTAAGCATCGTCCCTCCTCTTCCGCTTCTGGCATTAAAAATGATAGAATGCTCCCCAATGAGACTAACAACACTATTAGAGCCACTAAACCTGGTAATCTCATAAGTATCTCAAACCAAAACACTAAGAGCTATGACGTTGATGGCTTCCAAATGGTTACTAATAGGAAGCACAGACGTAAAAATGCCCAGCAACTTGCTCTAGAGAAAATACGAGCTGTCAACCAAAATTCCAACCCCTTCTCAGCTCTGAATAATGTTCCTACTCTAATGATTGAAGATGTGCCACTTGAAACTCATACTGTCAGCAATCCTGTTATTTTTAATCAGAATAACGATGGTTGCAGGAGTGAAATTCACCCTACTCTAATGATTGAAGATGTGGTGAATCCTGTGATTTCTCACCAAGAGGACCTTGGTGATAGCAGAAATGGGGTTGGTGATGTTACCATGAGGGAAGACCCTGCAACTGAGATTAGCAAATCAGTGAACCATAGAAGTCATGATCCTAATCTTGTTGTAGGGCATTCCCCTAATGATACCATCACCAACCTCCCAACCTCTGGGTGACCCCACAATAGTAGGTTACACTTTTTTAGACATGTTGATTTTTGCTGAAATAACACATTTTTAATAAAATATGATGATTTAAGCCTTGGGAGGTTCCATTTGAAGGAATTAATTACAAATGGTTAGCTCAAAGCCTCTTAGATTAAAAAAAAAGTGATATAACATCTATACTCATTCATACCTACAACGAAGTCTCCTTCGCACCTATTAAAATGCTGACAAAAAACCACTTCGTCTTTATCTTTTGGCAGATCAAATGAATCCATTTGACAAACCTATCTATGTAGTAAGGTATTACTGAGAAAAATCTTTCCATTGATTATAATGTTAATATATATTAAGTTTATCATGACTTTGTATTTTTAGTTTTACTAAACATAGATATTTCACCGTATGTCTACCTCTATGTTTGACGCTTATGGAAAAATAGTAAATGATAGAAAAAAATTCTAAAAAATATCTATGCCCTAGGTATTGAAGTTCTCTTTCTATCAAGAAAAATAAAAATGAAATTAGACAAATACAACAAATTATAAGCTATGTAGTCAAGGTATGTCAAAATTATGGTTTAGTTAGCTTCAAACATTATTAAAATATACAATAATCATGATAATATCATCAAACCAACTGCATGCCCTCTATATGGATGTTACAAAACTAAATGTGAAAGAATCACATTGATATCTATTTTAGAAAAAAAGCTATGCTCTATCAAAACAATGTAACTCTTTGAAAATGACATTTTCAGCAACATACCAGTTTTTGTGGGAGAAAGAAAAAACCATTCAAATCAATTCAAAAATAAAAATAAAAAATATATTTAGAATCTAGACAGAAAATCCTAAAAGACTCTAATTTACTTCATCTTCCAATTTCAAATAGTTTAACAACAATATGCATTTGAATCTAAATTTTTTTCTTAAAAGGTAGAGTTCAGTGTCCATTCAGACAAAAAAGTGTAACCCACTATTATGGGTTCACCCCTCTATGCTTAATGAGATAGAGGACAATTTGATTATTGAATTTATTTATGCTAAGAGGGGACCGAAAAGTATGAAGTCTAATCATTTGCTCCCGAGTCCCTTAGAATCCCGTATGTCAGGGTACAATGTCAGGAACAACCCTGAATTTAAGATTGATCAAACTGACAAAAGTGAGGATGAGGATGAGCTTGTTAATGGGAGAAATACCTCTAAAAAGAAAGGTAGACCTATCGGCTCAAAAAATAAGAATAAGACTGGAGATCTTAATGCTCTCCCTACTAGCTCTCTTAACCCTCTCTCCTCAAGAAGTTCATTTCATGGAATATTAGAAGCCTTGAGTCTCCTGATAGGAAGTTTATTGTTAAGAGATTTTTGAAGTGTCATAAGAATACTAATTTTCTCATGCTTCAAGAACTCAAGGTTGTTGACTTTTCTCTTAATTGTACTCTTGATTGTATATGGAAATATGCTATTAAAATTTATACTAACCATCCTAAAGGAAAGGGTGGAGTTGCTTTTCTCATTAACCCCTGTTGGGCAAGGTATATTAAAGATGTTGGAACCTCCACATGTAACCGTGCGGCCTAGGCTATCCTTGATATTAGAGGATCTCCTTTTGGTGTTTTCTCTTTATATGCTCCTAATGAATCTAAGGAAAGGATATCCCTTTGGGATTGGTTGTATGCCCTCCCTAATATCCCCTGGATTATTGTTGGGGACTTTAACATGATTGAGAGTCAGGATGATAAGATCGGGGGAATCCCCTTCGAATGGAAACTCCCTGAAAAGTCACATTGGGATCACTTTAAACAACATTTAAACCTCTTTGACCCCCTTGATAGCATTAAATCTGAGACTTCTGCCCTTTGGTACACCTGGTGCAACTTCTAGCAAGGGCCTAACCGGATTTACTCTAGACTGGACAGGTTTTATGTCAATATGAATCACTTCTCCTTTTCTCCTAATCATTTAGGTAATTCAGTCTTTATCACCCCTTCTACCCTCTCTGACCATTTCCCCATCATAGCTGATATTAACATTAGCAATTCCATCGTTATTAGTAACCCTTGCAAGAAGAAGTTTATCCTTAACTCTTCCTTATTGAAGGACCAAGATGTTCTAACAGCCATAAGAATGGTCAGGTCTTTTAACTTGCATAATCAATTTCCCTCCCACATTGCCTGATGGAATATGAATGTGGCCTCTTGGCAAAAAGTTTTTCAAACCCTTGGACAAAAGAAAGTGAAGGATTATAGATATCAGGAAAACCTTCTTAATGAACGTCTCCACCGTACTGAATGAGAAATTCAATCGAATCCTGTCTCCCCTAACCTTATTGAACAAGTCTCTCAAGCTAGGAATTCGCTTAGTAAACATCAACAAGTTAAAATCAAGGGAGCCTTCATTAGAGTCCATAACCACTGGCTCCAAGCTTTTCTTCAACCTCTTGAAGCATAAACAGAACAGAGAAAGAATTGATAGGATTATTGTTGAGGATAAGGAGCTTCTGAATATCAATGATATTACTAATGCTTTTGAAATGTTCTATAGAACTCTGTTTACCTCATAAGATAATGAAGCTTCAAAGGATATGAGAAATAAATGCCAAAACATCATCCCCAACAGGATTTCTGAAATTGATGCCCTCCTTCTCAAGACTAGGGTTTCCCTCTAAGAAATTATTGATGCCATTAGTGCGCTTAAAGACAATAAATCCCTTGGCCCGGATGACCTTCCTGCTGAATTTTATAAGGCTAACGTTGACTGGATTTCTAAGGACCTTTATGACCTATACTCAGAAGCCTTTGACTATGGTACCCTTGGGAATTCCATTAATATGGGCATTGTTAAACTTATCCCAAATGATGGGGATTAAGCTCTTATTAAAAACTAGTGTCCTATTATTCTTCTCAATGTTTCCTATAAAATCCTTGCCAAATTCCTTGCCTCTCATCTTGAAAGTATTCTTCCCAAGTTTATCTATTCCACTCAAACTGGATTCATTAAGGGCAGGTATATCTTAGAAAACCTTATTACCAGTTGGGAGACTCTGGAATGGGCCAAGTCCTCCAGTCAAGAGGTTGCCATGTTTCTTGTCGATTTTGAGAAAGCTTACGATAGAGTGGAATGGGATTTCATTCTCATGATGCTTAACGCATTTGGCTTCCTTGATGATTTTTGTAGATATGGCCAAGT